>CAJHNH020002246.1:12500-117766 GCA_905116865.2 Candidula unifasciata | reverse complement strand
GCTTTCAAAATCGTTTCACAATAAACAAAAAAAGGACTTGCGGCATTACCTTCATCAGCACAAAAAGGACAACCAGAAAACCTACCAAATGGGTCTACTAGAGTGTACTGGGCCAAGTATAAAAAAAACGATAAATCAGGCCCTGGCCCCAAAAAAAAACTTCGTTCAAAGAAGAGGGCGCCAATACTCCAACGCGCGGGAGGGGCAAAAAAGGGGGCGGGGGACGCCAACAGCGTACATGGTTTAAAGGAGGGAGGGAGGGAGGGGCCAAAGGGGCAAAACCGGGGTGGGTTGTGGGGGCCTTTGCCCACCGCTGGAAAAAAGGGGTGCCTTGTGCAAAAAAATTCGACATAAAGACAGTTGAGGGCAAGAAGTCCTTTTGATTTCCGTGCTAATAAAAAGTGTCTGCAGGAGGCAGGCACTAGGGCTCAATCTTTGTGCTCCCCCCCTCCCCCCCACCCCCATTTTCTTCAGTTGAAGGTATTTGGCTAATGAAAGTAACGTGAGGCCCAACTCCCAGGTCTTAAGAAGCGTTGATCGTATGTAACTAGCCTTATATTTGTTTGACCAGAGCAGATCTTATGAAGCGTTGATAATATCTAGCTAGCCTCATATTTATATGACCAGTCTGCACACTTTGAAGTCAGTGTCTGTCTAGTGGTACTTCTAATATAGGGCCCAAACTCGTGGTGACACTCATGTCGATGTAAAAAGAGTCGGTGATGCGCCAAGCTGATGGACAGGCAAACTTCTTAGGTTCAGATTTCACGACTAAACAAATCACATTAAAAAAAAAAAATTAAAATATACAGTGGTTGATTTTGTTCGTGACATTTTTCTTGTAATTTATAAATGTGTAAATCATATCTGTAGTCTCTCCGTGTGTGTTCAGGAGCTCCTTTTTCGGAAGGGAAGGAGGTGGGGATAGGGGGGGGGTACCAAATGATCCATAACAAGCATGTCATAAGAGGCAACTAATTTGAAATTGGTTGAAATCGGATGTATTGGGCTAACAGACGCAGATATGGCAGCCTAGCTGCAAACCACAAGTTAACATGCCAATTTTAATTTTGAGGGTCAACGAGGAGAAAAAAGACGAAGAATGTGTATATACGCGACCGATGTTTACGATCGCTCAACTCTAACGGAGGGTAAGTATGGTCGCCAAAGATCTGGAGTCTTCGCCCAGCAATTCTGTTAATGGTGTTCATGGTTGTGTAATTTGTGATGATGGTGATGACATTGATTTTTGGAATAATGAAGACGGTACGAGAATTGACAACGACCATGAGGATAATGTTGGTGAAGAAGATAATGATGAGGATAAAATTGATTATGAGGATAATGAAGACGGCATGACAGTAGTAATGATGATTTTGGATGGAACAGAAGTAATGTTCGTGATATTGATTTATTTCTTACGTATCATCATCATGTGCCCTGCAAACTGGGGTAGGCCTTCATGCATCTCCACCGATCACGATCGCTGGTTGCCTGGAACAGCTCTCTTGATGATATCCCTCCATGCCATCGTTTCAGCCCATCCAGCATTATCTCTCTTGGTCTGCCTCTACTCCTTTTTGCACTGATCTTTCTAGTTGTCACGATGTTATCCAATGTATCTCTTCTCATTATGTGGCAAAAAAAAAAAAAAAACACACAGTGTTTGTCACTTTGTTATTGTTGTAAATAGATATCTATTTTCACTAGCTTTTTTCAAACAATCGTTGTTAGTTACTCTGGCCGTCCATTGTATTCGTAACATTCGTCTCAGAAACAATATTTCTTCTGCTTCCAAATTCTTCTTAAGTTGTGCACTGACATTCCAAGATTCGCTGCCGTACAGCGGAACAGGTTCTATGTAACATCGTAGTACTCTCTTTCTGGCATTAAATGAAAGCGATTTATTCCATAGGACATTTTTTCATTTTCTGAAATGCTGCCTTCACTTGACCTATTCTGTTTTAAATCTCTGTCAGACATTTTCCATCTGATGACATGATTGTCAATAGGTATTTTAATTTATTGACTTGGTTAAGTCTTTTTTTTTCAATTAAAATATCACAACGTGGAATTATCTTCTTCTTTAATATAAGAACCATTACTTTCGTTTTATTTATATTCTATAAAAGTCCTTTCTTAGTATTCTCCATCCCCACAATATCCAGCATCATCATCATATAGCAATTCCTTGCAGAATGTCACTCTCATCACGGTCTGCAGGAAAGAATCTAGGTCTCTCCCCAGCTGTCCCGCCTCAGGAACTTTCATTTTCAAGGAGTCACTTATATCCTGTGCCCATCTTACAATATCCAGCAGTTGTAAATCAGTTGCATTTTCAGCTATCAAAACTGCATCGTCTGCATAATGCAAATCGTTTATATTGTATCCTTCAACTCTTACTCTTGCATTCTCTTTAAATTCCCTCAAAATTATTTCACTATATAAAAAGAGAAAAGGTCTAGGAATAAGACACATCCTTGTTTTATTCCTTGCTTTATCTGTTCAAAAGTACCCAATCTGTTTCCCACTTTAATTGCTGCTACTTGGTTCGAGTAAATGTTTTTAATTATTCTGAGATCTTTCCCGTCTACACTCATGTTTTCTAACATTGTTATCATCTCCTCAAGTTTAACTTTGTCAAAAGCTTCGCAAAATCTATAAAGCTGAAATATAAGTCCTTTTGTATGCCCATTGATCTTTTTATCAGTATTCATAATATGTATAATTGTATCACTTGTCCCTTTACCTTCTATAAATGCTTGCTCTTCACTCATTTTCATTTATTTTTCATCTTGTTCTTCTCATTATAATTCTAACTAGTAATTTGGTGACATGATTTTTTTTTTAAGTTAATTGTACGAAATTCCTTACACTTAGTTACTCCTGGTTTTTTTTGTTTTTGTTTTTTGGGGAACGCAATAAATAGAGATTTCATCATATCACTTGGTATGTACCTATTGTTATAAATGTTATTCCTCAGTTTAGTTAATATTTCTACCCTAAATTCCCCCAGTATTTCTAATTCTTCTACTGAAATTTAATCTGGCCCAGTTGACTTTCCTTTCTTCATATGTTTAATAAGATCGCTAACTTCTCCCTTTAGTACAGACCGACCTACTAGATTTCTTTCTTCTGGGAATTCTGCTCTCTTTCCACCAAATAACTTTCTTTATGTATTCATTCCAACTAGTTATTATATCATGTTCCTCCATGAAGATCTCTCCAGGTTTTGATTTCAGACAACCTGTATTTACTAGTATTTTTCTTCCTGTAAGATCGTTAATTTGTTTATGCACATATTTTACATCTTTAACAGGACTACTATTTGCAGATGACCAATGTTTGTTACAAGAAGAAGAACAAAAACTACAACAACATGTTGATTCATTGCTCACTAACTGTACAAAATTTGACATGAAAATAAACACCTCAAAAACTGAAGTAATGACCATAGGAAAGAAACACAGTAATGTAAACATAAAGATCAATGACATACAATTAGAACAAGTTCAAGAATTCACGTACTTAGGATGCATATTTACAGAAGATGGAAGACTCGATAAAGAGATACAGGCTAGAGTTCAAAAAGCCAGTGCAGTCAACTACCAACTGGCCCCACTTCTTCGTCATCCAAAGATCTCGTTACCAACCAAACAACGGATGATCAACATCATTTTCATCCCTACGTTATGTTATCAGTGCCAAGCGTGGACAATGAACAAATCACATATGCAAAAAATAACTACGTGTGAAATGCGATGTCTCCGAAGAGTCACCAACAATACACGAAGAGACAGAGTCACAAACGTCAGCATTAGAGACAAAGTTGGAACAAGAGCATGCATGGAACATATTGAAAGACAGAGAATGATGTGGTTTGGCCATTTAGTAAGAATGCAACCGGATCAGATTGCCTATAAGGCCTTTTACATTAAAACATCGGGAAGAATGGCCAGACGAAGACGCAGGAAAAAATGGATAGATGGAGTAGCTGAATACGGCCAGAAGATCCAGAAAACTGTCACTCAAATCACGCGAGAGGCACAAAACAAATATTTTAAACCATGACACTGGGCTGCAAATCGGTAAAAGTGAAGAAGACAATAGATAGATAGATAGATAGATAGATAGATAGATAGATAGATAGATAGATAGATAGATAGATAGATAGATAGATAGATAGATAGATAGATATATAGATAGATAGATAGATAGATAGATAGATAGATAGATAGATAGATAGATAGATAGATAGATAGATAGATAGATAGATAGATAGATAGATAGATAGATAGATAGATAGATAGATAGATAGATAGATAGATAGATAGATAGATAGATAGATAGATAGATAGATAGATAGATAGATAATAGATAGATAGATATATAGATAGATAGATAGATAGATAGATAGATAGATAGATAGATAGATAGATAGATAGATAGATAGATAGATAGATAGATAGATAGATAGATTAGATAGATAGATAGATAGATAGATAGATAGATAGATATCTAGATAGATAGATAGATAGATAGATAGATAGATAGATAGATAGATAGATAGATAGATAGATAGAGCTAGATAGATAGATAGATAGATAGATAGATAGATAGATAGATAGATAGATAGATATATAGATAGATAGATAGATAGATATATAGATAGATAGATAGATAGATAGATAGATAGATAGATAGATAGATAGACTCGCTAGAATAGATTAGATAGAGTAGCATAGATAGATAGATAGATAGATAGATAGATAGACTAGAACAGGACTGTGTTCAATTTCATTGCATTGTTCATTTGGCTACTCTTCTTTTGCCTTGAAACACTTTTGCCTTATTTGTTAATTTATCTCGTTATATTCTACTTTGTCATTCATAATCTGCTTTCTGTCATCAGTTACCTTTCAAAATTCTTTGGTCATCCATTTCTGTTTAGATGTTTGTCTATTTGCTAGTTTGACGGTAAACTCTTTCTGCATTTCCCACTGATTGTTTATTGTTATTATATTAGCATAATCGCCTGTATGTTTAACTGCTTCACATACTCTGAAACGTCTGGAACAGAATCTAACTCTGGACTTCCACAGCAGATGACCAATGTTTGTTACAAGAAGAAGAACAAAAACTACAACAACATGTTGATTCATTGCTCACTAACTGTACAAAATTATTGTTATTATTGTTGGTGACTCTTCGGAGACATCGCATTTCACACGTAGTTATTTTTTGCATATGTGATTTGTTCAGCAGCATGCATGTACGCTACTCCTCCACACGCTTGCCAAATGAATATTGACGATATATTATCGTTGTCCTAATAACTCACGGGAAAAGATGGCGTGCCAACCGAAATCCACGTGACACGCACGTGATACTTATCAGTTCCGGGACAGTGGTCTGCATGCTGGTGTCACGTGCGGGCTGAGCTCTGCCTGGAGATGAAAGCCTCGGGTTTGCGCTGAACGATTACAGAAGCTCTGCCTACAGCACAGGGGCTGAGTGTCTGAATAGTTCCAGTGTCACCTGCCACAAAAGGTATTAATAGCAATCTGTTTCCAGTGATCATCAATATCATCATTATCATCATTATCATCATTATCATCATTATCATCATTATCATCATTATCATCATTATCATCATTATCCTGTGATTTGTCATATGATGCAGAGCAACCATTGCCAGGCTGGGCTCGGTAGAGGTCTAGAGGCTCCACGAGCTCTTCCACGGAGCGCCGTGATTGATTAACTGATATACGTTCAACCCCACCTGGACCGCACAAGGACCGACAAACACTAGGTGACACAACTGCCACCATTCGGATAAGATCACCCGAATGCAAGTTATAGAAACCCTGCTCAACCCATAGGTTTAAATTCGGGCCCTAGACGACAGCTACACACACACACACACACAAACAATTTCTCGCATCATGGGACATGTTCCGCTGTTCCGTGTTCGCAACAGTTGAATAAAATTAAAAAACAAGTAAAATTTAAACAAGAAAACTATAAATAATATTCTGAACAGCAATTTGCCGAAGTCAATTTCACATCACCTCTATCTAGCAGACGGCACTTACTAGTCCTGCTGTCAAAAGCTCCAGAATTGTGGTTGCAGGACTGACTGCAAGAGCGAGCAGTGCGCCAGCGTGGTGCCACGCAAACTGCGTCACTTGTCTTTCCTGGAACCTAATTTTCTTTGGAACTGCACATTGTAGGAAAGACCTCCCAACTTAATACCAGGAGCTCGTGACCATATACGGCTCAGCTCGGAGACAGAACTGTCGAACAAGACTGCGGTGCCTTCGTCTTGGCGACAAGCCAAAGACTTCGGCCTATGGTTTCCTTGGATAGTTCTAGTGAGGATACTCCTCTCTGCAAAATAGTCAAATTCTCGTGACTCTTTTATACTTGTCTCGGCTAGTTGGTTTTTGTGTGGCTATAGCGTTTGACGAGATGAAATAGCCAGTCCCATGCCATTTATGCTTTTAATCTGTGGCATGCAGTACTACAACACTGACAGGTCGCCTGTAATACTTTAACATTAGGACTTCAGAAAGTTCACAAACGTGTAATTAGTTTGGTAGTCTGGTACTCTTAGTTTCAGCTTCATAGCAAACGGGGCACCCCATCCAACTAAAAAACACAGAATATTTATCACAGTCAATAGTGGAAAGATTGACAGACTGCTGTCTCAACATATCTAGCATACACACGCATTAAAAGCATACGGGAGCCATCCGAAGTGCTAATACAAACAGTCCGACATTAGAAATGCAGTTCATCATTGATGGTAGCAGAAGTCACCAACAGATCAGCAGTTGCACACGCGATACATTTTAATCACATAATGGCACCACCAACATTGCGACAACAGACATCGTGCCATTTTCTGAATCTACAATTCACACCACCACGTTGGTCACAGTCGAAAAAAACATTCCAAATGAAATTCGCAGCTCACAGTGTCACGCCATGCATTCAACTCAGAAGCTGGGCGACGAAACTATATCTTTTCAGTCTACAATTGGAGCAAAAATGCAACGGCCACCATCTGGCAGAAGCAACAAATGTGCCCCTGCTCCAGACAACAGTGCCCGTGCCTAGCGTTCATTTTGACCGGAAGTCAAACCTGTCATTGATACAAAGGACACCTGATTGCGTCGATGATGACGGAAAAAAATTCACAAAATAGTTCATCATATATGCAACGTGATGAGAAAATATGCGTTGTCATAGACCCATTCTATAGCTTCCCTGTCTGCACCACAGTGCCCATTTATCACTTTCCGTGGCTGCTCCACAGACTTTTTCAAAAAGCGGGACTTCAATAGAAACTACAACCCTGAAAAAACTATTAAAAATGAAATTATTTGTCAAAATTACGTTTAAATGCTTAATAATTGCAGTTATTATTGTTGCGCTATAGAAAAAGAAAGTAACGTTTATCTTATATTTCTAAAGAATAATTTAACAAATGTTCATAAGCTTTGTTGTTAGAAGAAATAATTTACCAGGTAACATTCTAAATTATGCATCAAACAAACAGATGGATAGACCAGCGTCTCCGGTACTCAAGTCACATCCTCTCTATCTATTCCTCTCTCTCTCTCTCTCTCTCTCTCTCTCTCTCTCTCTCTCTCTCTCTCTCTCTCTCTCTCTCTCTCTCTTTGTCTCTCGCTTTCTCTTTCTTTCTCTCTTCCACCCCCCCCCACTTTCTCCCTCTCTTTGCCTCTTTATTGTGTATGTGTGTCTGCGTGCGTGTGTGTGTCTGTGTGTATAGGTCTGTGCGTGTGACTGTGTACATGTGTCTGTGTCTGTGTGTGTCTTTGTGTTTGTTTGCATGTGTGTGTGTCTGCGTGTGTGTCTCTGTGTCTGTCTTCGTGTTTGATGTCTTCGTGTGTGTGTCTCTGTGTATAAGTCTGTGTGTGTGTGCGTGTCTATGTGTGTGTCTCTGAGTGTATTGTGTGCGCGAGTGTCTAGTGTATGTGTCGGTGAGGATTCGCCAATGTGTGCCTGTGTTTGTGTGTTCCTCTTTGTTGTGTGTTTGTGTGTTCCTCTTTGTTGTGTGTTTGTGTGTTCCTCTTTGTTGTGTGTTTGTGTGTTCCTCTTTGTTGTGTGTTTGTGTGTTCCTCTTTGTTGTGTGTTTGTGTGTTCCTCTTTGTTGTGTGTTTGTGTGTTCCTCTTTGTTGTGTGTTTGTGTGTTCCTCTTTGTTGTGTGTTTGTGTGTTCCTCTTTGTTGTGTGTTTGTGTGTTCCTCTTTGTTTGTGTGTTTGTGTGTTCCTCTTTGTTGTGTGTTTGTGTGTTCCTCTTTGTTGTGTGTTTGTGTGTTCCTCTTTGTTGTGTGTTTGTGTGTTCCTCTTTGTTGTGTGTTTGTGTGTTCCTCTTTGTTGTGTGTTTGTGTGTTCCTCTTTGTTGTGTGTTTGTGTGTTCCTCTTTGTTGTGTGTTTGTGTGTTCCTCTTTGTTGTGTGTTTGTGTGTTCCTCTTTGTTGTGTGTTTTGTGTGTTCCTCTTTGTTGTGTGTTTGTGTGTTCCTCTTTGTTGTGTGTTTGTGTGTTCCTCTTTGTTGTGTGTTTGTGTGTTCCTCTTTGTTGTGTGTTTGTGTGTTCCTCTTTGTTGTGTGTTTGTGTGTTCCTCTTTGTTGTGTGTTTGTGTGTTCCTCTTTGTTGTGTGTTTTGTGTGTTCCTCTTTGTTGTGTGTTTGTGTGTTCCTCTTTGTTGTGTGTTTTGTGTGTTCCTCTTTGTTGTGTGTTTGTGTGTTCCTCTTTGTTGTGTGTTTGTGTGTTCCTCTTTGTTGTGTGTTTGTGTGTTCCTCTTTGTTGTGTGTTTGTGTGTTCCTCTTTGTTGTGTGTTTGTGTGTTCCTCTTTGTTGTGTGTTTGTGTGTTCCTCTTTGTTGTGTGTTTGTGTGTTCCTCTTTGTTGTGTGTTTTGTGTGTTCCTCTTTGTTGTGTGTTTGTGTGTTCCTCTTTGTTGTGTGTTTGTGTGTTCCTCTTTGTTGTGTGTTTGTGTGTTCCTCTTTGTTGTGTGTTTGTGTGTTCCTCTTTGTTGTGTGTTTGTGTGTTTCCTCTTTGTTGTGTGTTTGTGTGTTCCTCTTTGTTGTGTGTTTGTGTGTTCCTCTTTGTTGTGTGTGTTTGTGTGTTCCTCTTTGTTGTGTGTTTGTGTGTTTCCTCTTTGTTGTGTGTTTGTGTGTTCCTCTTTGTTGTGTGTTTGTGTGTTCCTCTTTGTTGTGTGTTTGTGTGTTCCTCTTTGTTGTGTGTTTGTGTGTTCCTCTTTGTTGTGTGTTTGTGTGTTCCTCTTTGTTGTGTGTTTGTGTGTTCCTCTTTGTTGTGTGTTTGTGTGTTCCTCTTTGTTGTGTGTTTTGTGTGTTCCTCTTTGTTGTGTGTTTGTGTGTTCCTCTTTGTTGTGTGTTTTGTGTGTTCCTCTTGTTGTGTGTTTGTGTGTTCCTCTTTGTTGTGTGTTTGTGTGTTCCTCTTTGTTGTGTGTTTGTGTGTTCCTCTTTGTTGTGTGTTTGTGTGTTCCTCTTTGTTGTGTGTTTGTGTGTTCCTCTTTGTTGTGTGTTTGTGTGTTCCTCTTTGTTGTGTGTTTGTGTGTTCCTCTTTGTTGTGTGTTTGTGTGTTCCTCTTTGTTGTGTGTTTGTGTCTGCATGTCGGTGTATATGTGTCTGCGTGTTTTTGTCTGGGTCGCATTCCTGTGTGTTTGTCTGAGTGTGTGTTTCTGTGTCGTCTGTATGGTTGTCTGAATGAGTGTGTGTGTGTGTGCATATGTGTGTCCACATGCATGCCTGTTTGTATGTATGTACGTATGTATGTATGTATGTATGTATGTATGTATGTATGTATGTATGTATGTATGTATGTATGTATGTATGTATGTATGTATGTATGTATGTATGTATGTATGTATGTATGTATGTATGTATGTATGTATGTATGTATGTATGTATGTATGTATGTATGTATGTATGTATGTATGTATGTTTTGTTTGTATGTATGTATGTATGTATGTATGTATGTATGTATGTATGTATGTATGTATGTATGTATGTATGTATGTATGTATGTATGTATGTATGTATGTATGTATGTATGTATGTATGTATGTATGTATGTATGTATGTATGTATGTATGTATGTATGTATGTATGTATGTATGTATGTATGTATGTATGTATGTATGTATGTATGTATGTATGTATGTATGTATGTGTATGTATGTATGTATGTATGTATGTATGTATGTATGTATGTATGTATGTATGTATGTATGTATGTATGTATGTATGTATGTATGTATGTATGTATGTATGTATGTATGTATGTATGTATGTATGTATGTATGTATGTATGTATGTATGTATGTATGTATGTATGTATGTATGTATGTATGTATGTATGTATGTATGTATGTATGTATGTATGTATGTATGTATGTATGTATGTAGTATGTATGTATGTATGTATGTATGTATGTATGTATGTATGTATGTATGTATGTATGTATGTATGTATGTATGTATGTATGTATGTATGTATGTTTGTGTGTGTGTGGGTGGGTGTGCGTATGCGCGCGCTGGTTTTTGCACGCATTTTATAACCCATGCTTTTGTGTTATTTTGTGATTTCCATAATGTGCTTATCATCATATAATCTTAACACGCTGGATTGATAAAATACAACTGCTGTGCGAAAGATGGATAATTGGAAGGGTCGAATATAAGACATGCCTCCGTGCCCAATTTGAGACCCGTGTGTGCATTAGTTTTTGTATGTATTCGTGCGTGTGTGTGTGCGCGCTTATGTATGTGCAAACATTTACATGTACAAAGCCACAGACGTTGTAATCATCTCATACTCCATACACATGCTTCAGAAACTCGTCTGAGGCATCCCCAGCAGTAAATGGATAGACAATATTTTGATTACCTGGCTCCACACACTTGGTCTTCCTCTCCTTCGCGTTAACCAGCTCTAAACTCCGGCGAAAAGTTCTGATTGTTGGTCTACTTTTGGACTGTAGTCCTGGTAGAGAAGTACAGTAGAACCTCACTTAACGAGCACCTCACATAACGAGTAATTCGCATAACGAGCAAAACACATTGTAAAAGAATGACTTGCATAACGAGTGGCGAGGAGAGGGGAAGTCCCGGATTGTGCACATGTTACATCAGTCTGTATGTACTTTAGCACTCGTTCCAGTAGCACTGTAGTTTCGCTTGTGATCACACATTTTGTGAAACCTGTGTTATATTGTAATATCTGTACATGAATTCTCTTGGCCTACAAGATGAAGTCCATGAAGAATTTAAGTTTTTCAAGGTCCAGTTTCTACCTCCCAAAACCACTCAGTTACTCCAGCCCATCTTTAAGAAGCTCTACACTAAAGCACTCTTCGAGAATTGGTCACCTGCTTTTGATATTTCAACCTTACTCTTGAAACGTTTTGGAAAAATCTCTTCCACATAGTTGCTTGCCTCAAAATGAACAACAAGGCGGGGGAAGGGGTTACCAAGATAGCCCTAACTTCTGCTTGGAAGAAGCTTTGGCCGGAGAGTGTTGTCGATTTGTGTCTTTTTGGGTTTGAGGCAGTACCTGTGGAATTGAAGGTGAATAACAGTGATATTGAAAAGTTTGTGGAAGGGCCCAGCCTAGAGCTGACCAGCGGAGAGCTTATAAAGTTGCATTGTGTTTCACAGCAAGAAGTTTTGGAGGAAAGTTTGTCAGAGGAGGAGGAGTTAACAGAAAAGCAACAATCTTCTGGCGAAGTGAGAGAAATGCTGAAAGCGTGGGAAACTGTTGAATCTTGCATTGATAAGCATCACCCTAATAAGGAAGTGGCTATGCGCGCTGCATATTTATTTAATGATAATGCTGCATCACATTTTCGCAAAATTTCGAAGAGTCGGCAAAAATAAATGTCTCTGGACATCTTTCTGGTGAGCTATGTATTATCATTATTTTGACTTGTTGTTTTGTTTTCTGCAAATTAAATTCGCATTCCAGGTGTGTTGGTTCCACGTTTGAAGAAAAGATCAAGATGATTTACTCTCCTTAACAATATGCAAAACATTTGCTTTGAATAAACGTTATACATAACATTTTGTGAGCATTTCTTTGGACATGGAACGCATTATCGTATTTTACTTTGATTTATTTGAGAAAAAATGTTTTGCATAACGAGTGTTTCACTTAACGAGTATGATTCTGGAACGAATTATGCTCGTTAAGCGATGTTCCACTCATAACCTTATTGCGGAAAGATGCATGGACAGTTAATACCACCCAAAAAAAATGGCGAATTTCTAACGCTACCAGGAGTAATTGAGCTCGTTGTAAAACCTAATAAAGCACTTCGTTGTCTTCGAAGTCGAGACAGCAAAGAGTATAACCAATTTCTCATGAGGATAACCAGTACATGAACTTTATCCTGGCTGCTACATTGGACAACTGGACACGCATTGCAATGCCCAGTGTGCACTGACGCCGATTTAAGGCACAGAACACAGTAATTCAAGTATCTGATGTGCTACCACCACTAAAGATAGTACACAAGTAAATACGCTAGCATCTCTTTTGCTTTTTTCTTCTTTTTCTTCTCCTTCTTCTTCTTTTTCTTTTTCTTCTTCATCTTCTTCTTCTCCTTCTTCTTCTTCTTCTTCTTCTTCTTCTTCTTCTTCTTCTTCTTCTTCTTCTTCTTCTTCTTCTTCTTCTTCTTCTTCTTCTTCTTCTTCTTCTTCTTCTTCTTCTTCTTCTTCTTCTTCTTCTTCTTCTTCTTCTTCTTCTTCTTCTTCTTCTTCCTTTTCTTCTTTTTCCTCTTCTTCTTCTTCTTCTTCTTTTTCTTCTTCTTCTTCTTCTTCTCGTCTTCTTCTTCTTCTTCTTCTTCTTCTTCTTCTTCTTCTTCTTCTCTTCTTCTTCTTCTTCTTCTTCTTCTTCTTCTTCTTCTTCTTCTTCTTCTTCTTCTTCTTTTTCTTCTTCTTCTTCTTCTTCTTCTTCTTTTTCTTCTTCTTCTTCTTCTTCTTCTTCTTCTTCTTCTTCTTCTTCTTCTTCTTCCTTTTCTTCTTTTTCCTCTTCTTCTTCTACAACTTCTTTTTTTTTTCTTCTTCTTCTTCTTCTTCTTCTTCTTCTTCTTCTTCTTCTTCTTCTTCTTCTTCTTCTTCTTCTTCTTCTTCTTCTTCTTCTTCTTCTTCTTCTTCTTCTTCTTCTTCTTCTTCTTCTTCTTCTTCTCCTCCTCCTCCTCCTTCTTTTTCGCTTTCATAGACTGTTAAGGGACGGAAAGTTCTGGGTGTTCGACCATCTCTGGACTTTAGTCTTGTTCCAGAATGCGAGTTTTGAGTACACATTCATTTCAAATATCTGAATGATTTGTCTGCAGACTGCTGTGATCGATAGTTAACAGATACGAGTGTAACTAAGGGTAAGCAGTAAAGAATTCTTCTCTATCCTTTAGGTGTATTGGGCATAAGTAGTAAAACTATATTGTATAGACTAATCGTGTTTGAAAACACTGTTCGGATTCGAACCAACCACTTTCGGATTCTCATGCGAGCGTCTAACCTGTACACAACTCACGCTTTCGTCCCTCTGGGTACAACAAAATCATCAACCGGAAGTACAATCTGAATTGAAACAACATCACCGGCCTACCAACGTCACTGAAACCACCCACGTGATACGCACTTATTGGCTCTTGATCTATTCTCGGCATTGAGACTTCTCTCTTGCGAGTCTTGGAGAAGAGCGCGTGGTAATCTTCGCTCGTCCCAATCGTAGTTCTACAGCACTTGAGTGAAGGTCAACCGTTGCTTTCCTGATCAATGATGAATGATTGTAGTATAACATACAAGCTCTGAGTAGGTGCTCATGGCGTGTTTCTGTAGGCAGCATTAATTGAACGTACCAAGTCTCTGTGAGAACGAGCGTACGAATCATTTATACATTATTATTTTTAGGATAACTTTAATTGCACATGCAAATCTCCATTAATGATCCGGTCTCCGCGCATAGATCTACAGTTGGAACAAACAGCACTATAGTTCGCGAAAAACCACAGCGCGCCCAAGGATACATAGTTCTTGTATGTTTACAGCCAGTCTGAAAGTATTTCGTTTATCGGGGGCATTCAAAAGTCACATTCGCAAATAATCATATCTTGTAGACTTATAGCTCTGTAGTGAATGATGAGACATTAGGTAATGATAAATAGAGTAATATTATAAGGATACTAACAAGGATAACTATTAACTTATATGATAGGAGGCAATCACCATTGTTGTTATTGCTTTACAGGACGGCGGGGACATAGATGTGATTAGAAAACTAAGTGAGACAGGGAAGAACCTAGAGCCTCGATGCTACGCAGTTTCACATAGTGACAGTGAACACTTTGCTTATTGACAGTCTTTGACGCTAACCCGTTTACATAACATGGGTGAAAACTCTTCTTCTTCTTCTTCTTCTTCTTCTTCTTCTTCTTCTTCTTCTTCTTCTTCTTCTTCTTCTTCTTCTTCTTCTTCTTCTTCTTCTTCTTCTTCTTCTTCTTCTTCTTCTTCTTCTTCTTCTTCTTCTTTTCTTCTTCTTCTTCTTCTTCTTCTTCTTCTTCTTCTTCTTCTTCTTCTTTCTTCTTCTTTCTTCTTCTTCTTTCTTCTTCTTTCTTCTTCTTCTTCTTCTTTCTTCTTTTTCTTCTTCTTCTTCTTCTTCTTCTTCTTCTTCTTCTTCTTCTTCTTCTTCTTTCTTCTTCTTCTTCTTCTTCTTCTTCTTCTTCTTCTTCTTCTTCTTCTTCTTCTTCTTCTTCTTCTTCTTCTTCTTCTTCTTCTTCTTCTTCTTCTTCTTCTTCTTCTTCTTCTTCTTCTTTCTTCTTCTTCTTCTTCTTCTTCTTTCTTCTTCTTCTTCTTCTTCTTCTTCTTTCTTCTTCTTCTTTCTTCTTCTTTCTTCTTCTTTCTTCTTCTTCTTACTCTTCTTCTTCTTCTTCTTCTTCTTCTTCTTCTTCTTCTTCTTCTTCTTCTTCTTCTTCTTCTTCTTCTTCTTCTTCTTCTTCTTCTTCTTCTTCTTCTTCTTCTTCTTCTGTTTTGTCGTGGAGTTCCAGATATAATACATTACTCACAGGAAATGTCAGGAGAGGTAGCTTGGTGTAGCTGATGCACCAGGAGACGTGCATGCCCCGTTAGCAGTAAAGTAGTATGTCTTCTTCTTCTTCGTGTTCACCAGCTGTAAACTCCAGCGAAAAGTTCTGGTCGTTCATCCACTTTTAGACTGCAGGCCTGTTCTTGAACCTAAATGTTGTATGTGCATCCATTTTTACAAATCTGACTCATTTGCATGCAGACTTCTGATTTCTTGCCTCTCAGGCAGATGCAATCCGACTTAGAAGGAAATTCCCATTAGTCGACTCTTACGACATGCTTTTGGTTAGGCAGTTGGTCTGTTCGTGTTTTCCCTAGAATAGGGCTCCTGAACCTTTAAATTAGTATCACTAATGAATAATATGGACAGGAGTGTAGGAAAAAAAAAAAAACACGAAAACACCAGTATTGGACATGATTAGGTTAGGTTAGTTGCGTATCCTTTACAGGACGTTGCAGAACCAACCCCAGCATCCCCTGGATACAGTATGCCATGAACTGTGTGGAAGCCAAACTCATCGCAAGTAATTTGAAATTCACACAAAAGTCATTGGCTGGGAAACACTTGAGAACATAGGAAAAACAAGAGAAACAATTCCACTGGTACTGATAGGTTGCCGTATGAAAAGAGGGGAAGGGTGAATAATATATGTTAAGATTAGAAGACAGTCTAGAGAATATATTCCGAGGAGGTCCGTCTCTAATAATACAAAATGGCTATATAGCAGTTTCTCTCAACCCTATTAATGCCGCGACCCTTTAATACAGTTCCCTTATGTTGTGGCGACCCCTGACAATTATTTTCCCTCAAAAATTCAATGAATATGTGTTTTCCGATGGTCTAAGGCGACCCCTGTGAAAGGGTCGTTCGACCTAAAAAAACAAAAGGGTCCTTACCGGCAGGTTGAGAACCACTGCAATATGGAGAGGGTCGTACTGAGTCTACAGACCACAACTAACAGAAGCTTACGGTGACATAAATCAGGATTGTTCAACCTTGTCCCGGCCCGCCAAAACAGAGGGAATCGCTTCGCAACCCATCTGACAGCTAACCCAAACACACATAGAAAAACACAACGTAGATAACAGTAATTTGAGTCAATTCGATTTTACAACATTATAATTGTCAGCTAATCTGGCATCTGCTGCTGTTTAGAGGTTAAAATATATGACATATGTCATTGGAGTGTTGTTTCTTATATACGAAGCGCACAAAAATAACATGAGAGTTTGATTCTCTGAATCGCATTCTCGCACATATATGATGTCTTAGGCGGAGATGGAGACTGTACAATCTCGGCACGATTAGACCTTTAGGTAGCAGCAAGGAGGCGGAGATGGAGATTGTACGATCTTTGCATGGTTACACATTTAGGTAGCAGCTAGGAGGCGGAGATAGAGACTGCAGAATCTCTGCATTGTTACACCTTTAGGTAGCAGCAAGGAGGCGGAGATGGAGACTTCAGAATCTCTGCATTGTTACACCTTTAGGTAGCAGCAAGGAGGCGGAGATGGAGACTGCAGAATCTCTGCATTGTTACACCTTTAGGTAGCAGCAAGGAGGAGGAGATGGAGACTGCAGAATCTCTGCATTGTTACACCTTTAGGTAGCAGCAAGGAGGAGGAGATGGAGACTGCAGAATCTCTGCATTGTTACACCTTTAGGTAGCAGCAAGGAGGAGGAGATGGAGACTGCAGAATCTCTGCATTGTTACACCTTTAGGTAGCAGTAAGGAGGCAGAGATGGAGACTGCAGAATCTCTGCATTGTTACACCTTTAGGTAGCAGTAAGGAGGCAGAGA
Source organism: Candidula unifasciata (assembly GCA_905116865.2). Classification (NCBI taxonomy): domain Eukaryota; kingdom Metazoa; phylum Mollusca; class Gastropoda; order Stylommatophora; family Geomitridae; genus Candidula; species Candidula unifasciata. Next base: position 100,834 of record CAJHNH020002246.1, on the reverse strand, counting down.
TGGAGATTGTACGATCTTTGCATGGTTACCTTTAGGTAGCAGCAAGGAGGCGGAGATGGAGATTGTACTATCTTTGCATGGTTACACCTTTAGGTAGCAGCAAGGAGGCGGAGATGGAGATTGTACTATCTTTGCATGGTTACACCTTTAGGTAGCAGCAAGGAGGAGAAGATGGAGACAAGGAAGGGTGGAGAAAGTAAAGAGTTATTGAAATGAGTATTCTGAGGGTGTGTTCACTAATTGATCATCAAGACTAAAAGAGAAAAAGGAACCCCTCTCATGAATTTACCATTAACCCGGTACTCATTTTTAGGCTGAAGTTAATACTAAAAAAAATCAGACTGGATGCAGATGTGAATCTTCAAGACGAGGCGATCGTATAGCTGCCCCCCTGCGGCTCCGTAAGAACATTTAAAGAAGCAACATAACTGATTCATATCCTTGTCCCATTGTGAGTAGGAATCAATGCTCGTTAATTATTTTCTTATATTCGTCCTATTTACAACACGTTTTCAAGCCTCTCTCTTTTCAAACAAAAATCATTGGTAACCGCTCCACTCTCTTCCACTACACCACCTCCCATCCCGAACACACCACCCTACCGTAAAGACTACAACCTCTATAGAATTTATGTGACGCCCTCCCCTCCACAACTAGTCTAAAACAGAGTGCTAATGCTTGGGTTCAGCCACGTGCATCTAGAAGCAACAGACTTGATGGCACTCAGGCACGACACGATTGCGCCTACCACGAATTTCAGCCCAGCACGCAGACTGAATAAATTCCTATAATTTAATAGTCAATAGTCGCCGACTCTTTTCTAATCAAATCTCCGAATTGGAAATAAATCCCCTTTATGTAATATGTTTTCCTGCATTATCTCCCCTGAGGAATATTGGCGAATATTTTTTGCTTTCTATTTGTTTTTGGAACGTTGCACAGTAATCTGTGTGTCGACATATTACATTTGCTTTTAGTTTTCACATCACACGAATAAGAACATCGTGCAGGTAAACGATATAAGGAATATGCTGCAGACAACAACAAAAGATAGTGCACCCGGACCAGATGGAGTTAGGTATGGTCATCTGAGAAGTTCAAGTGGTGAGGAACTTGTGGAAATGGCGTCGTGTTCAACAACAGTATTGCAACAGCGTCAATTCCAACGGAGTGGCTGCGTTGTGATCTCATACCACTGCCGAAGCCATGTAAAGATCACACTAAATGGAATGGTTATAGAACTATTACGCAGGATTCTTGAAAACATGGAGGCATGCAGATTACGGGATTACCTTGGAAAACATACTTTCACAAAGAGAGTTTGAAAGTTGCCAACTAAGAAAGAAAATGTGGGAAAACGGCAGGCTGCCTTTCACCTAGGCTCGTGGAGCTCTGAACCATGTAGTATCGCACCTGACCTCCCACAGGCTTTCGCCATTTTCCCAATGCTTTTTTTTCTCACCCAAATGTATACACAAGCAGGATAGCGGCAATAGAGGCAGTTAGTTCTGGGAGAATATTCACTCTTGCTGAAAAATGTCTTAGTCCAGTCACAGGGAAGAGATAGAATAGGAATGATCTGAGAACTGCGGTTTGCGATAGATAAGATCGGTGGGTGGTTGGAAGAAACAGGCGGGGCCATCCAGCCAGGAAAAAGGCGTAACCTACAGCAAAATTGACGAGCCTAAGTAAGCACCAATCAAAAATGACCTTTTGTGTAAGTAGGCGGAGTTTACACACATTGGGGAGATTTTCGTAAGGTTTACCGAAAGTAAAAGCACAGATTGATTTTTTTTTTAAATATTTTTTTTTCAGTGTAAACATGATATCTTTCTCACCATTTGTTTATACACTATTTTATTTCACTCACATAATTTCCACACAAAAATTATTATTATTGCAAATTAAACATGGCTTTAGTGCCTAGAGGCCCCTACCAGTTTTATCAGAGCCGGCGCGTGGATATAGGGCATTTAAGATACATTGCTTGTGATTTGATTTCATTTGATTCAAGAACTGACATCACAGCACTCGGGACATTCCCATAAGCGCTCCGTCCCCATCTTCAGCAGCCAGCGAAGAGTTCGGATGCTAATGGTGCCAGTAGCTTTCTGATTAAACGTCCGTCTTGCCTTTCCTCTGAGCCTTGAGCTTCTGCCAGAACCTCTCGTCGCCCCCAACCGCATTAATCTCACCAGACTGTGGTGATCCATCTGCTCCTCCGCATTGTACATGCTCTCCCACAAGGCACTAACCACGTCTGCCCTATCATGTAGCAGTATTCCACCAAGTTGTGCAGAGCCAGCTAGTCTGTCTGCCTGTTCATTTCCCAACACACCGGCGTGACCCGGTGAAAAAATCGAGACAATACTCCTCACTCGTGTCCTCCGCAGCGAAGCATGCCACTCTGCACGAAGCATACCTGTTCTGATCTTCCTCAGCATGCTTTCTGAATCAGTTACAATTACAATGTGTGTGTGTGTGTGGGTCGTGTTCTCTAGCCAGCGGAAAGCTGCAGTGACCGCCCCCATCTCCATTCTTAAGCTGGATGTTGTGGTATCATATGCTAGGCTCTCGGGCACCAAACGACGACCATTAACTTTTGCTAAAAAGCCCCAAGCACTTCTTTTGCCTCTTGGCACTGAACCGTCTGTGTAAATGATCAAATCCTCTGAGCGAGCATTATCTTGAATTAATTGTTGAATTTCCACCTCTGTGGCACCTGCTGGCCAGTCTCTGGATTTCCGGCTCAGCGTGATTATGACTATACACAAGTCTAGCTACCCTGAGATATGACTTCGCCTGCATCACCTTGTGCCTACCTGCAACCGTCGGCAAACCAAGGATGTATCGCATACACACCACTGGGGTGTCTCTGGTGCAACCAGAATGACCCGCATAGCCGCGTTCTGTATGCGCTCTAGTTTGTCCATCTGACTCTTTGAGACGGTAAGCAGTCCCAGGCCATAATCCACCACTGACAGGATCAGGTGCTGATATAGTGTGAAAAGCATTCTCTGCTCTATGTCAATTGCAGTCATAGTCTTAAGTGCACCAAGTCCTTTTTGGCATCTCGTCACAACACCCTCCACGTGGTCCTTAAGTGACAGGCTCCTGTCAAATGTAATTCCCAGATACTTCAGTTTACTCTCTCTGTTACGTCTCTACCATCTATCGTGAGACTTGGGACATCAGTTTTAGCGATTCTGTTGTTCAGAGAACACCACAAAACGGACGCCTTTTCCGGGTGGACGACAGACTTCATTTCTGTACATCACTCAGTCACTTTCTCTACTGTCGCTTGAAACTCCCGAGCTGTTTGTTCCCTCTCTTCCCCCTGCCTATATGCAAGTATATCATCCCCAAAAGTCAGTATCCTTCCAACTCCTGGTACTTCTAGGCTTGCAATCTTGCTCGTATACACGTTGAAGATAACAGGCGATATGGCGGATCCCTGTGGCAGTCCTGAGGCCAAAGTGCATGGTTCAGACGTCCATGAGCCTAGTCGGAGAGCAACCCGACGTGAAAACAGGACAGCTGCAACCAAATTCACCAGCCATGGATTGACCTCCTTATCCCTCAGTGCAGTCATTAAGATGTCGTATCTCACACTGTTATAAGCATCCTCGAGATCCAGTCCTACCGCCATAGTTTCTTGTCTGTTCTGGAGCCCTTCATAGACGTCACAAGCAAAAGTGGCCGCATTTGCCCAAGTGTTCTTTCCTGGCCTGTAGCTTCCCAGACCTCTTGGGAGAAGCTTCCCCCTTTCCAAAAATTCTTGTAACTTTACAGCAACTATCTTCTCCAAGGCCTTCCAAAATGTGTTTTGTAAGGTGATGATTCTAAAGCCACTAAGCCTAGATTTAGATAGCTGTGCACTCAGTCTTGCGGTACTGATGCTGTCTTAATACTCTGGTTAAAAAAGTCGGCCATCTCTGCCAGGTCTACATCGCTCAAAGCCTACATGTGACCATACCTGACACCATCAGGCCCTGGTGCAGTGTCTTTTGCTTTTTTTTTTCAAAATTTATTCGATAACTTCCACTTGTATCATGTCTTCATAATGCATATTCTTCAAGGTGCCAGCTAACTCCGTTCTAACTGCATTCCTGATGTCTGCATCATTATGATCTGTCTGAGCAATAAACCTATGGAGAAAAGCCTCCCCTTTCTCCTTGTCTGTTGTCAAACGCAAACCATCATCTCTAAAAATTGTTCCGACTGTCATAGGCCGATCTCTTCTTTGCATCTGCCTTTGCAGTTTCCAGAATTTCCCCAATGTTTTATCGCCTCCCATGTCATTAACAAAAGTTTCCCACTTTTTTCTTTTGGCCTCTGCAGCACAGCGCTTGAAAACCTCCACCTTATCTTTTTTTCACATTCTCCGCCATCTCCACTTCCTCTCGTGAGCTTGAGGGTGTCTGTCGTACTTTCTTTAGCTGCTTCACTGCGGCTCTTTTTGCCTTCCACGCCTGTTCTACTTTTGGAGTCCAGCTTGGGGGCTGTAGAAAATTATATCTGGCAGTTCTTTTGCATGCTTCCTGTCTGAGGCGTCCAAGTAGGTTGTTGTTCCACTTATACTGGAAGGTCATGCGTGTTCTACCAACCTTAACTTTACTGTGTTTAAAAATCAATATTGAGCAAGGTAGGTGATCACTCCCATGGTCATTCAGGACAGTCCATTTAACATTTAAAACCGACGACTGAGAGACAAATGTCAAGTCAATGGCTGTGTCTGCATCTCGAGACCTCATTGCCATTCTAGTCGGCCTCCCATCATTGATGCAGACCATACCGGAGTCAACCATGGCCTCTGCAAGAGCAATTCCCTGTCGATTTTTCCACTGCTGTCCCATTCTCTGTTCCTCGCGTTAAAATCCCCATATATGAGTAGACTATCACCTGGTAACTCCTCCAATTCCTTGAGCCAGCTCCATTCTTCACCTCTGACAAAACAGTCTACCGTGGCATATATATTTATGAGGTTCCAGCTTAAGCCACCAATTTCCACCTGTATCCCTTGAACCTCTCGTCCACTGTGGTTCCACTGGCTCAAGTCAAGCACCATATGCTTCACTCCCTCCTTTGCCACTAGACCTTGTCCATGTCTCTCCTGTCCAACAGAATTTATATAACTGACGTACCCCGGGCAATGATATCTGTCTGTATTTAGCTCCTGGAGCATGATGATATCAAAATCAAAAATCAACCTCTCCAGTACAGGACCTCTCTGCCTAGCACTCCGACAGTTCCAGTATCCTACTCTTACATGATTAAAGCTCAATCTCTCCGCTTTTCGTCTTGTTCTCCCAGCACCCGCCCTCCTATTTCTATGCCTTCTTCTCTCCCCATTTCCTCGTCGTCTCCTCCTCACTCCCTCTTCACTAACCGTTGAATAATGTGTCAAGAGCACGTGCCCTGTAGCTCCGGCGACGATTCCTATGTATATTTTTTAAATCCATACGAAAAGTAGAGTACTGCGGGAAATGACCGGTCGCCCTAGTATTGCCTGCCTGCTAGGGAAGGGCAATGAATGTCCCGTAGGAGTCCAAACGCCTGGTGCCGCCCCGCACGCCCGCCAGACGTCCAACGTTCACGACCAGCTCACCCGTGGCCATCCAGTTCCTCAGCACGTTGGTCCACCTTGAACTTGGGGGTTTAAATTCAGAGTTTGCCGTCTCCTAGATGGACTGCTGTGCAAAGCTAGCGGGTTCCATCTACCCAGAATTCTCCCAGAAAGAAGGCAACATTTTGCTAAATCCCATGGACGTTAGGAAACTTTGTGCACTCTTAAACAAGAGCTTGTGAAAGCTCATAGGACTGAAGACGCGCCGCGAAAAGAGCGACGTTTGGCAAGGAACATGCTGATTGAATGATTGATTGATTGATTGAATAATTGATTGATTGATACTGGGTGCCACGATAATGTCCCGGGAAGAAAATGTGACTAATACTAATGACATCAGCTATAGAGTGAGAGGTTTCTCTTACGAGAGAGGGGTCCTCTTTAAGGGGGAAAAAAAGACCCACTGTCATTCAAGCAAGCATGTTGCAAATACGACTCATTGTGGCTTTTACCTTCGATGTCGGTGTGAATCTGCATGAACGAACGAACGAACGAACGAACGAACAAACTTTTTTTTCAATTGGGCACACGGGCTCGTCTTACATTCTGCCCTTCTGGCCTAACACCATGCATACATGGGAGACCATAAAGCAACAGTGTGCATACAAATCATCATCATCATCAGGTGCCTTGCCGCCTGGTGTGGGCGATCATGCCTCTCCACAAACTGCGATCTCCTGCAGCATGTATCAGTTCGTGTGCCGACACACCTCTATGCCATGCAACAAGACTGTCAAGCATCATCTCTCGTTGTCTTCCTCTATCCCTCCTTCCACAGATCTTTCCAGTGGTCACAACATGTTCTATTTTCCCTCTTCTCATAACATGGCCGAAAAATGATGACTGTCTCCTTCTGATGTCTGTGATAAGTTGTCTTCGGGCTCCTGCCTCTTTCAAAACCTCTTGGTTGTTTTTTTTTTTTTTGGCTGTTCAAGGTATTCTTAGCATTCTTCTGTAAAACCACATCTCTGAGGCCTCAAGAAATTGTTTGGCCTGCCTACCGATTGTCCAGGATTCACAGCCATATGTTAAAACTGGATCTACATAGTAAACAAGATTTTTTTTTCTAACTTCCAATGACAAGAGTATATTGCACAAGATGTTCTTCATTTAATAAAATGCAGTTTTTTGCCTGTCCTATTCTGTTTCTTATCTCAGTTATGCATCTTCCATCTGATGTTATCCATGTGCCCAGATACTTAAAATTATGTACTTGTTCTATAATAACACCATCGACTTTTATTACACATTTAGGAATAATTCGTTTCTTTGATACCACCATTACTTCTGTCTTCCCATTATTCAAACTGAATATATCATGCCTCAATCATACAAATAAACCTGATCAATAAATCGGATAGTCACACAAAATTCAAGTTTTGGAATAGGGTTATTAAAGAGGTGGACCAACAACCATAACTTAAAGTCGGAGTTTACAGCCCGTAGACTATCAAGCGCCACGATTGATTGAAAAACATAATAGCAGAAGGCATGGTACTAGGAAGGAGGGGCAGCAGCTGACCGACACGAAGATGGGCACAGGATATAAGTGACTCCTTGAGTATGAAAGTACATGAGGCGGGAGAGCTGGTGAGAGACCGAGTTTCATTCAGGCAGACCGTGATCAGAGCGACGTTCCGCGAAGGACCTGCTACCTGATGGAGACTTGAAGAAAAAGTGTCACAGCAAACTTTAGGTAAGCACTGTTGACCAAAAGAACATCAGTAGATGGAAATAATAGCTTTGTTAATTCTGCTCCATGTCCATGGTATCTGACGTCAACCGCTGCAAAAACAGGGAGAGTGTCAGAGCTGTCTGGCGATGCCCCGGGTTTAGCGAATAAAACGGCACTTCCTGTCACGCATTTATTGTGTATGTAGTATGCAAATCAACCCCAGGGAACAAAGTAGCCAACTGTCCCTTTTGCCCTGAAATTGTTCTCAAGTAACCACTAGTGTCCCTATGTTGTAATATGGTCAGTCATTCTGTGAGAAAATGGCTAAACAAATTGATATCTTGGGAAATCTTAGAATTATAAACAAATTTTTTTCGTCTTCTGCAATATATCCTCACCGAAAAATAGATACTCAGTTAACACGGGCACACAGTGTGCTATCCTTTGCTATCCCAGGCAGAACATTGTCTTCCAAATCATATTCAGCTGAGTTAGTAATTTTTTTTTCACGGCTCTGTAGATTAAAGGTTAGTGAATATGCTTCACAACTGCTTTCATGGTTCTAAGCACCTGCAAGGAAATCAAAGTTAAAAAAAAAAAACTGGAACATACACCATTCCTATAGCAACAAATGGATGAGGGTCGTGGACTATTTTCGGAGTAAGAAGGATGAAAATTAGGGCTTTAAAATTTAAATACGAAAAAAAGATTCTCAGAGCATCATATACCAAAAACATTAGAAATGTTAAAAGACTGACCTGAACATCAAAGCGTATTGACAAGCAAACAATCGGCAAACTGAAACAATGTCGCTATTCTGAGCGCCACAATGGATTGGACAAAATAATATCTGAAGGCATAGTACCAGGAAATAGAGGCAGGGGTAAAAAAACACGTAGATAAGAGTATATAAATGACAACCTGAATGTGCACAAGGCTGGAGAGACGGCGAGAGACCGAGTTTCTTTCAGGCAGACCGTGATGAGAGCAACGTTCTGCAAAGGAGCTGCTACATGGTCATTAGTAGATTAAATTAACAAATGGTATAAAACTATTTAAGGTGCACAGTAGCCACACACATACAAACCACACACAAACGCATATGCGCACACACATACACACACATGCACACACACACACACACACACACTCTCTCACGAGGTAGAAATCATCAGAAACTAGAGACAAACGATAAAATAAAGAAGAATTAACTCAAATTAGTGCAGGTACAGAACTAGAGAAACTCAGGATAGTTTAAAACAGTTTGAGCTGAAGGGAACCAGCAAAAGATAGAAGAAAAATATCTGCGGAAGAAAACAATCTTCTAAAACAATCTAGAAAATCTGTCTCTGCGTTTATTTATTTATTTAAAATATCCCCGGTGACACAAATATAGTTTTCCTAAGACACGTAGAACGGGAAAATTGAAGGAAGCAAAGTCAATTTTGTAGTAGAACACAATCCAGTTATGTTCCCTTGAAGCGTCTATTACCGGCTCATATCAGGGCCAAAGATCTATCAGCACTCTTTCGCGTGACTTTCACAGCTATATAACTTCTGCCTTTCAGAAGCGGAGCTAGCCAGCATAGTATCAGGGCAGTCATTGATTCCATGTAAACAGAAGGTGAGAGGAACGCCCCTGATTACATTGCCGTTTGCAATAGCCAGAATAAACAATGTTCTCAAGGGAATAATACATCATAATATCTCTAAGGCATTTATATAATGATTCCATTGAGACTTGACATTAAACGCCCGAAATGCTGGAAGAATCATACAAGTAGAATCTCTATGTGCCACTATATCCATTCAAAAAGACGCTTCTTCAGATCGAAATGAGAGACTGGCGCTTCAGAATATCAAATACCAGTTCGTGAGAAAGTCTCATTTTCATAGGTTGCTGTCTGTAGGTCATTTCAAAATGTAAGATTTAGCAAGGTTTCCATATGTATGTAGATGGTGGCACATCGTGTATTCAGTTGTGTGATTAATAGTCTGGGCTTGGTAATGTCCAGATAATTATGAAATGTCGGTGGCTTGTGGGTCGTCACTTCCCGGGAGTATCAAAAATAAATGAGTTAGCACAATGCACGTTGTTGCGAGTACGATGTGACATTTATAACATCCATTGTGTTGCGTAGATGTTCGCTTTGCAACCCAACACAATCTGAATCACCATCTCCTATTCTTGTCACTTCAGGTTTCTTCTTCTGACTGCTCGCCCCTTGGAAAGATCGTCTTTCTTAGCTTGTGAGCTTTGCCTGCTCAAAAGTTTTGATCGGACTTTGTTGCCCAACACTTTGTTGGGATGGGGAATTCCAAAGGTCAGTAGTAGTTTGGCATTCCATATATCCTTTTCCTTGATACAATTACTCCATACAGTATGCCTGAGAAACTTGGACTGTATACAGACGACGGGTAACAAAACCTCAAACACTTCCGTACAGTCTAAGAAAGATACTAAACATAAAGTGGCAAGACACGATACCGGACACTGTCGTACTGGACAGGGGTAGCATTCTCAGCAACAACACAATCCTGATGCCTGACCATCGGCTCCCAAAAATAATCTTCTATATCGAGATAAATGAAGGTCGACGTTCTCATGGGTGTCAGAAAAAACGCTTCAGGGCACACTAAAGTCATCGTTTAAAGCCCTCAGTATAAACCCTGACACATTGGAGGCTGCAGAACAAGACCGGACTTTATGGGGCACATATATCCCAGAAGGTGTGACGACCTTGAGGCATCTGGAACAAGGGTAACTGAACAGCGAAGATAGGCCAGAAAAAACCGACAAACAGGCCCTTTGTCTACAGACTCTGTACGCTGACCTCATTGTCCAAGACTCTTCCGGGCACGTACTGGGCTTATTAGTCACATCCGGACTCACAAACATTCAACTGCAGTTTCATGACAGATGAAAGAAAAAGTGATCCTCATCAGTTGTGATGGACGAACGAACAGAACACATTAACTCCAAGGTTTACTTACCTTATAAGGTCATGAGCTTTTTTACTCATTTTGTTTAGCCAATCAGGTAAGACCATTTCAAGCATGAGAGGCAATGGGTGATCGGGTACAGATATGACAACCAAGAAATTTGACTAAAAAGAATTCAGACCAAACGGAAGGGTATTGCCGTCTCCCATCTTGAGGCTTCCCCCACACAACACCCTTCTTAAAATTCTTTTTCTTTTCATTTATCCGAGTGATGGAATTACATTATGCCTGTTTACAGCAAAGCTGCGATATTTGCCCCTTTCTGCTGACTCTTCCGAATGAATCGAGCATTTGTTGCCGAATCGACTTCCCGAATAGTTTCGTGAGACACGACCTAGCCTTATTTGTGTGGTGTTCTCTTTGACTCTTTATCTACAGGTGGTGTCACTGGAGAATCCTACCGGCCGGGGCAACCGCATGTAGATTCATCGGCCCTGAAGGAAAGACAGGAACAGATCATGGGTAATACCCGCTAATCCATGAGGCTCTCTATTCCCGCTAATCCATGCCACTCTCTATCCTCGCTAAGCCATGACATTCTCTATCCCCGCTAACATAGGACACTCTCTATCCCCGCTAACACATGACACTCTCTATCCCCGCTAACACATGACACTCTCTATCCCTGCTAACACATGACACTCTCTATCCCCGCTAACACATGACACTCTCTATCATTGCTAAGCCATGACACTCTCTATCCCTGCTAAGCCATGACACTCTCTATCCCCGCTAACACATGACACTCTCTATCACCGCTAACACATGACACTCTCTATCCCCGCTAACACATGACACTCTCTATCCCCGCTAACTCATGACACTCTCTATCCCCGCTAACACATGACACTCTCTATCCCCGCTATGCCATGAGGCTCTCTATCCCTGCTAACACATGACACTCTCTATCCCCGCTAACACATGACACTCTCTATCCCCGCTAACACATGACACTCTCTATCCCTGCTAAGCCATGACACTCTCTATCCCCGCTAACACATGACACTCTCTATCCCCGCTAACACATGACACTCTGTATCCCTGCTAAGCCATGACACTCTCTATCCCCGCTAACACATGACACTCTCTATCCCTGCTAAGCCATGACACTCTCTATCCCCGCTAACACATGACACTCTCTATCCCCGCTATGCCATGAGGCTCTCTATCCCTGCTAAGCCATGAGGCTCTCTATCCCCGCTAAGCCATGAGGCTCTCTATCCCCGCTAACACATGACACTCTCTATCCCCGCTAAGCCATGACACTCTCTATCCCCGCTAACACATGACTCTCTATCCCCGCTATGCCATGACACTCTCTACCCCGCTATGCCATGACACTCTCTATCCCCGCTATGCCATGAGGCTCTCTATCCCTGCTAAGCCATGAGGCTCTCTATCCCCGCTAAGCTACATGACACTCTCTATCCCCGCTAACACATGACACTCTCTATCCCCGCTAACACATGACACTCTCTATCCCCGCTATAAGCACACATCTCTATCCCCGCTAGGCTCTCTATCCCCGCTAACACATGACACTCTCTATCCCCGCTATGCCATGACACTCTCTATCCCCGCTAACACATGACACTCTCTATCCCCGCTAACACATGACACTCTCTATCCCTGCTAAGCCATGAGGCTCTCTATCCCCGCTAACACATGACACTCTCTATCCCCGCTAAGCCATGACACTCTCTATCCCCGCTAACACATGACACTCTCTATCCCCGCTATGCCATGAGGCTCTCTATCCCTGCTAAGCCATGAGGCTCTCTATCCCCGCTAAGCCATGAGGCTCTCTATCCCCGCTAACACATGACACTCTCTATCCCCGCTAAGCCATGACACTCTCTATCCCCGCTAACACATGACACTCTCTATCCCCGCTAAGCCATGACACTCTCTATCCCCGCTAACACATGACACTCTCTATCCCCGCTATGCCATGACACTCTCTATCCCCGCTATGCCATGACACTCTCTATCCCCGCTATGCCATGAGGCTCTCTATCCCTGCTAAGCCATGAGGCTCTCTATCCCCGCTAAGCCATGACACTCTCTATCCCCGCTAACACATGACACTCTCTATCCCCGCTAACACATGACACTCTCTATCCCTGCTAAGCCATGAGGCTCTCTATCCCCGCTAACACATGACACTCTCTATCCCCGCTAAGCCATGACACTCTCTATCCCCGCTAACACATGACACTCTCTATCCCCGCTATGCCATGACACTCTCTATCCCCGCTAACACATGACACTCTCTATCCCCGCTAACACATGACACTCTCTATCCCCGCTAACACATGACACTCTCTATCCCCGCTAAGCCATGACACTCTCTATCCCCGCTAACACATGACACTCTCTATCCCACATGACACTCTCTATCCCCGCTAACACATGACACTCTCTATCCCCGCTAACACATGACACTCTCTATCCCTGCTAAGCCATGAGGCTCTCTATCCCCGCTAACACATGACACTCTCTATCCCCGCTAAGCCATGACACTCTCTATCCCCGCTAACACATGACACTCTCTATCCCCGCTATGCCATGACGCTCTCTATACCCGCTAACACATGACACTCTCTATCGCTGCTAAGCCATGACACTCTTTATCCCCGCTAACACATGACACTCTCTATCCCCGCTAACACATGACACTCTCTATGCCTGCTAAGCCATGAGGCTCTCTATCCCCGCTAACACATGACACTCTCTATCCCCGCTAACACATGACACTCTCTATCCCCGCTAACACATGACACTCTCTATCCCCGCTAACACATGACACTCTCTTTCCCCGCTAACACATGACGCTCTCTATCCCCGCTAACACATGACACTCTCTATCCCCGCTAACACATGACACTCTCTATCACCGCTAACACATCACGCTCTCTATCCCCACTAACACATGACGCTCTCTATCCCCGCTAACACATGACACTCTCTATCCCCGCTAACACATGACGCTCTCTATCCCCGCTAACACATGACACTCTCTATCCCCGCTAACACATGACACTCTCTATCACCGCTAACACATCACGCTCTCTATCCCCACTAACACATGACGCTCTCTATCCCCGCTAACACATGACACTCTCTATCCCCGCTAACACATGACGCTCTCTATCCCCGCTAACACATGACACTCTCTATCCCCGCTAACACATGACACTCTCTATCACCGCTAACACATCACGCTCTCTATCCCCACTAACACATGACGCTCTCTATCCCCGCTAACACATGACACTCTCTATCCCCGCTAACACATGACGCTCTCTATCCCCGCTAACACATGACACTCTCTATCCCCGCTAACACATGACACTCTCTATCCCCGCTAACACATGACACTCTCTATCCCCGCTAACACATGACGCTCTCTATCCCCGCTAACACATGACACTCTCTATCCCCGCTAACACATGACACTCTCTATCCCTGCTAACACAAGACACTCTCTATCCCCGCTAACACATGACACTCTCTATCCCCGCTAACACATGACACACTCTATCCCCGCTAACACATGACACTCTCTATCCCCGCTAACACATGACGCTCTCTATCACCGCTAACACATGACACTCTCTATCCCCGCTAACACATGACACTCTCTATACCTGCTAAGCCATGAGGCTCTCTATCCCCGCTAACACATGACACTCTCTATCCCCGCTATGCCATGAGGCTCTCTATCCCTGCTAACACATGACACTCTCTATCCCCGCTAAGCCATGACACTCTCTATCCCAGCTAACACATGACACTCTCTATCCCCGCTAACACATGACACTCTCTATCCCTGCTAACACATGACACTCTCTATCCCTGCTAACACATGACACTCTCTATACCTGCTAACACATGACACTCTCTATCCCTGCTAACACATGACACTCTCTATCCCTGCTAACACATGACACTCTCTATCCCCGCTAACACATGACACTCTCTATCCCTGCTAACACATGACACTCTCTATCCCTGCTAACACATGACACTCTCTATCCCCGCTAACACATGACACTCTCTATCCCTGCTAAGCCATGACACTCTCTATCCCTGCTAAGCCATGACACTCTCTATCCCTGCTAAGCCATGACACTCTCTATCCCCGCTAACACATGTCACTCTCTATCCCCGCTAACACATGACACTCTCTATCCCTGCTAAGCCATGACACTCTCTATCCTCGCTAAGCCATGAGGCTCTCTATCCCCGCTATGCCATGAAGCTCTCTATCCCCGCTAACACATGACACTCTCTATCCCCGCTAAGCCATGACACTCTCTATCCCCGCTAACACATGACACTCTCTATCCCTGCTAACACATGACACTCTCTATCCCCGCTAACACATGACACTCTCTATCCCCGCTAACACATGACATTCTTTATCCCCGCTAACACATGACACTCTCTATCCTCGCTAACACATGACACTCTCTATCCCCGCTAACACATGACACTCTCTATTCCCGCTAACCCATGACACTTTCTATCCCCGCTAAGGGATGACACTCCAACTTTGAGATACAATGACAGCTCGGTGTGTTCTCATTTCAGCCATTATACGTGGAGCACGACAGGGACCTGTGGCAGGAGTCTAGCGTGAGGTTTCACAAAACCAGCCCAGAACCTGCTGGTGCCCGGGGTAAGGTGTGGAGTAATTCCTTTTACACATGACAACGACCTCAACTTTCTCTCACGCTTGTGACCGAAATGACAGCACCATTCTGAAAATTCAAATTTATAGTCTTAGGAAGAAGAACTTCTGATATATCTGTAAAATACTTGGCCTATATTTGTGGGTATCTTTTCCTCTCGCCTCGTTGGGCTTCCAGGTGATAATTTGTGTTGTTAATTTATTTCTCTACACAGAATCGGGAACCCGTGACGGTCAATCGAATCCTGCCTGATACCATCAACGAGAAACCTGAAACCCACCTGATTTTACAGGTGAAACTACTCAGCTGGAAATCAATACACATTCCCTTAACCCAAGTCAGAATTACTGACATCTCCACGTGTGTAGAGAATAGTATAGTTTGGATACATTTAATTTCATACTGAATTTTATGTATGTTATATTCATTTTCTCCACCTGATGCCAAATCGTCATCAATGTTACAATTCGCATCCTGGTAATTTACTGAACAGATTAAAGAAATATACAGTATTGACCACTTTCCTGCCGCCCCTCCTTAGAATCCAGGCTTTACAGAATACAATACTAGGTTAGTTGCGTATCCTTTACAGCACGTTACAGAACCAACCCAAACAGCCCTGGCTGTTGTGTGGTTTTTCTAGGCAAATTTACGTCCAGTTGTTTGCCATTGCTACTGGACGGTCGGCTTTCTTGATACCACTGTCGAAACCAATGCAAGGCCCTTAAGGCCACAGCTGGGATCGAGCCCGGCATCCCGGCATTACGAAGCGTTCTCATCGACTTGCCACAGAGTCAACACAGAATACAATAAAGTACTTAAATAAGCGATGACATAGTGACTTGCTTTGATCAGTAGATAAAGACGATGAAAACATTTATACAATAAGAGAAGTAGCGCTAAAATCGTAAACTTACTGAAATTCTTTTTGTTTTGTTTTGTGTAGGCACTTTTAAAAACAAAGGTTTCTCTGATTGGTGTGTGCGTCCGGTTAAATATCTTTGCAATTATCACAATCTCTTGTCTTTGAGAGTCGTAAGTATCTTGTCTTCCACTTTACGCAAAGTTTCAATATCTGCGCAGAATAAAATGTGTTATTTTGATCTCTCTCTCTCTCTCTCTCTCTCTCTCTCTCTCTCTCTCTCTCTCTCTCTCTCTCTCTCTCTCTCTCCTCTCTCTCTCATTCTCTCTCTCATTCTCTCTCTCATTCTCTCTCTCATTCTCTCTCTCATTCTCTCTCTCATTCTCTCTCTCATTCTCTCTCCCATTCTCTCTCTCATTCTATCTCTCATTCTCTCTCTCATTCTCTCTCTCTCTCTCTCATTCTCTCTTTCATTCTCTCTCTCATTCTCTCTTTCTCATTCTCTATCTCTCTCATTCTCTCTCTCATTCTCTCTCTCTCTCATTCTCCTGTCTCATTCTCCCTGCCTCATTCTCTCTTTTTGTCTGTCTGTCTGTCTGTCTGTATCTATCTATTTATCTATCTATCTATATATCTATCTATCTATCTATCTATCTATCTATCTATCTATCTATCTATCTATCTATCTATCTATCTATCTATCTATCTATCTATCTATCTATCTATCTATCTATCTATCTATCTATCTATCTATCTATCTATCTATCTATCTATCTATCTATCTATCTATCTATCTATCTATCTATCTATCTATCTATCTATCTATCTATCTATCCATCCATCCATCCAATCATCCATCTATCTATCTATCTATCTATCTATCTATCTATCTATCTATCTATCTATCTATCTATCTATCTATCTATCTATCTATCTATCTATCTATCTATCTATCTATCTATCTATCTATCTATCTATCTATCTATCTATCTATCTATCTATCTATCTATCTATCTATCTATCTATCTATCTATCTATCTATCTATCTATCTATCTATCTATCTATCTATCTATCTATCTATATCTATCTATCTGTGTATGTATGTATGTAATGTATGCATGCATGTTTGTGTGTAAGTAAGTGGGTGAGCGTGTGTATTTGGGTGTATATATGCACGCGTGGGTTTTTGCATGCACTTTACAACTCATGCTTTTGTGTTCTTTTATAATATTCATAATATGCATATCAGCATATGATCATAACATGCTTTATTAGTAAAATACAACTGCTGTGTGAAAGATGGTTGACTGAAAGGGCCGAATGTAAGACGGGCCTGCGTGCCCAATTTGTGATCCTTTGAAAATAATGTTCGTTCTATCTATCTATCTATCTATCTATCTATCTATCTATCTATCTATCTATCTATCTATCTATCTATCTATATATCTATCTATCTATCTATCTATCTATCTATCTATTTATCTATCTATCTTTCTATCTATCTATCTATCTATCTATCTATCTATCTATCTATCTATCTATCTATCTATCTATCTATCTATCTATCTATTTATCTATCTATCTATCTATCTATCTATCTATCTATCTATCTATCTATCTATCTATCTATCTATCTATCTATCTATCTATCTATCTATCTATCTATCTATCTATCTATCTATCTATCTATCTATCTATCTATCTATCTATCTATCTATCTATCTATCTATCTATCTATCTATCTATTACATGAATAAAACATGCTTCATTGATGAAATACAACTGCTGTGTGAAAGATGGAAGTTTGGAAGGGCCGAATGTAAGACAGGCCTGCGTACCTAATTTGTAACCCTTTGAAAATAAAGTTCATTCGTTCGTTCGTTCTATCTATCTATACGTATGTAGGTGCGTGTATTTATTATGTATGTCTGTATGTATGAGAATGTATATATGCAAATGTAGCTGTGTAAGTATGTGATTGTATGTGTGTGTGTGTGTATTTGTGTATGTATGTTGGTGTATGTAGGTGTATGTAGCTGTGTAGGTATGTGGGTGTTTATGTATTTAAAAATGTATGCAAGTATGCATGTGTGTGTGTGATTGTGGATATATGAAAGTATATTTAGGTTTGTAAGTATGTGTGTGTATTTATGTATCTATGTTGTTAGTATGTGTGATATTATTTGAGTGTATGTGTGATTGTGGGTGTGTGTGTATATAATGTAAGCAAGTATGTATGCAGGTATGCATGTGTGTATATATTTTCTGTATAGGTGATTCTATATATGTGTGTGTACATGCATGTGTGTGTATGTATGTAATGTGTGTGGGTATGTATGTATGCATGTATGTATGTATGTACCTATGTGTGTATGCATGTTGGTGGTTGTATGTATGCTGTGTATGTATGTGGGTGTATATGTGTGTATTTAGCTATATATGTACGTGTGTAAAGATGTGAGTGTATGTATAAATGTGTGTATGTATGCATGTATGTGTATGTATGGGTGAATGTATGTATGCATGTATGTGGGTGTATGTATTCATGTAATTGTGAATGTGTGGTTGTGGGCATATGTTGGTTTCTGTACATGGGATTGTATGTGTGTATTATGGAATGTGTGTATGTATATCCATAAATGTATGTGTGTGTGTTTTCTGTTTGTGCATTTATGTTTATGTCTGTGTATGTGTTTTTTGTTTGTGTAGGTATTACGTATGTCTGTATATGAGTTCGCATGTATGAGATCGTAGGTGTATGTATATGTGTGTGTGAGTATGTACGATTGTGTACACATGATGTGTGTATGTATTATTCTATAAATTATATTTCTTTATTACATCCATAACATGCATTATTGATTACAGGTATTGGTACTCTGAAAAATGAGTACCTAGAAGGGCCGAATGCCAGACGGGCATGCGTGCCCAATTTGCAACCCTTTGAAAGTAAAGTGTGTTCTATCTATCTATCTATCTATCTATCTATCTATCTATCTATCTATCTATCTATCTATCTATCTATCTATCTATCTATCTATCTATCTATCTATCTATCTATCTATCTATCTATCTATCTATCTATCTATCTATCTATCTATCTATCTATCTATCTATCTATCTGTTTGTCTGTCTGTGTGTATGTCTGCCTGTCTGTGTGTCTGTGTTAGTGACTGTTAATGAGTGTCTCTGTCTGTCTGTCTGTCTGTCTGTCTGTCTGTCTGTCTGTCTGTCTGTCTGTCTGTCTGTCTGTCTGTCTGTCTGTCTGTCTGTCTGTCTCTCTGTCTGTCTGTCTGGTCCGGTCTGTCTGTCTGTCTGGTCTGGTCCAGTCTGCTCCGTCTGTCTGTCTGTTTGTCTGTCTGGTCTGGTCCGGTCTGGTCTGGTCTGTCTGTCTGTCTGGTCCGGTTTGGTCTGTCTGTCTGTCTGGTCCGGTCTGTCTGTATGTCTGTCTGTCTGTCGGTCGGTCTGTCTGTCTGTCTGTCTGTCTGTCTGTCTGTCTGTCTGTCTGTCTGTCTGTCTGTCTGTCTGTCTGTCTGTCTGTCTGTCTGTCTGTCTGTCTGTCTGTCTGTCCGTCCGTCCGTCTGTCTGTCTGTCTGTCTGTCTGTCTGTCTGTCTGTCTGTCTGTCTGTCTGTCTGTCTGTCTGTCTGTCTGTCTGTCTGTCTGTCTGTCTGTCTGTCCGTCTGTCTGTCTGTCTGGTCCTGTCTGGTCTGGTCTGTCTGTATGTCTGTCTATCTGTCTGGTCTGGCCCGGTCTGGTCTGTCTGTCTGTCTGTCTGGTCCGGTCTGGTCTTGTCTGTCTGGTCCGGTCTGGTCTGGTCTTGTCTGTCTGTCTGTCTGTCTGTCTGTCTGTCTGTCTCTTTCATAAAAGCACAACATGCATTATTGATAACATGCAGCTGTAGAGAGCCTGCAACGGTTGAAAACAAAAAGCGTTTGTTCGTTCATTCATTCTCATTCTCATGCATAAAGTACCAGGCACATACACACATACACATCATACACACATACACATCATACACACATACACATCATACACACATACACATCATACACACATACGCATCATACACACCATACACACATACACATCATACACACATACACATCATACACATCATACACACATACACACCATACACACATACACATCATACACACATACACATCATACACATATACACATCATACACACATACACACATACACATCATAAACATCATACACACATACACATCATACAAAAACAAATACGCACACCCACACATACGCACATTTACGATCTCTCTCTCTCTCTCACGACACACACACAACATACAAACACAAATACGCACACAGTAACACACGAGCACACATTTACGAACTTTCTCTCTCTCTCTCTCTCTCTCTCTCTCTCTCTCTCTCTCTCTCTCTCTCTCTCTCTCTCTATCACCACAGAAACACACTCACACACTCACTCACACTAAAATACTAACCAACACATATATCATATCAGCAAAAACACACGCGCCCATCCGGATACAGATGTGCCAGCCCAGCCGCGACATGCATGTTTTATTTAACAGTAATGTCACTGGAGCAAAAACATTTGACATTTGCGTGACTGGTGATTAGTTTCATTATCATCAGCTGATCGACTGGTGGGAGTCGATGATCATATCTTAGTGAAGTGGGTGCTGTGGTACCGGAAGTGTGTGGGGGAGATATGATCACATCTTAGTTAAGTGGGTGCTGTGGTACCAGAAGTGTGTGGGAGTCGATGATCATATCTTAGTGAAGTGGGTGCCGTGGTACCGGAAGTGTGTGTGGGAGATACGATTACATCTTAGTTATGTGGGTGCTGTGGTACCGGAAGTGTGTGGGGGAGATATTGTCTCATCTTAGTTAAGTGGTTGCTGTGGTACTGGAAATGTGTGGGGGAGATATGATCACATCTTAGTTAAGTGGGTGCCGTGGTACCGGAGTTGTGTGGGGGAGATATGATCACATCTTAGTTAAGTGGGTGCTGTGGTACCGGAAGTGTGTGAGGGAGATATGATTACATCTTAGTTAAGAGGGTGCTGTGGTACCAGAAGTGTGTTGGAGTCGATGACAATATCTTAGTGAAGTGGGTACCGTGGTACCGGAAGTGTGTGGGGGAGATATGATTACATCTAAGATAAGTGGGTGCTGTGGTACCGAAAGAGTGTGGGGGAGATATGATCACATCTTAGTTAAGTGGGTGCCGTGGTACCAGAAGTATGTGGGGGAGATATGATCATATCTTAGTGAAGTGGGTGCCGTGGTACAGGAAGTGTGTGGGGGAGATATGATCACATCTTAGTTAAATGGGTGTTGTGGTACCGGAAGTGTGTGGGGGATATATGATCACATCTTAGTGAAGTGGGTGCTCTGGTACCGGAAGTGAGTGGGGGAGATATGATCACATCTTAGTGAAGTGGGTGCTGTGGTGCCGGAAGTGTGTGGGGGAGATATGATCACATCTTAGTTAAGTGGGTGCTGTGGTACCGGAAGTGTGTGGGGGAGATATGATCATATCTTAGTTAAGTGGGTGCTGTGGTACCGGAAGTGTGTGGGGGGAGATATAATCACATCTTAGTTAAATGGGTGTTGTGGTACCGGAAGTGTGTGGGGGAGATATGATCATATATTAGTGAAGTGGGTGCCGTGGTACGGGAAGTGTGTGGGGGAATGTATTTCAGAGAGGACGATGGAAAGCAACGAAGTGTGAGCATCGGAAAGAAACAGATTATTAACAATAAGATCGACGGAAAGTTAAAGAAAGTGTGAGAAATATGAGATTGGGAAGAACATCTAGGGAGAACCGGAAAACAAACCGTAACGACTAATTAAGTTGGTGGGAGAGAGTGTGTTTATGTGCGTGTGGGTGTGTGTCGAAAGGAGAATGAGTGGAGGGCGTGTCATACATTTAAGAGTAGGACAAAGGGCTGCAGTTACATGTGAGGTAAAAATAGGATAGGGTGATGTGGGGATGTGACTACTAGATAGAGTAAACAAAGTGGGACAGTGCTAGATTGATGTGGGGATGTGACGGCTAGATCGAGTAAACAAAGTGGTACAGTGCTAAATTGATGTGGGGATGTGACGGTTAGATAGAGTAAACAAAGTGGCACAGTGGTAGATTGATGTGGGGATGTGATGGCTAGATAGAGTAAACAACGTGGGACAGTGCTAGATTGATGTGGGGATGTGACGGCTAGATCGAGTAAACAAAGTGGGACAGTGCTAGATTGATGTTTGGATGTGACGGTTAGATAGAGTAAACAAAGTGGGACAGTGCTAGATTGTTGTTGGGATGTGACGGTTAGATAGAGTAAACAAAGTGGGACAGTGCTAGATTGATGTGGGGATGTGACGGCTAGATCGAGTAAACAAAGTGGGACAGTGCTAGATTGATGTGGGGATGTGACGGTTAGATAGAGAAAACAAAGTGGGACAGTGCTAGATTGATGTGAGGATGTGAAGGCTAGATAGAGTAAACAAAGTGGGACAGTGCTAGTTTGATGTGGGGATGTGATGGCTAGATCGGGTAAACAAAGTGGGACACAATGCTAGGTTGATGCATGGATGTGACGGTAGATCGAGTAAACAAAGAAGGACAGTTCTAGATTGATGTGGGGTTGTTACGGCTAGATAGAGTATACAAAGTGGGATAGTCGACTGTTGTGGATTATCAAAGCGAGAAAGATTGTCACAAGTGACCTTTGACTCTCCAGTTACACAAATAAGGCGAACCTCATTATAGGTTAGTTGCTTATCCTTTACAAGACGTTGTAGAACCAACCCTAATAGCCCCTGGCTGGTGTGTGGGTTTTCTAGGCAAAATTACGTCCAGTAGTTTGCCATTACTCTCTGAATGGTCGGCTTTCTTGATACTACTGTCGAAACCAACGCAAGGCACATGGCCCGCTGGTGGGATCGAACCCGGCATCTTGGCATTACGAAGCGTTCGCATCGACTTAGCCACAGAGCCGACACCGCATTATAGACCCGACATTAAAGCCTACATTGTAAGAAATAAGCTGTGTAATTCTTTAGTTCCAGTAAATAGATAATAATGATTTCAGATGGATATTTGGACCAAGAAATATAATACTGAATGTGTGCATCTATAACAGCCTAGTGCCTAGTCTCTTGGGTACTGCGGGAGCTTAAAGCCTTGTCTCCTTCAATGGCGATGATTGATTTGACCGAGCATCTATTCATCATCCCCTTCTCCGACAAGAGCTCGTGAAGTTTGTTGAGCGAGCTTGCGGTCGAGAGCTAAGACCATGCTGTGCTGACTAGCACAAGGGAGAAAGACAGGTATATGGAGTGAAGCACGCGATATGCATTGTTTTCAGCCTTCGGAAAGCCGCGAGGTTAAACATTGATTGTATAGGTGGAAATATGCTGGTAAAGAGAAAAGTCTGCTTGTGCTCAAAATGTCATTGTCGGAATGGATGAAAGCTTTATTCTGAGCAGTGAATTCGTTTTCTATCAATGTCAATTTATGATGTACAATAAAAGAAGAAAGACATAAATCAAGCATCGCACGTACAAAGCGTTCACCCCAAATGATCAATACCTGCTTTAATTCTGGCCAGCCCAGCAAAGTGGTTATTGACATGAAGGAGATGGATTCTTGCAATTGGAGGAGCTGTGTGGAACATACAACATTATATTGTGTTGATGTTATTACAGCCATACCGGTGCAATCCACATAATGTATAACTGAAACAAAACTCTTCAATTAGCACAGCTGGAAGGTTTAACAAATGTAAACCTGGGTTGCTTTACTGCAAAGTTGGTTGTGCTGGTTACAGCTTGCACTTTGTAGAATGTTTAAGTAGGGAGAGGAAAGGGGACTATGTGAGGAACAGTAGCTATTGCATTAACTTTAGTACAGAGAGGAGCGGATGGCCGAGTGGTTAAACACGATTTTCTCTTTTGTGAGAGACATAGGTTCAAATCTTTAGTATCGTTAAGGGTTTTTTGCTTTCTAGAAGTTTGAAGTTTGAACAACGGATCAACATCATGGCACCCGGGTAGTAACCCATAAGTGCTCCGTCCTACTTCTAACTCAGCCCGGCTCTCTAGCGGAATTGGCTAAACCGGATTTCGCGGAGACCGGGTGACATACTCCTTGTGGTCCGGGTTCAATCCCGGGGGTAGGCAGGAAAGCCACATTTTCTCCCAGATTGACGGTATTTACAATGGAATCAAGGCCGAAAGGTTGCGATATCCATAATACCGAGCCTAAGGGTTAACAACTCATGGCTTCTGGATACTAAAACAAACAAACAACTTCTAACTCAAGTCTAAGTCCGAAATTGCTCAGCGCAGTGCACGGGCTCCGTAGCACCGGCAAAGTCCAGAAATATTTTGGGTAGATTTTAAACTCCAATTTTGCCTGGGCAACGCCGTTAAGGTTACTCTTTTTCGATTTCCAACTGCCAAGAGATTTTTTTTTACATGCGCAATAATACACACAGGCGTCCGATCTCCCTACCCAATGACCAGGGGGACATTACCCGAAGTCCACGTGAACAGAAAAAATCCCAGCCTGAACACGGGACCTCTAACACTCTAGCCGGACACCATACCTCGAGACCATGCGGCCCCCTTTTTATTTTTCTGTCAGAAGGTAAACATCAAACCCTAACCTGCAAATTCTGTGGTGACTGCACCAACCATGCTGCCGTAAATCCGCACTTTAAAAACCACTTGCTTCCATATCAGCACATGTATCATGCGTGCCCCATTGAAAATACCATATCATTATCCAACATGAGACCTTGCCATATGGTCGGTAATAAAATATCATTTCTGGTCTTGTTCCGCTCAAATGGCGCTGTCATAATAAGGTGCTCCAGAAATCTACCACCTGCCTAGCAACTAACCAGCCAATCAAACAATCAACCACACAATTCACCAAGTAACCAATCAGTCAAACAAACAACCAACTTACCGACCATCCAACCAAACAGTCCACTAGCCAAACAACAAGCCAGCCAGCCAGAACATCAACCAGCCAACGAATCAACTAACTAATCAACCAACTAATCGGTCAACTAACTAACTAACCAGATAACAAGAGAACAAACTAACTAGCAAAGAATTCCACAAATTAACCAAAGAATCCTACCAACTAACCGAAGAATCCCACCAACTAACCAAAGAATCCCACCAACTAACCAAATAATCCCACTAACTAACCAAAGAATGCCACCAACTAACCAAAGAATCCCACCAACTAACCAAAGAATCCCACCAACTAACCAAAGAATCCCACCAACTAGCTAAAGAATTCCACCAACTAACCAAAGAATCCCACCAATTAACCAAAGAATCCCCCCAACTAGCTAAAGAATTCCACCAACTAACTAAAGAATCCCACCAACTAACCAAAGAACACCCACCAAATAACCAAAGTATTACACCAACTAACCAACGACCTGTCACTCAGATTGAGATTGGTTCTTAAATAACAGGGTGATAAACCTTCACTTAGCGGGAAAGAACGAGTCAATGGATAGATGCTCGTCGATTCGAAATTATGCTATTAAAATAATACTTTGGCTAAAGAATATATTTTGTTCAAGATTCACTTTCGTTAGCCTACAAAGATTCTTGACAGACTTGTTGCATGGCAGGAAGATGTGTCAGCACACGAACTGATACATGCTGCAGGCGATCGCAGGTTGTGGAGAGGCATGATCACCAAAGCCAGTCGGCAAGGCACTTAATGACATAAACGCAAATAAATGTACGTGTATATATATATATACGTGTATATATATATATATATATATATATATATATATATATGTGTGTGTGTGTGTGTGTGTGTGTGTGTGTGTGTGTGTGTGTGTGTGAATTAGCAGAAAGGTGATTTCCCACAGATTGCGCTAAACTTCAGTTTACAGTTTGGCCTCGTTGCGTTGACGTGCTCATCCACAAAATGATTCCTTAGCTGAATCCAACTTCATTACCCCAGAATAAGACACTGCAGAAAATATATAATTGCAGAAAATATATTTGTTAATTGACAATTCGAACAAAGAAGACACAAACAGTAGATTGCACAATTTATTGCTTGGTATATTTCGCTGTATCTCGTCAGGTGCCTACTACAGTAACAGTTACATAAATGAAGCAAATATGAAGCGAAATATGCCAGGCAATAAAATGTGCAATCTATTGTTTGTGTCTTCTTTGTTCAAATTTACAACTGGGAAACATTTCTTTGATTTTCTGAAATGGAAAATTCGTTAACTGCTTACTTGTTAGTCAGTTACCACTTTATTCCGCTATTTGTTGTTTTTCATTTCTAGCTCTGAATAGGATTTTGCAGACTGTAATTAATTCGTTATATATTGCAACTAGTTCTTTCACCATCATTATTAATGAACTCAATGGTGTAATTAGTTATTGTTTGCTTGAATAACTTCCCGTGATTTGTGATTAGTTTTCATGGTTGAACCACAAAATTGCTCGACTGTAAAATTATTCTGCCTTTTGTGTAATTAGTTCAGTTGCATTAAAATTAGTCTTGTTACACTTGAAATTTCTTCTCTCTATATTTACAAGAGTTACTCTCCCTTTGCGACCTAGTAGCCCAGTGAGAGACGAAGTTTCTGACGGAAAAGATTCCGAAGGAAATGTGAGAATACAAACTGCTACATATCACTGTTGTCTGCATCCTTGAGCGTGTCCACGGAGAGATTCTGGGACATAGACGGAATGGCAGACATTCTGTGCGGTTCCAGTTTCAGCACACCTGAGCACCTAAGTACGCCTCACCTCAGCACCCCAGGTTAGCCTCTCCCCTGCACCCTAGGTAAGCCATCAGCATTCCTGGATATGTTGTCTTGTTTCTGCTTCTTTAAGGAGACAGTAAAATTATTATTGTGCCAATAATCGTATATTATTTTAATTTTTTTTTTCATTTTGTGGGTATAAATCTTATTAAAAAGGGGGAACATTTTCGTTGTTTTTAAATCGACAAACAAGGTTCATTCACAAACAGTTTTACAGAGGTTCAAACAGATCTAAAAACGCATAAACACTACCACACACTCTCAAACACACGCACACACACACATAGATAAAAATAGTTTACAAAGATGTCATTGGGTGATAGCAACATTGAACTTTATGTCTGCGTTCCTTATGTGGGTCTAGGTGTTGCATGCGCATTAGCAACACAGAAACAAAATGACGACTGTACTTGCGGTGTGCGCCCTTAAAAAACAATGTTCTGTGTGTGAGTGTGTGTGTGTGTGTGTGTGTGTGTTTTTTTTTTTGTTGTTGTTATTGGGGGGAGGGGGTAAGTGGGTGGGGGTGTATGGGGTGGGCAAAGGGCTATCTCAACGACCAAGTGACAACCTTACGACTGCTTCATCGGACATTTGTTAGACATTCTCAGCTGGCAGAGCGACATTGGTAGAAATCAGTCGGACACTTTGGCTTTTTGAGAGATAAGAAGCTCTGTTCCTCCAGGGACTCATACCAGTCTAACGAGGCCCATCCCCCACGACGTTCCCTTGCGTCCAGAGCCAGCTCGAAACTCTTTCAGCAGCTTTACCGTTTTGTTTAAGTGACCGTTTACGCTCGTTTCCTCGCAAGTCCAGATGCTTTAGCACAGTGTACGTGGAAGTCGAGATAAGACCTCTTGCGCCTACCTCGACAGCTAAGATTTTTACTCAGTACGCGGCATCTCTCCTCAGATCGACAGCGAGCTCACAGTACTTCTCGAGCTTGTACTTGTGATTTTCATCCATTCGCGCGACTCAGCTCAATCTATTCAGCTTTTCCGCATAGTCTAGGACTATGTCAGATCTCAGGCCGTTGTAGTTAATGCGAATTTCAGCCTGAGAATTTAGAACTGCATGGCTGGTGCTGTTGCCGCGAACTTTGCAAGATACGATCCTGCTTTTGCCCCCGACAGATAGCAGCACAATCTTACTTAGGATTCAAGCCTGATTTTCACACACACACTCACTCACACACATTAATAAATATAAAGAGAGATGCACACCAGCAGTGACAAAGAGACTAAAATATTCTCTCACTGGTTGTTTAGGGTAAACGAGCGTTTGGTAATATAGTGTTCTTGTAAAGAGTGTAAAATATATCTATTCTTTTCCTGTGTTCCGCCCAACGTCCCCGAAGATGCATAGCAGGAAGTGAACAAAGGAAGCAACCATAGGATAGGATTTATCCGCCACTGATCATAAACAATGAGACTTACAGGTAGAATACTTTCGAGTTATGTTTTATCCGTATTATTGTGGAATTTAGAATAACCGGCAGGGGAGATGTTTTGATGGTATAATTATTGCACATGACAGGGGAGATGACTGAATTGTATAATTCTTGCACCTGACGGGGGTGAGTTAAAAAAAAAGAAGGGCGGGGGTTGAGTGGTTGGTATAATTCTTGCACCTGCTCGATGGTATAATTTTGGCACATGGCACTTAGTATGACCGGATAGCATTAGTCTGTCACATGACAGACGACAAGACTAGGTTGCATAACTCTTGCATATAATAATAGTAGTGACTAGAGATTAAACGTAGAAGACATTTTTCCACGCATTACAGCGAATTATTTTTCAGCGAATTGGATGTATGGTGATCACAGCATATTATCATAAGCTAATCACGTTCCGGATGCCAATATATGCAAGCTGCCTTTATATGCAAGAAAATTTCCTTGTACCCGATTTTAGCATGAAAATTTGGTGAGTCTGTGTTAATTTGAAGATTTAAAAAGCAAATAGGTCGCTGAGATTTGAACACATCATTGCTGGGTAGACAGATACAGGGCTAGCCTCTGTGTTTATTTTGTGAACTGTTGCTTACATTGTGCTAACCTGGAGATCTACATGCTGTTTGTTTGTTTGTTTGTTTTAGTATCCAGAAGCCATGAGTTGTTAACCCTTAGGCTCGGTATTATGGATATCGCAACCTTTCAGCCTTGATTCCATTGTAAATACCGTAAATCTGGGAGAAAATGTGGCTTTTCTGCCCACCCCCGGGAGTGAACCCGGACCACAAGGAGTTCGTCACCTGCTCACCGCGCAATCCAGTTTAGCCAATTACGCTAGAGAGACGGGCAGATCTACAGGCATGTCAGGGTGACAACCCCCAAGGGATGTAACTTTCATGAGTTCTCTATTTTATTATCTCCTCTAATGTAGCCTCTTTTCTAAGACTGCTATCAGGGTTTATTAACTGACATTATATTAATAATTATATTCTCCTCTTCCTCCTTTTTTTTGTTTTGTGTACTACTACTACTGAAACGGCTGCTGCTGTTGCTACTACTACTATTAATATCAATACCACTGCCACTGCCATCAGCACTACTAATAATATCGCTACAATTTCTACTACTACGATTACAACAACAACAACAACAACAACAACTACTACTACTACTACTACCACCACTACTACTACTACTACTAGTACTACTAGTACTACTACTACTACTACTACTACTACTACTACTACTACTACTACTACTACTACTACTACTACTACTACTAATATCAATACAACTGCCACTACCATTAACACTACTAATAATATCGGTTCAATTTCTACTACTACTACTACTACTACTACTACTACTACTACTACTACTATTACTACTACCACTACTACTACTACTACCACTACTACTACTATTACTACTACTACTACTACTACTACTACTACTACTACTACTACTACTACTACTATTACTACTACCACTGCTACTACTACTACTACCACTACTACTACTACTATTACTACTACTACTACCACTGCTACTACTACTACTACCACTTACTACTACTACTACTACTACTACTACTACTACTACTACTACCACTGCTACTAAACTACTACTACCACTACTACTACTACTACTACTACTACTACTACTACTACTACTACTACTACCACTGATACTACTACTACTACCACTACTACTACTACTACTACTACTACCACTACTACTACTACTACTACTACCACTACTACTACTACTACTACTACTACTACTACTACTACTACTACTACCACTGCTACTACTACTACTACTACTACTGCTACTACTACTACTACTACTACTACTACTACTACTTACTACCTACGTACTACCACTACTACTACTACTACTACTACTACTACTACTACTACTACTACTACTAATACTACTACTACTACTACTACTACTACTACTACTACTTAGATGATGCTGCTATAACTACTACTGCTGCTGTTACCACCACAACTACCGTTAGAGAGAAACAGACATGACTTGATCATGAAAGAAAACTGTTACAGAGCAGTTAGCCATTATCGACATTCACTTATACATTGAACGGAACAGCGCAAGCGCAGACAGACACAGTATGGATTAACTGAATATCAGAGACAACAAATACCACTTCTTCACAACCCATACATGAGCTTTGTCGGGATACCACTTGCTGGCTTACAGATTAGCGTATCAGTGATGAACAGGGAAAGAAGAAGAAACAGGAAAGAACAAACAAACCCATGCAATGTGTTTCTCCTCCTACATATCACTTTTTATACATCAAACAGTTTTAAAACTGTCTGCATGCACTTTTAATTTGGCGGTAAACACATTTATATAAGAAGACTGCGCATACATGTCGATAATATATGCAATCTCAGATTGTGATTGGAGTGTGATTGTGGCGTTACAGTGCAATGAGCCTGAGATTTACCACACTAAAAATAATCAGGTCCTAACAATTTCAGTAGTTAGAGCAGGGTCAGGTTTAAAAAAAAATGTTGAGATCGTTTCTGATCTAACCGAACTAAGCTGCCTTTACAATGAGTTTATCAGACAGTGTGGCACATCCAAACTATATCTTTTCAAATATATTGAATAACGGTCATAAAAGCTCCAAGGCTGTTTGTTTTGCTGGCTGTGTTATTGCCTTGCGTTAAGGTTGGCTGGGTGACTGGTTGGTTGTGTTATTGCCTTGCGTTAAGGTTGGCTGGGTGACTGGTTGGTTGTGTTATTGCCTTGCGTTAAGGTTGGCTGGGTGACTGGTTGGTTGTGTTATTGCCTTGCGTTGGGTAAGGCTTGGTGACTAGTTGGTTGTGTTATTGCCTTGCGTTAGGATTGGCTGCATGACTGGTTGGTTGTGTTATTGCCTTGCGTTAGGGTTGGCTGCATGACTGGTTAGTTGTGTTATTGCCCTACGTCAGGGTTGGCTGGGTGACTGGTTGGTTGTGTTATTGCTTTGCGTTAGGGTTTGCTGGGTGACTGGTTAATTTTGTTATTGCCTTGTCTTAGGGTTGGCTGGGTGACTGTTGGTTGTGTTATTGCCTTGCTGAAGATTGGCGGGGCGACTGTTGGCTGTTGTATTGCCTTGATGGATGGTTGTCTGGGAGATTGTTGGCTGTTGTATTGCCTTGATGGAGGGTTGTCTGGGCGACTGTTGGCTGTTGTATTGCCTTGATGGAGGGTTGTCTTGGAGACTGTTCGGTTGTGTTATTGCCTTGGTGGAGGGTTGTCTGGGAGATTGTTGGCTGTTGTATTGCCTTGATGGAGGGTTGTCTGGGAGACTGTTCGGTTGTGTTATTGCCTTGATGGAGGGTTGTCTGGGAGACTGTTCGGTTGTGTTATTGCCTTGATGGAGGGTTGTCTGGGAGATTGTTCGGTTGTGTTATTGCCTTGATGAAGGGTTGTCTGGGAGACTGTTGGCTGTTGTATCGCCTTGGTGGAGGGTTGTCTGGGAGATCTTTGGCTGTTGTATTGCCTTGATGGAGGGTTGTCTGGGAGACTGTTGGCTGTTGTATCGCCTTGATGGAGGGTTGTCTGGGAGATTGTTCGGTTGTGTTATTGCCTTGATGGAGGGTTGTCTGGGAGATTGTTCGGTTGTGTTATTTCCTTGATGGAGGGTTGTCTGGGAGACTGTTGGCTGTTGTATTGCCTTGATGGAGGGTTGTCTGGGAGACTGTTGGCTGTTGTATCGCCTTGATGGAGGGTTGTCTGGGAGACTGTTGGCTGTTGTATCGCCTTGATGGAGGGTTGTCTGGGAGACTGTTGGCTGTTGTATTGCCTTGATGGATGGTTGTCTGGGAGACTGTTGGCTGTTGTATTGCCTTGATGGAGGGTTGTCTGGGAGACTGTTGGCTTTTGTATTGCCTTGATGGAGGGTTGTCTGGGAGACTGTTGGCTGTTGTATTGCCTTGATGGATGGTTGTCTGGGAGACTGTTGGCTGTTGTATTGCCTTGATGGAGAGTTGTCTGGGAGACTGTTGGCTGTTGTATCGCCTTGATGGATGGTTGTCTGGGAGACTGTTGGCTGTTGTATCGCCTTGATGGAGGGTTGTCTGGGAGATTGTTCGGTTGTGTTATTGCCTGGCTGGAGGGTTGTCTGGGAGACTGTTCGGTTGTGTTATTGCCTTGATGGAGGGTTGTCTGGGAGACTGTTCGGTTGTGTTATTGCCTTGGTGGAGGGTTGTATGGGAGACTGTTCGGTTGTGTTATTGCCTGGCTGGAGGGTTGTCTGGGAGACTGTTCGGTTGTGTTATTGCCTGGCTGGAGGGTTGTCTGGGAGACTGTTCGGTTGTGTTATTGCCTTGATGGAGGGTTATCTGGGAGATTGTTCTGTTGTGTTATTGTCTGGCTGGAGGGTTGTCTGGGAGACTGTTCGGTTTTATTAATGCCTTGATGGAGGGTTGTCTGGGAGATTGTTCGGTTGTGTTATTGCCTTGATGGAGGGTTGTCTGGGAGATTGTTCGGTTGTGTTATTGCCTTGATGGAGGGTTGTCTGGGAGACTGTTGGCTGTTGTATCGCCTTGATGGAGGGTTGTCTGGGAGATTGTTCGGTTGTGTTATTGCCTTGATGGAGGGTTGTCTGGGAGATTGTTCGGTTGTGTTATTGCCTTGATGGAGGGTTGTCTGGGAGACTGTTGTCTGTTGTATCGCCTTGATGGAGAGTTGTCTGGGAGATTGTTCGGTTGTGTTATTGCCTTGATGGAGGGTTGTCTGGGAAACTGTTGGCTGTTGTATCGCCTTGATGGAGGGTTGTCTGGGAGATTGTTCGGTTGTGTTATTTCCTTGATGGAGGGTTGTCTGGGAGACTGTTGGCTGTTGTATCGCCTTGATGGAGGGTTGTCTGGGAGACTGTTGGCTGTTGTATTGCCTTGATGGATGGTTGTCTGGGAGACTGTTGGCTGTTGTATTGCCTTGATGGAGGGTTGTCTGGGAGACTGTTGGCTGTTGTATTGCCTTGATGGAGGGTTGTCTGGGAGACTGTTGGCTGTTGTATTGCCTTGATGGATGGTTGTCTGGGAGACTGTTGGCTGTTGTATTGCCTTGATGGAGAGTTGTCTGGGAGACTGTTGGCTGTTGTATTGCCTTGATGGATGGTTGTCTGGGAGACTGTTGGCTGTTGTATCGCCTTGATGGATGGTTGTCTGGGAGATTGTTCGGTTGTGTTATTGCCTGGCTGGAGGGTTGTCTGGGAGACTGTTCGGTTGTGTTATTGCCTTGATGGAGGGTTGTCTGGGAGACTGTTCGGTTGTGTTATTGCCTTGATGGATGGTTGTCTGGGAGACTGTTCGGTTGTGTTATTGCCTTGGTGGAGGGTTGTCTGGGAGACTGTTCGGTTGTGTTATTGCCTGGCTGGAGGGTTGTCTGGGAGACTGTTCGGTTGTGTTATTGCCTGGCTGGAGGGTTGTCTGGGAGACTGTTCGGTTGTGTTATTGCCTTGATGGAGGGTTGTCTGGGAGATTGTTCGGTTGTGTTATTGCCTGGCTGGAGGGTTGTCTGGGAGACTGTTCGGTTGTGTTAATGCCTGGCTGGAGGGTGTCTGGGAGACTGTTCGGTTGTTGTTATTGCCTTGATGGAGGGTTGTCTGGGAGATTGTTCGGTTGTGTGTTAGGAATGACTGAGTTATCTATCTGGCTCGCACTTAACAATCATTACGTACATAGAATAACATTGCTTCTGTACTAAAGAAACTGGACTTTCGTTCAGGCTGCTGAAGATGAGGACTGCGTGCTTATAAGAATGCCCTAAGGACTATGTTGTCGGCTTCTAACTCAACTGAACATAACACAACTGAGCTTAACACAGCTGAGCTTAACATAGCTGAGCTTAACACAGCTGAGCTTAAGACATCTGTGAGTCTTAACTTCAAAGTTCATACATTGACGTTCATGACACCTTAGCCCAGAATCATGTCTACATCTCTTAGAGTGAGATATGCATTTTACAATTATAATATCTAAAATCAGATTTGGTGAGTAAGGGAGCAGATAGTCAAATTGTGAGTATGCAATTGCCAGGATTAATAGATACAATTTTCTCTTTAAGTAGTAATTTTTGATAGTCAAGGAAACACACAGAAACAAATTATGACCCGTTGGCAAGGCATCGGCAGTTTTAAAAAACCTGCACAAAATATGTAATCCTTAAATTAGATTGCTCTTAAATCAAGACTTATTTTGACTTATTGCACACGAATATTCACATGCACTAGTGAAAGTTGGAGAACAGCTACAGATCTGGAACAAAAGTTGCATTTACTAGGAAACAAACACACGCGGACGGTAGTGAACAAAACGTGGGACAAATGAAAGAACTGAAGTGATTCCATCCATGTTATCGATGGAATTGCTCAACACAGAACGGAATGGAATCAGTGATTACTCAGTCTGCTCAACGTGATATCTGTAGGAGAGACTGTGATCAAACGTCATACCTAAGTATTTCAGCTCTATCTCTTCTTTCAACATTGATACTCTTCGTGGATATGTTGGGCAAGTCTTCCTTTCCAAGGTTTTTTTTTTGTGTGTGTGTGTGTGAACTCAGAGAAGGCTAGTGTTTTGTGGTGCTCTTTGAATGGAATAAAACTGTGTGACATACATAGATCAACAAGACAATGATGACAAATTACTTAGTATATGTACCGACCTAATACTTATCACGATTCGGGTAGTATCTGTCTTGGATGGTAGTCCCCTTCGAACCTGTTTCAGAAGGGAAGCTTCTGTGTCCTGTTTCACAGTTGAATGGAGACAAGCACTCGATCTTGCAAGTCTGACAAGCCATGTCTTCGGTGTTAGTTCCCCTCCTGAGGTTAAGTTCACAAAGACAAGATGTTAGTTCTGGGAACTTGACACCTGGTGTGTCTGTACGCCAGCAAGGAGAATCAATTGAAGCGTTTGCTCTCCACACATGTCGATGATTTGCAAGCTGGTATCACCGACACGAACTATTTACTAATCTTGAGTTACACTGTAACAATGTGCAAACTTTATCCCCGAGCATTTAACCTCGATGTGAAAAATGTTACTTTTGAGAGAGTTTATCAAGTACTTGTTTGACCAAGCTTTCAATTTCCATTATTATCCTATTAAGGATTGTAGGTTACAGGGGAATGTGCTGTTTGTTTTGAAGTGTGTGTGTGTGTGTGTGTTTGCAAGGGGGGGGGGGAGGGGGGGGTTAACAGGACAGACAGTTATTAGCTGAGGATTTTTAAAGCTCTCATTTAATTGGACGCTTTCATGATCATTTTTATCCATGCGATTAATCGTCGCTGGCGATAATGCTTGGCAACATTTCCAACAGAATGTTTGAGTACGTGTCATGACACTTACTAAAGCCCTGATGAAAAGCTGTCATTTATCTTCTGGCTTAATCTTCGTGTATAAATCTTTCCAGCAGTTTATCCAGTTGTTACAAAATGTTTCATCTGACATTCTCTAGTCTGTCCTAAATGTCGACTGCTGCTTTCTTATGCTTGTAATATTGTTTGCCATTTATTGAAAACATTTGGGTTAACCTACTTTCTTTTTCAGATAAACTTGTATACATTTAGTCGGCTTTGTGGCTAAGTCGATGCGAAAGCTTCGCTTCGTAATGCCGGGATGCCGGGTTCGATCCCAGCTGCGGGCAATGCGCCTTGCGTTGGTTTCGACAGTGGTATCAAGAAAGCCGACCGTCCAGTAAGCAAAGGCAAACTACTGCCTAGAAAAACCACACAACAGCCAGGGTCTGTTAGTGTTGGTTCTGCAACGTCCTGTAAAGAATACGCCAACAACTTGTATACATTTTAATTCAGCAAAACACCACTTGGTCAGCTTCAGGCTTTATTTTACTTTGTTTTAATTCTGTTTCTCTTGTGATTATTTTCCCTCTTCTTGTTTACTAATTGTCCAGGATTCATTTCCATGAGTTCAGTGTGGTTAACTGTAAATGTGTACAATGAACGACAATGTGAAGCCTGGAACATACTGGATGAATCAGCGAGCTCCATGTTGTTACAGAGTAGTTGACACACTCTACAAACACTAAAATTCAGTCACGAAAGTGACGCAAATAACCCAGACCACAAATATAGGCGGAGACTGTTAGCAGCCTCAGCTAGCTAGCAGCAGTCTGAACGTGGTCGAGCTTTTCTTTTTTTTTCTCAAAAGGACTTGGACTTGGACTAGATTCTCTGTTTTCTTCTTCATTTCCCGAACGTTGCCTTTGATAATTACACCATCAGCGGATTTTTGATGATCAACTCCGTCTGTTTTTAAAGTTCATCTTCAGTTTACTCCATCTTCATCTTCATGCGTGACAGAATAGCGTGACAGCATCACTACCTTTAACCTGTATTTCCCTTCTGTTCTTTATTTTTATTTTACAAGGAGCACGCTAGTTAGTTTCGTCATTAAAATAAAACAAAATAGAATGTCTAAGTGCCAAACGTCTGTGGTTTTCATCTGGCTTTCTTGAACTTCCAATAGTGAGAGGTACAACTTGACTAGAGAAGACAATTCGATTTGTCTATATCATTAGAAGGGAGTCATTGTCGTGCTTCTCTGTATGTCGATTGTAACTATACAATATTGCACCTGGCGAGATACAGGGAATTATCTTCTGTCTTCTGCCTTCTCACCCCCATTAGAGTATAGGGCCTCACCAACTCACACCCAGTAGTTCTATCCGTCGTTATTAATTTAGCTCACCCCGTGCCCTTCCCATTTTTTAAACTTTACTCTCTAGCTCCTTCTCTGTGTGTTTTTGGTCTGTTTTTTTATGCCTTTGTGGGTTCCAGTGCAAAGACATTCTAGTTATATCGTTTTTACAGGTATTCTCAGTGTGTGTCCTTCCAGAGCCAGCATTTTTTCTTCACCTCGTCGTCGACTGGAACTTGGTTAGTTATCTCTCAAAGCTCTTCATTATTGATTCTATCATACAATTTAATTCACTCAATTCTCCACAGGCGCTAGCTGTGAATGTTTGTAGTCTAAGTAACTGTTTGTTGTTTTTCTCCTTATTCCCTCTTAATTCCGTAGCACTGATCTGAAATTAGAATTACCAATTTAAAGTTCAGTATTATTAAAAAGAATTTTTTAAAGAATTTTTTACCTCCACTATTTCCCTAGTGCTGTAAAAGCTTCTCTTGTCCTTTGTGTGTATGTTAATATCTCTCTCAGATCCCCTGTCTGCACCTACATTACTGCCCACATAAGTCTACGACTCTGAATCCTGCACTGGGATACCATTAAGAGAAACCACTTTACTATTTGTTTTGTTTATTCTCATTATCTCTGTCGTTCCCTTATGGAGTTTTAGACCTAGTTGTTGTTAACGTGCATGAAGTATTTTTAATTTATGTTGAATTTAATACATTGAATTATGCCAGACGATAAACGGTGCACTGTATTGTTTGCATCCGTATTATTTTAATAGCACCATCACTCACCATACGGATAATCCCTGGCCATTTGTGGTGCATGTTTATTCACAGTCCCCAGATAATTTGAGCAGGTCTGAGTTCTTGGTCTATGTTTGGAATTTGGCATAGCGTCCTACAAAGTTTCATGAACACTAACTGGCACTAACGCTGTCTGTTTCTAATAAAGAAAGGAAAACGTCGGAGCTCAAGAATGAGTGGTCAGTGGTTTCTGTCGAGTGGCCAGTAGTTTATGTTGGTAGAGTGTGACTCGCCTGTCCGATGGAGTCTAGCCAATAAGGCTTGCATTCCATTCGTGTCATCTTGTCCCATATGCACTATAGGTAACCCCCAGGCTGATGTGACCGTTTTGGGTTCCCCAAATACAACTTTTATTTTAAAGTCTGCCTTCAAGATTGCGATTTTGTAATCTCAAGGTTTAGGCTTAAACAACGGATCAACATCATGGCACAAATGGTTGTAACCCATAGGTGCTCCGTTTTACTTCTAACTTAAGTTAGCACCAGCGGGGATCCTGAAATACTTTGTGTAGATATTTAACTCCAAACTCTTCCCAGGCAGCGCCTGTTGGCTACTCTTTTTGATTTCCAACTACCAAGGGATTTTTTACGTTCGCAGCAATACACACTGGGAAATTACTAGAAGTCCAGGTGAAAAAATTGCAGCCTTTACCAGGCTTGAAACCGGGACCACCAGCACTCTAGGCGGACGCCATGCCTAGAGACCACGCAGCCTTAAAACAGCAGTCCGCAGGAGATAAACAGTACACGCGCAGGCACGCATTCACAATCAGTAAATAGTAGTAAGAAAGTAAATTTTACCCCACCAGGACATTACACAGAGCGACAAACACACAGTGATACACAGTACCACCACGCGGATGAGGATCACTCGTGGAGAGATCCCAGAAACAGCGCTCAGCCTGCAGGCTATAGTGCGGCCCCCTGCAAAAGCCGGGATGGAGCTTCAAAATAACGACAGATTGCGTCTTACATGGGAAAGACTTTTATGTCAGTGAACATTAGGATTCATCGACTTCTCATTTGTTCACCTTTAACATTCATATAGATATGAATCCTAGGGAGTCCTAAAATATTCTGCAATAAATCTTTACAAATAAAACCTGGTTTTCAAAAGATAGCAGGTTAAACTCTTGCCTGACTGTCTGGCGGTGCGTAGATCACTGTCTTGAACAAGGACATTTTGACAAATAGCAGTGTGATGTGGCCTTGAACCAAAGACCTTCACACCGGCAGTCAAGCGTCTAGACTTATTCTAAACTGGGTCTGTTTTTTAAATTGAAAGTAAAGGTGGGCGTTATACTGACTTTACTAGTATATAAAGTATACGGTTAGCGATATAAACCACACTGTTTATACGTTGACAAAGGTACGATATTTGTGTTGTCGAATCTAGGCTAGCCTACAAAGTTAGCCAGCTAATTCTTCAGACTACACTTAGCTATCTGGTCTAGCAACTCTTCCCTGTGTGACTAACATAAATCAACCACAGTAACAGCCTCAGTACAGTGGATGTGCTGAATCACTCAACACTTTCCTCCGTTGGTCTCCAGCCTCACTTCATCTCGAGATGTACGGTTTCGTGCCAGTCATTCGAGCGCCATTGACTGCTCACAATGTCCCCACACTCAACCACGCCTCATCCCATACCCAGGAAGCCGTGCGTGTGACTGTCTACTCAGGGTTCGTTTTATCTCATGGGTTCTTGGGCGCCTTAACCTGAGGGCTCATGCCTCTTGAGCCCTCCCTCCTCCCCCACCCTCCCAACACCCTCTCAGGTTTAGCAGGCTTGGGGTGGGCCTCGGTTGCTGCTGCTGCTACTACTACTACTACTGCTTCTGCTGCTGCAAATGCTGATGTTACTACCACTACTACTACAACTACCACTGCTACTACTACAAATGTGAATGATAATAATAATAATAATAAAAGTAATATTGTATTGAGTGGCATATAAATACATTATTATGCAGTAGATAGTATTAAATATCGAAACAAATACTTTAACAGTTTCTAAACATGGTTAAGAGCCGCATCGCAGCATTATTACACAATTATTAGATGTAGAGATTCGTTTATTGCCCACCCCCTTTCCTCCTTTTTAAATTCACTGGGGCGTGTGGGATACTCAAAAACGTGAGGCTCCCACACCCACGCAATTATGTCCCTGGAAAATGTGTAAGGTAGTAAGGAGTGGGTGGTTGGGACGGGAACTCAGCCCCCCCCCCCCCCCCCCACTAAACCATGTTGTTCTAATTTGGTTCCAGCTGTGTGCCCAGAAAATGAACACGACAATGTATTACCAAACGGAGAACAGCATGGGAAGTAAAGAGTGGCTGAATCAGGAAAGCGACCATGACAGGCACTCACGGATTTACACCTTTAAGAAACACAGGAGGGACACCGATAGAGGAGTATGATCGCCTGTGGCCTCTCATTATCATCATCACTAACCTGTTGTGCTATTATATGTCCCAAAGAGATCGCAGTCTGTTCTTCTTTCACGTTCTATCCTTCCGATCAATTTCATGTCATGGATTGAAGCCAGCCGGAAAGCGTCAGCTTCTCTCTTTTAACGTTGCCACACAGTCTCTGGAATGTCCTCGTATCTATCATACTGTACTTACCATCTCAGTGCCTTTTGGCTGTTTCTCTGCTCCTTTCTGCTCTGGATGTGCCCAGTCAAGCGTCATCTTCTTTGTCTTAAACCTGTTGCTCAGACAT
Source organism: Candidula unifasciata (assembly GCA_905116865.2). Lineage (NCBI taxonomy): Eukaryota > Metazoa > Mollusca > Gastropoda > Stylommatophora > Geomitridae > Candidula > Candidula unifasciata. The sequence continues at coordinate 60,487 of CAJHNH020002246.1, read as the reverse complement.
TTCTCTTTTTCTTTCTTCACCCCTCTTGAATTAACTATTTTCTTTGAGCATTTGTTTACGAATACATTTCACTTTCATTCAATGCCTATAATGGTTCTAGAACTTGCACTGGCATATGTAAAAATTGAAATAACTTTAGAACTGAAAATACGTAACTTGGTTCTAAAGTGATTTGCGTATGCTTTACAGATTGTGGCAGAACCAACTACAGCTTTTTTTAGCAGTTGTGGTTTTTCTAGGCAAATGGTACGTTCAGTATTTTGCGATATGCCAACTTAACGGTCAGATCTCGCTATCACTGTCGAAATCAGCGCAAGACAAGTCTTCCGCAGCAGGGATCAAACCCGGTACCCCTACATTACAAAGCGCGTTCGCAACGCCTAAGCCACAGACATCGACTCTATCTTGGTTCTAGTACTGTACAATTTAGAATTCATTATTTTATTACGTTTTTTTTTTTTAAAGATGTCAAAGCCTTGTCGTTGCGTGGCATATGTACATCACGTGACTTCTAACATACTCTTAACAATTAGTAACTCATTCAAACTTCTGAAACATTCATGAAATCCAAACGTGTAACATATTATTGTAAATATATCCGAGAAAACTAAACAATATACACCTTTTAATAATTGTGCTTGCTGGTTTTGTAACATATATTTTCTTGGTTGATAATTCATCTCTTTTATACTAGGACACTACGCATATTTCAACCAAACAGAATCATGAATGAACAAACCATAACGAAAACAAAATGTTTATCAATTGTAATCGAATCAAATGAAAACGATCGCCAAGCGTGGACATCGTTTCAGAATTCCTATGACAGTTTGGCACGGTGTACGGTAAATGAGTAACTAAGATCACATCTGAATGCCAAATGATTGAACAACAATATGAAAAGGATATAAATAGACCTCCATTGTTACATTTACTGCCTCCTCACCAGTCTGAGTAAAAGCAGTTTGGGGCGAATAGAGCAAGCGAATAGTCCACGAATAGACCAAGGGAATAGACCGTGAATCTACAAAGCAAATAGTCCACACATAGACCACTAAATAGTCGACGAACAGACCAGTTTATTGGTTCATGAATAGACACAGTAAATATCCATGGTTAGACCAAGCAAATAGTAGACGAACAGACCAGGCAATTAGTCCATGAATTGACCAAGCAAATAGTCGACGAACAGACCAGGCAATTAGTCCATGAATTGACCAAGCAAATAGTAGACGAACAGACCAGGCAATTAGTCCATGAATTGACCAAGCAAATAGTAGACGAACAGACCAGGCAATTAGTCCATGAATTGACCAAGCAAATAGTCGACGAACAGACCAGGCAATTAGTCCATGAATTGACCAGGCAAATAGTAGACGAACAGACCAGGCAATTAGTCCATGAATTGACCAAGCAAATAGTAGACGAACAGACCAGGCAATTAGTCCATGAATTGACCAAGCGGATAGTCGACGAGCAGACCAGGCAATTAGTCCATGAATTGACCAAACGAATAGTTGACAAACAGACCAGGAAATTAGTCCATGAATTAACCAAACGAATATTCGACGAACAGACTAGGCAATTAGTCCATGAATTGACCAAGCGAATAGTCGACGAACGGACCAGGCAATTAGTCCATGAATTGACCAAGCGAATAGTTGACGAGCAGACCAGGCAATTAGTCCATGAATTGATCAAACGAATAGTTGACGAACAGACCAGGCAATTAGTCCATGAATTGACCAAGCGAATAGTTGACGAGCAGACCAGGCAATTAGTCCATGAATTGATCAAACGAATAGTTGACGAACAGACCAGGCAATTAGTCCATGAATTAACTAAACGAATATTCGACGAACAGACTAGGCAATTAGTCCATGAATTGACCAAGCGAATAGTCGACGAACAGACTAGGCAATTAGTCCATGAATTGACTAAACGAATAAACGATGAACAGACCAGGCAATTAGTCCATGAATTGACCAAACGAATAGTCGACGAACAGACCAGGCAATTAGTCCATGAATTGACCCAGCGAATAGTCGACGAACAGACCTAGCTAATGTTCCACGGGTAACGCTGGTCTCCTGTCAGCCCGAAGACGTAGGGTTCCAATCCGTATCGAGGTGGAGGTTTGTTTATTTGCAGATGAATTTGGGTTGACCCACCCTAAAGTGCCTACCAGGTAAAATCCTGTGAAGTAAAGGCGGCCGGCATGTTCACATCATCACCCACTGACTGTGGAGCAGTCTGTGACAGTATGTTTCAGTCGCTGTATGCCCAGTAAACCATTGGGTGACAACAGTTCTTTACTTTTGGTCGGCGCAGTCGTGGTGTAACGGCTAGATGCTCGCTGGCAAATCGGAAGTTCGTAGTTCGGGTCCTGCTGGTATTGGACTTTATTCAACAAAATTACCTTGGCTCATTGGTCGACCCAGCCTAGGATCAGGTGGAGTCCTGGGAAGCAAAGGCTTGCCGGAGTGATGCTGACCACATCACACATCAAGTGTCGATTGGTTTATAAAATATAGGTCTAGCCCTATATGCCACTACGCCCACGATGCCTGAAGGTGTGAGAGAATCCTTCACTTGACTTTACAATAGAGCAGTGAAATAGTTCACTAAACTTCCAGTCATGTGTTCAGTGCTGTCATCCCACACACTTCCTGACCTCGAAGCAGCATTACGAAACTGTACACTTACATTGGTGAGATGATAGTGTGTTAGTGCACCCAGGTTTACTATTATCCGCCCATTGTGAGATAAATTACAGACTCATTACGCTAAACAATGAATAATAGACATCCGTTCTTTTTCAAAGCATTAGCCCAACTAATGACCCACCTAATTACTTACGAAACAAACATAAATTCTTTCTTCGGTCACTAAACTACCCCTTTTTTTACACACACACACACACACACACACACACACACACACACACGCACACATTAGTTACTGACTCACACTGACTTATACATACATAGCAGATATACATACCATCTGGCGGTCTTTCTGTAGGTTTCCCCCACCAATCAATACTGAACGAGTGATATGGTCAACATGACGCCGACAGCGTTTACTTCCCAGTAGTTTACCAATGCATCTTTAATGTCTTGTATGCCCATTCGCAAAGGTATGCCTTTGTCTAGTTTTCAGGAAACTATATTCTCCATCACCATTTGTTCCAGTCCATGATGCGATCAACATGGCCAAACTAGGTCAGCTTTCGGGACAAAAGGTTTTTTTTATGAGCCGATTCTACTCGTGCTCAGAGGTTTAAGGTTTAAAGTTTGAACAACGGATCAACATCACGGCACACGGGTAGTAACCCATAAGTGCTCAGTTCCGCTTATAACTCAAGTCTGAGTTCGAAGAAGCTCAGCGCAGTGCACGGGCTCCGTAGCACCGGCCAGGATCCTGAAATATTTTGGGTAGATTTTTAACTCCAAATTTTGCCCGGGCAGCGCCATTAGGCTACTCTTTTCGATTTCCAACTTCAAAGGGATTTTTTACGTCGCAACAAAACACACGGGCAAATCAAAATCAGGATAGGTGTATCAGCAACAACAAGGAGCAGATTAACAAAAAGATTTTGGAAGAACAGAAAGATCACGATTAAAAAAAAAGAACTCTTGTCTATCAGGATTGTGTTCTTATCACTTTGCTTAATGGTAGTGGAGAATAAAGGGTGACAGAGTTCCTAAGGACATCCTTTATGAATGACACAGGTATTGAGGACTTGTGGGAGCAAGATAACACAGAGAAGAGAATAAGACTGAGGTAAGAAAATATTGCAGCAAGTATGAGAGCTGGGCGTCTGAGATGAAACATACTAAACACAAAGGTCCACACAAATGGTCTTGAATTCCCATGCTATACTTGTGAAAGACTTTTCTTTACGCGGGCGGGTCTTGCTAGTCACACTCGCCATGGCCATGGGCTGTGAGTCCATGCCCGCTCATAGCGTAACACAACACTATCGTCTGGAAAGACGGAAAGATGCCAGTCGACTGAGGTAGTCTGCTCCCGCTTTCCCCATGCACATGGCTGCTCACCTCAGCCTTCAGAGGTCTTTAAGATTGCCAGGTTAAGTGACTACCCTGCTCTATGATGCCATGCTAACAGCATCAGCTCCGCAGAGGTGTCCGCTTGTCCCCAACAATAATCGATCCTAAGACTGCGTTAACCGCATCGAATTGCGTTTCCATGCTCTACCATGAGGAGGTGCATTCTGGATTATAATTATTATTATTACGCTCTCTAGCGTAGTTGGCTAAACCGGATTGCGCCGAGACCGGGTGACGAACTCCCTGTGGTCCTGGTTCAATCCCGAGGGTGTGCAGGAAAGCCAGATTGTCTCCCAGATTTACGGTATTTACAATAGAATCAAGGCCGAAAGGTTGCGATATCCATAATACCGAGCCTAAGGGTTAACAACTCATGGCTTCTGGATACTAAAACAAACAAACATATTGATCAGAACGTGAGGCCATGGTGGCATTACTCACGTTCAAAAGGTATTTTCGGAGGCCACATTTTTATAGACAAATGAAAACACACTAAATGTTTAAAGCTTTAAAATGTTAAAATAGCCCTCAAACATCCCCTAGAGCTCCTTGTGCCTATATTTGTCTAGTTGTACTACAATTATTGAAAGTCTGCTCGGCGCCGATTCGATTCGTTGATGTTGACCGCATCTTCTACTGAGTGCAGACTGTGGAATGAGAGTATACGTCTAGCACCATATCTTCCATGCCCTATGTGCCTGAAGGAGTCAGTTCTTATTAAAGGTTACGGATGAAGAACATTGTCTGGACCTTTTCTATGAGTCATGCCTGTGTGTTAGGAAATAAACAGTCGGACAGTCTGGCTGGCTCTGCACAACTTTCTAAAACACGGTGCATGATAAGGCAGAGTGGCCAAGGCCTTATGGGACCACGTTTATAATCAGGAGAAGCAAATGGATCATGACAGTCTGGTGAGAATTTTGAAGCGAGGAATGACTGGGATCTGGCCGATGCGACGCTCATAGGAAAGGCAGGACCTACGTATATTCAGACTACTACGGACCCCAATGGTATTAGAACTTTACGCTGGCTGCTAAAGATGGAGACGGAGCGCTTATTTCAATGCCCCGACCGCAGTGATATCAGTACTTAAATCAACGCAACAAATGAACTAGAGGTTCACTTCGCTGACAGCCTTTGCCCGAGCAACACGTTGAACGCGCAAGCCCGCCTCGCCTGAACACGTTGCCCCGCTAACTATCCATTCGTTGCCTGATTTTCGATAACCAGCTACTGGACAGAATCGCTTGATTTTCGGCTGAGTCTGTCTCGACTGAGTTATCGGAATCGGCTGCGGGTGGGTCATTAGCAGCCCGTGTACGCACCTAGCCAACGACAACCACCAGCAACACAGATCTACAAGAATCAACAGAGGAAGGAACAACGCCCTAGGTAATTATAATTTACATTATAAACTTTCTAAACCGAGACCTAGGGCGTGCGTTTAACCTCTAAATAAATTCGAGAACTTTTTATAATCGTCGTAGAAAATGGACACTCCGCCCATTACGATCGAATCGCCAGGATCACCAGTACAGGGGACCGCTCCTCCGGGAGCCGACCCTTCAGGGGTGCCTGATGCCGCCTCAGTAGCGACGCAAGGACCCCCTCGCCAACGCAAGCAGCGGCAGCCTATGACCAGCATACCAGACATCATGCAGTGCTCACGCTGCAATAAGGCGTGGCATACAGCTTCGTCCTGCCACAGCAGCCTCTCGTGCAGATACTGTTCTGGTACGCACGAATTCAAGGAGTGCCCGCTGGCTAAAATGGACACTAATTTTAAAAGACCGAACAGCAACCGCAAGTGCTCCAACTGTTCCGGTGCGCACGGCGCGAGATACATGGGCTGCCCGTATCTCCAGCAGTGCAAAAGATCACTTAGAACCGCCCACGAAGCAGCCAGAGAGAGATACGTGGCACCCAGGTCCTCAGCAGCACCAAAGCAACCGAGTTGGAAGCCAGCACAACGGACAACAGACAGACTAACCGACAAAACGATCACAGCCGCAATGGACCCTGAAAAAATCTCTGAAATCTTAGCGGAAATCAGAGCTCTCCGCAAAGAAAAGTCCGACACCGACGCTGACAGAACGCAGATGCTAGACCTGATATCGCAGATGCGTGACGAAATCAAAGCACTGAAAGACGACAGACAAGAACAAGTATCGCAGCAAACGAAGTGGCTAGCAGAGGCTGCACGAATGCAAGAAAACCTGACAGAAATGACACAAAAATTACAAGCAGACAAAGCTGCAGACGAGACCCGCCGACAGGAAGAAAGGGAGGAGAGAGACGAAAAGAAACCGAAGCACTTAGGGAAGCCCGCGAGAGCACTTACAAAGAAGTCACCCTTATGATACAGGCAAAAGCAGAAGCCGAAGCTGCAGTGCTGGCGGCAAGAACAGAGCGCGTCTCTGCTAGAGAAAGCAAGAGAGATCTCCAGCAAAACTGTAAAACAACCAAATACCGACAAAAGCACACTTACCGAAGCGGTAGTGATGCAGCACCAGGCACAGATGACAGACCCCGATATGAACGAAGAACCAAGCGATGAGACAGCCACCAGGCAGCCACTCAGCAGCCTGAAACCAGTAGCTGACGCAACCTGCGAGGCTGACCTCGAAGCATTGCTTGAAGAATACAACGAGCATATTGTCCCGCACAAGCTGGAGTACGACGAAGAAAGTAGGCGCTACTGCGTTAAATACCACTATGAAACCATCCTGAAAAAAAGACAAAACACCAGAAGAAACAGAAGCGGGCCGACTACTTGACCAATTCTATGACGAATTTAATGCGGCCCTGATCCAAATTCGCAAGAAAAATTGGAATAACGGCACTCCCAGGAGACGAGGCCGCCGCCAATTCTAATAGCCACAGAAAGAGCCCACCAAACAAGCCGCCATCTTTAAGGACAGCCTTAAGCAAACAACCACCAACCGGACAGCGGGTCGACGTACCGGAGCCACTCCCACCCGCTCCGCCCTAATGGCAAATAACCGCGTAATCACCACTTAACTAACCAAAATCTTAATCTAGTTTATTTTCAGAAAAAAGAAGACAACGGAAAATACCACAGGCCGCCCGACGCCCCGAAGCAGACAGCCGAGGGCATTGCACCAAAGGGGACCAGCACTTGGGAATCCCAGTCACCGTCATGCCACCCCACCCCACCCCACGTGTATGTTAACAATTGCCTTTCACTTTTATTTCAGACCAAGCGAACTCAGCCGACCGGGATGGATCCTGCCTCTATCTGTCACTCTCATTCTCCCGACCTCACTATCACATCTACTGGCACATTCGGGCAAACTGACCTCTCATTCGCAGTCCTATCTCACCTCCCACTACTTCTCCACACTCCGTGGAAAAAAAAAAAAAAAAAAAAAAAAATTTTTGTTTTTTTTTGGGCCGATCACAACAACAGATTGTGACGGCCCTGGTTGTCCTGAAAAGGAACATTGTTTGTACCGATGGAGCAACGGATATTTGTTTGGCTTTTTCCGGCGGCTTTTAGATCGGCAACCAAGCAGCAACAGGGCACCAGCACAGCGACCAGCACGAGGCAAGCCAAGCACCAGCAACAGTCAGCTAGTACCCTTCAATATCATCGCAAAGAGATCTGGATCACACCAGAACCCAAAACCGCAAACAACGCAGCACAGCAAGGAAGCAAACAACAATAATATCAGGTGTGTCTACACACCACAAATAAAAGGAAACCATAAAAGACAGCAAAGGACCCTTCTTCGATATAGCAGGCCCTCGGGCGGCTGAAAGAGGATCAAGTTTGGAATTTTTCTTGGACAACTGTCAATGGCAATGAACTAGAGGTTAATCTGTGTATTCGTTTTTATCCTGGTGCATCTACTGTTTGAAAATCACCATTGCTGTATCGTGTTCTCTTTCATGTTCACGTTTTCACTTTATCAATCAATATCACCGTCTTTATTTTATTTCCCCCTTTTCTTGTTTCTTATATTATCATATTTATCTGTCCATAAATGTTGTGCCGGACGAGAGTATTACCCCACTGCTGAAAGTTTTAGCCAGGCTAGAATTGTCTTGGAGAAAACTTATTCCACGCCAGATTTTGACAGCAAATAGCAATTGCATAATTCGAGCAATTTCAAGATGGAAGCATTCGTCTAAAGAAGGTCGTTGAGAAACATTTATGGCCTGGGGATATCATTTTCATGCCGACGTCACATTCAAACAGCAGACGTCTGGATAGATGTTTTCCGAGACGAGGGCAGTTCTAGCCGGATGACAAATTGGAGTAGAACCTTATACGATGACTGATTTATTCCAGCGATAGTTTTTTTCTGTGACAAGTACATAAAACAACCTTACGCTTTGGGATTTTAGTCTAAAATGTGTACTTTCTTTTCCTGTCTGTTTCATGGTATAAAGTGTAAGTCAGTGACCACAAATTTATTAGCCAACTGAATTGATTTTATCCGATCTGCTGGTCAGACGTTGACCTCAGAGTGTGAGCCAAGAGAGTGAGAGGCCCTTTCTAGCAACCAAGAACAAACCTGGGGGTAGGGTGAGGCGTTCAAGGCGGCCCAGCCTTGTTTAAGTGTATAACAAATAATAATATTGGGCTGAATAGTAAATAAATGGTAAAAATATTTAATCAAATATTTAAAATAATATGAGATGAAGAGGCAAATATTTATAAAAAGAACTTGTATTCAAAGTTAGGGGAAAGTGTAGCCTAGTCCCGTTTTACATTTTCTAGGAAGGAAGGGGCGCGTTTCCTCGAACCTTCACCAATCTTGTAGGGGCTTAAGAAAGGGGCCTAAGATAATTCATCTGTTTAGATCACAATAGAAGAGACACCAAGGAGATAACTAAAAAATAAAACAAGGAATCCTGCACAAAACACGGAACTAATTGAAAAGAACTATCACTAAACTCTCAAAAGGCAATTCTGAAAAATGGACATCTGAGAGATGAGTGTTTCACCCCCTCCACGATAATAAATGATCTACACGGCAGAGATTATCTACGCTTTCAATGAATTATTAACGATGGGAAACATTTGTAAAGAACTGCTGAACTCCCAAACAACAAATGAGCCAACCGCATTATTTACTACCGCCTATAAGCACTATGTAGAAATAATAATTCTAGAACAAAACGTGTGAGAAGGAATCAACAGACCCTCCAACTACAAAGCCGCAGAAAATATATAATTTTCCAATCAAAGCCATCATAGCATGCCTGGAAGTGCGTCTAAAATAGTTTTAAAAATTCTTAAACTAGACTTGGTAGTAGAGCAATGTACTAGAAGACAGGCAAAGATCTGTGATTGTGCAAATATGAAAAAGCAAGGAGGTGTCACAATACGATCTCAGTGATTCCAGAAGTTAGTACTTGTAATAAGTTCTTCTGGTTATTGAGAGACAAGAGACTATGCCCTTAAACCAAATGTTACTTTAAACCGTATTGATTTAAATGTTTCCAGTCCCTAGTCCAGACAAAGCAACCCAACCTTGGGTAATATTACCTAAAACTTTACACTGTAGCTAGGAATTCTATTCTCATGCCAGTGTCAGAATGTTATCTCCTGACCACAGACTGTAGAGGCCAGCGAACGGGGAACTTAGCATCACACCTGAGCTGGACCGTAGGTCATAAAAGATTACCTAACACGAATTGAGCGGACTGTAGACATAGAGGCGACGAGAAGTTTAAAAATTAACACGTCAGTGTAATTCTGGGGAGAACAGGTGTTTGGCAATTAGGAATGTTTTATCTTGATCAAGGTCGTACTGTAGGCCGTTCACTGTGAGTGACAGGTCACTGGTTAGCCAATTTGATTTGATAGGTACTTCAGAGGCGGAGCTTAAGCCATCGTCTTGAGGGTTGGGCAGAACCCAGGAAAGGGAGGAGTTTAACTTGGACAATAGATTGATACTTATACTTCGAGCCTGTGGAATTCCCGTCATTAATCGCAGCCTGCCGGCAAACAAACACAGGTCGACGTAAAGGTATATTTTACTGTCGTACTCTGGTTTGGCTATAGATGGAAAAGTTCCCAGGTGAGAGAAAATATTAATTTAAATCTTGTATACATAGGTTAGGGAGTTAAGCTTAGTCTATACTACCTTTTCCTAATTTGTCTGCACATTCTGCTTGAAATAGTTCTGTGTGAGTATTCAGTATCTCCAGTTAGGGAACTGCTAAACTATTCCTATTTCCCGTATGTTTGTGTCACATGTTTTTCAGTGTATGTTTTCATGTGTATAAAATAAGATGTGAACAAGGACATTTGCTATAATGAAATGTAATTATATTGTTTCCATGATCAGCCAAAATATGAGTTTGGACTGTGGGAAATCATGCCCATATGTGCAGGGATGCTGCTACGTTTGTGTGCCCACCATGTGCTCACTTAAGGTGTTCACCTAAACAGGGGATTTATAACCCCAGGGGAAGAATGATGGGTGTACAGTATTCACGGTCACTGAAAGATAATATTCAGGACAGCGTGCACATATAAAATGGTTGGAGTTTCAGCACATAACCTGCCCCACGTGTTGATGTAAAAACAATGATTGGAAGTCTGAGTGAAGACGGACAACAGACTTAGAAAGTCAACTATCATGACGTAGCATGAAGAGGGAAGGCAGGATATGTGACGCCCATGTAAGACAAAAGACCTTCAGACTAGACTGGAGAGGATGTGGAATATGAGGAGGAGTGATGGGATATATTTTAGTATTATATGTTATCTTAATTAATACATGTATTCTTAGTGTAAGTCAAGATACTACACGTATGTGTTTTGTTTCCATGATTACAGCGCCCATGTGACGATCAGTCCATGAAAGAGACTACATTGTGTTAGACTCGGCCAGCTGAGAACGAGGTGGAGAACGAGGTGGCGAACGAAGTGGAGAACGAGGTGGAGAACGAGGTGGAGAACGAGGTGGGGATGAAGTGGAGAATAAGCTGAAACAGGCAGACAACAGGCAAGGAAGAGTTGGACAAGCTTGACAGTTCCTCACGGCTGTCAGAGGCTTATAAGTTGAGTTAACCCCTTTATGTTAACCTATTTTCATCATTATCATACCACTCTAAACCCCGAGCTGTTTTCTCGCTGAAGCTTATCACTATCATCAAATTAACCAGTCACTGTTTGTGTAAATCAACAAACTGGAAATATCATTGTTAGTAAATAAAGCTGTATGTCAAGTTTTATCCTGCATCAGTTTTTGTAATTCCAAATGTCTGTTCTTACATGTTTAATTAAACTGTTAGGATAGGATAACATTTGGTGGGGGCTCAAAAAATATAATAATTCTTTAATTATTAATAATAACACCGGGAGAAGGAGGAATCATTTGCCCTGTCTAATAATTCATTAAGTAAAATGCTATAGACATCTAAAATTCCTTGCCTTCTCTTGTGGGTACCAAGTTCAGCTAATGTTAATGTACTTAACGAGCCAATATGGCTGTTTTCTTGGGTATCCAGGACTTTGTCTGAGAGCAACATAGCTCAGATTTTAGTTCGGTTAATCTGGTGGAGGAAATGTGTTGAGAGGAACTTCCCTACTCAACATTGTAAACATTTAAACCACCCGTCACGTCACAGGAGGCAAGTAAAAATGTAATCAATACAGAAATATATCTATTGTAAACTACTCAGGAAAATGTTACGTAAGAAGTTTACAACACAGAGTAAGATATCAAGTGGAGCCATCCTTAGATAATTTGCACTTTGGTTTTTGAAAAGGAGGCGTGAGCACCGATGCTATTTTGATAATTAGACAGATGAGTGAGAAAACCACGAATGAAATGTTGGTTTCATTAGGTTAAAAAAAAACATTGACAGAATAAAGATATACAAACAATGGTCACTGGTCAAATAGTATATTGTAAAACAAAATCAAAGCTATGTATCACACACCGGAATGTGCTATATGAACAACTGAAGGCATGACGAAACTGGTTTCAAGATTCATCTGGGTACGCTGTTGGCACTTCTCCGTCTTTCCAGACATTAGTATTATAGTGTGCTATGAGGTGGCTTGTGGCGTACGTGGCTTAGGTGTTGCGAGTCCGTCTCGTAATTCCAACGTACCGAGATCGAAATCCACTGCTGGCCGTGTGGATTTTTATCGTGGTATAGGGCGCCGCAGGTCGACGCAGCCTAAAATGGGTACCGTAAAGGCTATCATGGGCAAGTAGAGACGGCTTATGTAATGCTGAAAACATTACCCACCTAGTGCCTTTGGTCTGAAAATGTATGGGTGCTCTTCCCATATACCCGATGCGCTTACAGACGCGAAAATGGATCTTTACTTGACAATGAGGTGGCATGGAACTCACAGCCCTGTGTTAAGAAAAGGCTCCCACAGTTAGAAAAAGGATTTAAGGACCGTTGTTGTTATCTCATGTATCTAATGTGCATCTTCTCAGGCGCTCAGCTGTCAACCTTCTTACGATCAGTTTTTGCTTCATTCGCATTCCATTCCTGATGTGACCCCTCCACACTCTCAGACTATCGTATTTTGTTCTCACGAATCTAAGTCAAAACCTGTCGTTTTTATGTTCCGCTTGCACACATCGTTATGACATAGTAGAGGTCGGACTCAGCAACTTCTACCCATCCGTAATTCACCATAGAGAATGTCCTTAGGGACTCTACCATCCTATTTTCTCCAACAGTAACCCACCCACCTGAGCATTTGGAGACTGAGCGTTGAGAAAACAGTTGCGATACTGCCTTGCTATTTCCAATACCTCAGTGCCGGTTATTTTGTCTTGTCTCATAATGCCTTGAATTCTTTTAAGACGTCGCATGTGAAAACTATTTAGTGGTTCCTCGTGCAGCGAATAAGCTGATCAAGTTTCGCTGCCGTAAAGAAGAGTAGTGAGAACACAAGCCTGGTATCGTGAGCTTTTCGTTCTCCTAAAACGCTTTTTGTTAATCTGCTCTTTGTTGTCGCTGCCTTACATTTTCGGATATTGATTTCTTATTCCAGTGATAGTTTGTTGTTCACTGTCGATCCCATATATGGACAAAAATGGTCAACTGACTTCAGCTCTTCACCATCAATATTGACTACCGGTCTGTCATTAACAACTTGCACCATAATCTGTGTCCTATTTTCTTGATTGGTAATGATGATAACAAACAGTGCAACTCTGTGTGGTAATTGCTGCATCATCTGCAAACAGAAATTATCTGATAAGTACCTTCCTTATCATGGTTTTGTCTTTTAGCCTACAGGGATTGCAGAGGCTGCCCTCATATGGAGAATGGATGAATTTACCACCCTCTTGATCTCCAAGAAGGGTGCGACAAGGGTGTATCTGGTCAGCACTGTTGTTTGTTATCAATGTGGATAAGATAGCCAAAGAAGCAAAGACTCAGCAGGAGGATATATATCAACTGATATTTACTGAAGATTTTGCCTTCTTAGAAAACACCACAGGAACAAGGTCAACACCTGTTGGAAGAGAAATAACAGGAAAATAAACACTGAAATAAAAACGGTCAATACAACACTAGTTCAATATAACTGTTAAAAGAGAGATAATAAAACAAGCTAAGGAATTTAAGTACATTGGCAGTGTATTTACAGGGGATAGAGGATTGGGTGGAGAAAGAGAAAACAGAATATAGAAGGCTAACAACATAAGTTACCAAATAACACCATTTACAAGGCATTAAAATATTAACAGCGCACACACACAAAAGTGGCTGATCAATCTATTTGGACTAACCCACCTCGTGTTTCCCGTCCACCCAGAAGTGCTACTGTTTGTACCTGTCGCACTCGTCCATACCGTCCATTATTAGGGTTGTTGATTTTGTGTATCTGTGTAGTATTGTTTAATTTGTAAGTGCTGATGAAGGCTCAATAGCCGCAACGTTCACGTTTCATTTGCATTTGTTATATTGCGAAGCTTGCTAATATACTTTTCGTTCCCTTTTAAATCTTTTCTGGCTATTTGGACTAACTTTGTACTATAAATGTCAGACATGGACAGTCTTAGAAAAACATAAAAGTACAGTTAGAACATGTCAGACGAGATGGACAAGGAAACCAAGTAGAGACAGTGTCATCAAGGAAGAAGAATGCTAGGCACAGCACCGGTCGGTGATTACACAGAACATCACAGAGTCGAATGGTTTGGTCATCTATTCAGAATGGGAAAAAATGCATAGCAGCTAGAGCGTGCCACATGAGAACAACAGACTACAAGGCAAGAGGCCAACACTATCACTCTCCCTCTCTTTCTTTGTCTTTCTCCCTCCCTCCCTGCCCCTCTCTCTCTCTCTCTCTCTCTCTCTCTCTCTCTCTCTCTCTCTCTCTCTCTCTCCGGTCTCCATGCATCACTGTCAAGACAATTTCGTTCTTCCTTGCATTCTACCACGCTTCCTTTTATCTTCTTTATTTTCCTCTCTTTTCCTCTCACTCTCTCTCTCTCTCTCTCTCTCTCTCTCTCTCTCTCTCTCTCTCTCTCTCTCTCTCTCTCTCTCTCTCTCTCTCTTCCTCTCTGTCTTTCTCAAATTTTTTTCTTACTATATTTCTTTCTCTCAGTTTATTTCTCTCTTTATCTATTTTATAGCATTTACACTCTCTCGGACCCTTTTCTCATCGTAATTTGAAACGCCAGGAATCAAAGCCCATGTCGAGACATGTGGTGCTAACACGCACAAAAATGCCCAACTGGTGAAGAACAGGCCGCAGGATAATTGATTAGCAGACAATGTCTAGCGTGATTTCAAACGGTGACGCCTGATTGAAGCCGCCATTACGTTCTATCTGATTTTTATGCAGCCCAGTGGCTATTGTGCTTCTTAATTGTTGGGCATGCTGTAGATAACGTTTTGGGATGTACAGTCCAAATGGGAGCGCCTGCTGCTACATGGGTGTCTGATTGTCTGCCCGTTGTCTGCCTGAATGACAGCCTGTTGTCTGTCTATTTGACTGCCTGTTGCCTGTCTGACTGACAGCCTGTCGTCTGTCTAATTTACCACCTATTTTCTCTCTGATGGAATGAGAGCCTGATGTCTGACTGACTGCCTTTTATCTGTCTACAAGATTATTTTTATGGCCTGTGAGAATGAGGCACCTGTGTGTAACGAGAGGATCTGGATGGCTCACTATACTTAGAGAACAGGTAAGACGGACCAGATTGTGACCGGTACAATTAGTATTAAAACCCTGCGCTGGGTGCTGACGATGAAGATGTGTATGTATGTATGTACGCATGTCTGTCTGTCTGTCTGTCTGTCTCTCTGTCTGTCTGTCTGTCTACCTGCCTGCCTGCCTGCCTGTCTGTCTGTCTGTCTGTCTGTCTGTCTGTCTGTCTGTCTGTCTGTCTGTCTGTCTGTCTGTCTGTCTGTCTGTCTGTCTGTCTGTCTGTATGTATGTATGTATGTATGTATGTATGTATGTATGTATGTATGTATGTATGTATGTATGCATGCATGCATGCATGCATGCATGCATGCATGCATGCATGCATGCATGCATGCATGTATGTATGTATTTATGTATGTATGTATGTATGTATGTATGTATGTATGTATGTATGTATGTATGTATGTATGTATGTATGTATGTATGTATGTATGTATGTATGTATGTATGTATGTATGTATGTATGTATGTATGTATGTATGTATGTATGTATGTATGTATGTATGTATGTATGTATGTATGTATGTATGTATGTATGTATGTATGTATGTATGTATGTATGTATGTATGTATGTATGTATGTAAGAAAGGCGAAATTAGATTTTGAGGGAAAGCTAATTCATAAGTGACCCGTAAAGGTGAAACAGCGATGACTGAAACGGTGTTTATAATGATAAACATTACACCAAGCAATGTTTAGTCTGACAATAAACAAACACGTGCACACATAAACAAAGTCAGTTGTAAACTACAGAATAGTTTGTCATAGTTAGTTTGCACGGATTACCTAGAACTAAGTGCGACATTTCCTACAGCGGCATGATGGGATATTTCCAAGCGGACTAAGTAAAACGGGAATGGCTAGATAAACCTCTGCAACCAAGTGACATTTTCGGCGGTAAACCAACGCTCGCTGCTAAATTCTTTTGACATTTCAGGCGATGAAGAAACAAACAAATTTGGCTGTTTTTTTGAGGCAAGGATAGAGCTCTTCACTAAATCAAGCCATAGACACGAATCCACAAACAGACACTGGACAAATCTGTCGTGACATCTCACGTAATCTAGTTTTTGTGTATGACGTATAAAAATGGTGGTGTCTAAACACAATTGTCGACACATCCGATGACTGCTCATATGTGAAGCTTTCTTTCAACACATAATAAGCCTTCCCCCCTCCCCCACCCCCACCCTCTTTTTGTCTTATACTTCTGTTTTCTCTTCAAGACTTTACATTAATATAGTTTTGTTTGCTCATTTTATTTTATTTTTTGACTGGGTGTCATAAAAAATCTATATGATTTCATCACATAATCAGCCTTCCCTCCCATCGTTTTAGCCCATCCAGCATCATCTCTCTTGGTCTGCCTCTACCCCTTTTCTCACTGATCTTACCAGTTGTCACGATATTCTGCAATGTCTCTCTTCTCATTATCTGGCTAAAGAACAGTGTTTGTCTCTTTCTTTTTGTTGTAAGTAGAGACCTTCTTTCATTAGCTTTTTTTTTTCAAGCAATCGTTGTTACTTACTCTTACATTCAAAGATTCGCTGAAATTCAACAAAATAGGTTTTATGTAACATTTTAGCACCCTCTTTCTGAAATTAAATGAGAGCGATTTATTGTTGTTGCATACGATATGTTCCATTTTTTTTAAATGCAGCCTTCGCTTGACCTATTCTGCTTTTTAATCTGATGATATGACTGTCTTATATTAATTTTTTGACTTAGCTAAGTCGATTTTCTTCAACTGAGATATCACAACGTGGAGTTATCTTCTTCTTTGATATAACAATTACTTCCTTTGTGTGTGTGTATACATATATATATATATAATTGCTTGTCGTGTATTCGTCTCAGCGTTTAGAGTCGACGACTTTATCTGATACCTCCATATGGCATCTTTCTCTCTCAGTAATGTAATGACATATTTCTTGTTGTGCATTTTTCACTTCCTTCCAAAAGACATAGACAGCATTTGTCTTCTTCTACACGAATTCAGCAGCACTTGGTAGAGTACCAGCCAAACTGTCTCACTATTTGTTTCCGAACACCTGGCTCCGTGGAGAGTGGCCAGCATGTTAGTAGAGTCCTTCTGATATTATCTCCAGTCATGTATGTGTGTTAGGAAAATATTTGGTAGATAAATTGGGTGGCTCTGCACCATGTGTTGGTTAATGGATTCATGCCAAGCTAGATTTGACGAAACTTTGGGTGGGAGGGGGAGCGAGTGAAAAGTGTGCACACACAAACCAATCATCACGGTTTGAAGTGGCTGGTACAGTGAGGAGTGTTAAGTGGATTTGGCCACGGCTCAAAACTCAGACATGAAGGTACAGTCAGACTGTTACTGTTACCATCGTAACTGGAACTCGTCATGGCAACCGCTAACAAAGAGGGACGCTTATGGCAATGTCCTGAGTGCCAGGATATAGGTTCTTGAATCGTCTTCACTTCTTTGATATTAATCTCCTCATCAAATCGGCTTGTCGTCGAGAGATCTGAGTAGAGGCATGCTGTCCTGCACTAAACCTGTCTGCTCGCTGTCAGATCACATGCATGCTGCCCTGTACTATACCTGTCTGCTCGCTGTCAGATCGCATGTATGTTGTCTTGCACTAAACCTGTCTGCTCGCTGTCAGATCACATGCATGCTGTCCTGCACTAAACCTGTCTGCTCGCTGTCAGATCACATGCATGCTGTCTTGCACTAAAACTGTCTGCTCGCTGTCAGATCACATGTATGTTGTCCTGTACTATACCTGTCTGCTCGCTGTCAGATCACATGCATGCTGTCCTGCACTAAACCTGTCTGCTCGCTGTCAGATCTCATGCATGCTGTCCAGCACTAAACCTGTCTACTCGCTGTCAGATCACATGCATGCTGTCTTGCACTAAACCTGTCTGCTCGCTGTCAAAATGCATGCATGCTGTCTTGCACTATACCTGTCTGCTCGCTGTCAAAATGCATGCATGCTGTCTTGCACTATACCTGTCTGCTCGTTTTCAGATCACATGCATGCTGTCTTGCACTATACCTGTCTGCTCGCTGTCAAAATGCATGCATGCTGTCCAGCACTAAACCTGTCTGCTCGCTGTCAGATCACATGCATGCTGTCCAGCACTAAACCTGTCTGCTCGCTGTCAGATCACATGCATGCTGTCCTGCACTATACCTGTCTGCTCGCTGTCAAAATGCATGCATTCTGTTTTGCACTATACCTGTCTGGTCGCTGTCAAAATGCATGCATGCTGTCTTGCACTATACCTGTCTGCTCGCTGTCAGATCACATGCATGCTGTCTTGCACTATACCTGTCTGGTCGCTGTCAGATCACATGCATGCTGTCTTGCACTATACCTGTCTGCTCGCTTCAAAATGCATGCATGCTGTCCTGCACTATACCTGTCTGCTCGCTGTCACGGGCAAACCTTTTGAGTCTAATAGCAAAGCTGATCAAGGTTCTGGAAGTAAAGAAGTGTGGTCCTATTCAATACACCACGCACAAAATCAGACTAGATGAGATGTTGGAAGGTCTTCTTGCATGAACAAAACAACGTAAAAAAAATAGAATGACATCATGAAATATGAAAAGTGATGTTAAGACTTATCTACTGTTGGGAACATTACAAAATTACAAGACATAATCTTTGAAGTCTCTATGTGTGTGTGTGTATATATTAGGGCTGTACCGAATAGTGATTTTCACTATTCGGTCAAATACGAATAGCTGGACCAACTATTCGGCCGAATACGAATACGAATAGTGAATCATCATCATCAGGTATTTTTCCGACTTGCATAGGCGATTATGCCTGCCACAATCTGCGATCTCCTGCAGCATGTATTAGTTCGTGTGCTGACACACCTCCTTGCTATGCAACAAGACTGTCCTCTATCCCTCCTTCAACATGTCTTTCCAGTGGTCACCACATGTTCCATTTTCCCTCATCCTATAAAATAGGCCAAAAAATGATAACTATCTACATTTGATGTCTGTGAGTAGCTATCTTCGGGCTCCCACCTATATCAAAACCTCTTGGTTGCTTTTGTTTTTGTTTGCTATCCAAGGTATTTTAAGCAATGTTCTGTAAAACCACATCTCTGAGGCTTCAATAAATTGTTTGGCCTGCCTACCGATTGTCCAGGACTTACAACCGTGTGTTAAAATTGGATGTATGTAGCAAGCAAGAATTTGTTTCTAACCCTCAATGACAAAGATATATTGCATAAGACGTTCTTCACTTTATAAAATGCAGTTTTTGCCTGTCCTATTGTATTTCTTATTTCAGTAATGCATCTTCCATCTGATGTTATCCGTGTGCCCAGATACTTAAATCTCTGTACTTGTCCCAAAATAAAACCATTGACTTTTATTACACATTTAGGAATAATTATTTTCTTTGATACCACCATTACTTCTGTCTTCCCACTATTTAAACTGAGGCCTATTCGTTCACTTTCGTGTATGCAATAGATTTAAAAAAAAAAAAAAAAAAACATTCATAAAGTCAAATGTGCGCTGAAATTTTACTTCACAAATTGTAGTACAGAATAGTAAACATTTAAAAACATTTCATGTTTGCATCCTTCAGTCAGTCAGTCTGTGGTAACTAATACCTAGGAATGAAAGTATTTTTAGTTTTATAACAAGTAACTAAACTTGTAAATTGTCACTGACAGCTAAGCTAATCCATAAAAGCGGCATTAGCTTCCACACACACAAATCGTTCAATGTTGTCAGCATTAAGGCAGCTTCTCGTCTCACTGAAGGCTATTTCAGCTGTACTAAACAGACGTTCACTTGGTACGCTCGTAGGTGATGCACAAAGAAAACGCATGACAGTAATGAACCAAGGTGGGAAATCTTGATATGTTTATTTTCCACAAGTTCAGAAACGGGTGTAAGGTAACCAAACCACTATTCGTATTCGGCCCGACCGCAACTATTCGGCCCAGTACCGAATAGTTATTAGGTCCACTATTCGGCCCCGAAGCGAATACGAAGCGAATATTCGGAACAACCCTAGTATATATATATATATATATATATATATATATATATATATATATATATATATATATATATATATATATGTGTGTGTGTGTGTGTGTGTATTAATTTTTTTTAGAGGACATGCTTTGATCTCCACATGTGATAATCATTTATTACAAATGCTTGTGTGTTCTGACATGGTTAGTATGTTCAGGCACTTTGAGAAGCGTGAAACATGTATTATAGTGCCATCTACACTTGACGTGAAAAAAGTAAAGTAAATGCTGTTTCAGTGACATGTTTATTGACATTACAGTGCCATCTACACGATGGGTGAAAGAAGTAAAGTAGATGCTGTTTCAGTGACATGTTTATTAAAGTTACAGTACCATCTACATGATTGATGAAAGAAGTAAAGTAGATCCTGTTTCAGTCACATGTTTATTGAGGTTACAATACCATCAACAAGATGTATAAAAGAAGTTAAGTAGATGCTGTTACAGTGATATTGTGGCACAGTCGTGCCTTGACATCCCCCAAGAAATAGATGTGCCTAGTTCGGCCAAGGTGAATGGATATAGTTCGTAGCTCTCTTCGATCGTACTCAAGAACAAGGCCAGTGATGTAACAATTACACAAGAGCTGGTTTATTCACAATATTCTCGTCACACAGACTTCATAAATTCAATAAGCAATAGTATATGAACACTTCATTATCTTGTTACTGTCTATTCTTATGTCTCTTTACGAGTTCCTTAATCACTGTTCTAGCTAAACTCCAAGTTTAACATATACCTTCTAAACAAAGTACAGCACTAGTTTTCCCCTAACTGGTCTCTCCAGCGGTCCAGTCCTAACTGTCTATCAAGCGGTCCCGTTCTAACTGACTTTCTCAAGCCCCTGGCTCTGACTTTACTCCCCGCTTTCCCGCTCTTTCTGACGTGCCTTCTCAATCACTCCCCTGTCACCTGTCTTTGGTGGTCACGTTTGGATGAACGTATCTCTTCAGCTGGTCACAGTGCATCTGCTCGCTCACGGGTACTCGTCGAATGTTTCATCCTTCACTGTCAGATGTCATGGCGGTTATCGTGCAGATGTTCTGTATAGCTGGCCAGGCCAGCTTTCAAATCACTGTATTCTGTCATGTCAACGAGTGAGGGATAGGCGTGCTTTTATGCTCCTCTGAAACGTATGCTTAATTCGTTTAACAACTTTCTGCCTATATTTCATTACATTCGCCCCACACATTTTTTAAAAATTGTTTCCCATTTGCAATTTTATCACTAAAAACTACTCTAATTATACCCGCTGCCTAACTAGACCTTATATGAACATCTAGCCCCGTAATAAAAGCATAAATCTTAACATGTAACATAATAAAATTCATGCAGTATAAGGAAAACGTGACATTCATATAATAACTCAAAGTCAAATAATTCGAAAGACGTAACATAAACGATACAACTCCCTCGTTGTATTAGCATAACAACCTCTGATTCACTGGTTACCCTAGTGAATGTGCGGAGATGTCTGAAGTGTAAAGGAATAGTATTTTGTATTCCCACTTTAAAAGTCCAAACTGATCATTTTTCATATAAGGCGATGTCTCCATGATAACTTCGAAAACGGTTACTGAACATCTATACGATAACTAGTGAGATAAAATAAAATGATAAACATTGTAATGCATTTAAAATGGTTCATATATATATATATATATATATATATATATATATATATATATATATATATATATATATATATATATATATATATATATATATATACATACAACAAGAAATGACATGCCATGTATCCCCAGTAATCAATAACGTAAAACTCGACAATATCATCTCCCCAAGACAGAAAGAAAATAGAATCTCTGAGAAAGTCAACATAGACTGAATAATGAAGTATAAACTTTACAGAGTATAAAGAATTCTTATACTGTTAGGTATATTAACTGGAGAGAGATTTCTCGGAAACAAACGTAGCATTTCTTCAAGTCGAATGTACAATGCCACCTCCTGTGTTTACAGGTATTTATCTACTGTGATAGTCCACAGCGTTTATTGTTGCTTCCTTAAGAGGTTGCTTCCTCTGTTTAATGCATATCGCATCTTCTGTAAAGAAATAGCCGGCGTGTATTCATTTACAAATCATGTCATGCTTTGGACTGGCCTATCGCCAAGTACGTTTCTAACTGTGTACCTCCGTAAAGTCTGGTTAAACATGATAATCTTCTCTAATGACTCAAGTCAGTCATGTTTCTGACAGAATGTATGAGAGAGGTTTTGTGGCCAGTCTCTTAGCGAACATAAAATATGTAGGTATTGTAATCTTCACCCACAACCGAACGTGTGGATTTTCACTTGTCCGGGAGAGTACAACACGATTAAACAACGTTCATAGTGCAAAACAAAATGTAAATATTAAATGGTAGGGACAAAACAACAGGTATATATTTACTATTTTCGGACAAATGACATGTAGACACAACAACAGAATGTGTGATATGAGCGCGGTACCTCTGTACACAGCAATAAAGCGTACGTAAATTGTAATTAATAAAACTAATTACTTGTTATACCCCTTCAATCCCACATTTAGTGAACCATTTTACGAGCGATCCCATTTCAGTCAGTCATGGGGGAAGAAAGGGGGGAGGGGGGCCTGTAATTAATGTATGGTTTACTCAGGGTATAAATTCAGTCTACCCCCTGATGATTCAGGCCTTCTAACTGTAGTGGATGCTAATTGTTATAGTACTATTTCTTCTTCTGTCTTATTAGTGATCTGTGTTTTTTCTTTTGTTAAATGATTAGTTACTTTTGTACAATTAATGCCTTTCCGTCGTAAATTAAGAAAAGTTATAAGCTCCTGCAATATGCATAATCCAGGTATCAGTATGACCCTGTTTCTGTGTGTATTTAAAGTATTTTCTTGTAAAGTGTCAACCTGACTTAATTCATGAATGAGATCATGCATGTCTATCACACTCATGTTCTTTAGATGTTGTGGCATGTCTTGCACTTTGAATGTGGGTAGTGATGTCTCTAACGGTTCCCAAACCCTAATAGAATGCAAGCTATTATTCTTGATAAAATCTAAACTCCTATCGTTGATTATGATAGTTTCCGTGCCTGATCGGTCGGCAGTTATTTGGACCCCATCGCTGGTTATGTATGTATGTTGTTTACTCTTTGCTACCGTTTATGAGTATTTTTCATTTCTAAAAACTCTATCATATCGTTTACTGATTCTTCTACCACTTATCATAGTACACCATGCACTGGCAGCGAATAACAGCTATAAAAAATAAACAACCGTTTACGAAATGTTCAAAGTATTAAGAAAGACGTACAACATAGCTGTGCACTGTCATCTGATCTGTTTTCATTCAACAGCATCCTAAACCAAAGACCACTGAAACGTGATTTCTCCCTCTTTAATTTTTCTGCGTGCATGTATGGCACTCACTTTTGCCTCCCTCTTTTTATGCGGTATGTTGCAGTCATCCTGACTGGATGACGTCTGCTCTCGGTTTCTCTTTCCTCTTCTGGGCTCGGCCATGTCCTGATCTGTTTCATAACCGCCTGCGTTTCCACAACTATCTGTGTCGCTTCTCATCTCCTCTAAGCTTTCCGACGCTTCAGTAGACTCCGCCTCAAGTAATAATGCCCTACGTTCTCTCTCTGACATAATTTTCTGTCTTTCAAAAATCGGCACATTCCCTTCGCTAGATGAAGCGGAGCGTTCTTTACACGCTCTCCTAATTTCCTTTTCTTCTTCTATGTTAAGGTTTCTTTTTGTTGCTGCTCTAGTATGTCTAAACGGGCGTCTGTAAAATCGGCGATATTAGTCTCATTCACTGTTGAACCCTCCTCACCCTCCGACCTATTCGTCGGTGCCGGTTCTACCTCCGCAGTCGTTACGTGTCCCTCTGTGCATGTTCCCTTGTTTGCTATGTCACTTTCGTTTTCGGTACTCATTCGACTGTCAGTGTCAGTCTCTGTCGGGCACGCTAAAGTAGTTCTCCTGTGTGTATCCCGTTCTACCTGTGGCGGACACTCTGTGTCTAGCGTGTCATTGTATTTAAGATGGCCAACATGAACGCGGGCGGTGTGTCCTGTTAGTTGGTTTTTAATAAGGTAGGTTACCGGCCCTAGACGTTCTAAAACGAAGTATCCGGCCGTCAACCGGTTGTCAAACTTAGATTCTCTGACGTGTTTTTTTGAAAAATACGTTATCTCTGACATTAAACTCTGCTAACACAACATTTTTGTCTGCGTACTGTTTGCGTTTGTCAAACGCTTTTTTAACATTCCTCCGTACTTTCACGTGAGCCTTGTGCATTTCCTGTAATACTATCTCATGAAAATCTTCACCCATGTACTTTCTTCGGGGTTTAAGCAAGTTATCAAGTGGTAGTAATGGCTGTCGACCGTGCAGTAAAAAATATGGTGAATGTTTAGTGCTCTCATTTATATTTGTTCGTATGGCTCCTAACGCTTGATTTAAATAAAGATCCCAGTCACTCTTGTTGTCATCTACGTGTTTTGCAATAATATCATAAATGGTGCGATGTTGGCGTTCATTCTTGCCATTACTATTTGGGTGGTAGATGGAAGTTTTAATATGTTTAATATTCATCTCCTCCATTTCTCTCTCAAATTTGTGAGAAGCCAATTCACCGCCATTGTCAGAGATTAAAACTTGACAAGTACCAAATCGCGACACGAATTCCTGAAGAAAGAGTCTTATTACGGTATCTGTTGTTTTATCCGGTATTGGGTAAGCCTCTGGCCAGGAACTATAGTAGTCGACAATGTGTAGAATATAACTGTTACCGGATAAGGTTCTAGGGTGTGGCCCCGAAATATCGGACTTTATGGGGGCCTGAACAGTGGTAACACGTTCGTTAAAGTGTGTTGTACTGCCTGTATGTTAGAGTGTCTGTGTCTCTCATTTGTGTGTCTTTCTCTGTGTGGTTTATAATGTGATATGTCCATGGGTTCCGTCAACCTAGTATCTTCTTTTTCTTCTTTTTTTTTCTTCCAGTTTGAAGGAACACTTTTCGCCTTAAACTCTCTTCTTTAAGAGTTATGGCTACTGCCTGTTCTAGAGTTGTTGGTCCAGAACGCATTAAACGAAGTTTTTGTGAACTGTCCCTTAAACTGTCACTGAAGACTGAAACTAAAATAAGCTGAGTTTGTTGTGATTGTATCTCTTCTTTAAGAAATGCATCTTGCGCGAGACTCTGTATTCTCTGCGAATAATTCTGTATGCTCTCATCTTTGCCCTGTTTGATCTGTCGTAAGAGGGAAAAGGCCATCTGTCTATCTGTGACGTCGCTGAAATTTTGTGCTAAGTCTCTTTTCAGTTCTTCCCAGGTTTCTTCTCCATTCTGATCTAATCTTCTACTTATGTGTTCTGAAACCGGGGAAGAACTCATCTGGTATGCTAAACGTTTGATGTCGAAACTTGTCGCACCTGAAAGGAAAGCATACTTTTCTATCTCGTTTACCCACCTTTTAAACTTTTTTGTGTCTCCCCTGAAAGGTTCAATAACCCCTGTTATTCCCTGTCGCCGAACGCTACAATCTAATCTGGAGACAGCCTTGCTGACTTCTCCTAAAACTCTGCTGAACTGGGCTTCTACTGTTCCCTGTTCTGCCATTTTAAATAATCTGTGAAACTAACTAATGTAAACTAAATTAGAATTTAAAACAGAAAATGTCGAATTACCTTGTAAATGTGCGGTGTGAAAAAAATATTTCGTTTCACAAAACACTGTAATAAAAATCGGCACTGTCCTGGAATTATTTTCTACGTTTATGAAGAAAGGTAGGGGAAGATAAAAAGGTTTTTCCCTACACCACTGTAAATTAAAAATCACAATATATTTAAACTAATTAATGTTCAAGGTTCTTTAAAATCGCGCTAATTTTGCAGTTCCTATTTGTGAAATTGGACAGCCCACAGTTCTTGACTTTCCTATAGTCTTCCGAGTGTGTAAAGTTTTTGAAAGTATATATTATGGCTCCAGGCTAGAACGGGCGCGTCCCCCTGATTCTAGTGTAGATGGTTGGCTCCAGGCTAGAACGGGCGCGTCCCCCTGATTCTAGTGTAGACGGTTGGCTCCAGGCTAGAACGGGCTCGTCTCCCTGATTCTAGTGTAGACGGTTCGTTGAAGGTGGTGCAGGCTGTTGGTGTGGTTTACGTCTCTCCAATCTGCTGAAGGGTTTGTCGACTTTTTTTTTCTCAGCAGGTACTATCATCAACGTGCTTTAGTTCACGTTTTGTTGCGGTTGCTTATTTGGTATTTTGTTACAGCAGTCTTGACTTTTAAAGATGTCGATGTAAACAAGACTGTCGTTGGTCACGGCATAAAATATCCTCACACTTGTGGCACAGTCGTGCCTTGATATCCCCCAAGAAATAGATGCGCCTAGTTCGGGAAAGGTGAATGGATATAGTTCGTAGCTCTCTTCGATCGTACTCAAGAACAAGGCCAGTGATGTAACAATTACACAAGAGCTGGTTTATTCACAATATTCTCGTCACACAGACTTCATAAATTCAATAAGCAATAGTATATGAACACTTCATTATCTTGTTACTGTCTATTCTTATGTCTCTCTACGAGTTCCTTAATCACTGTTCTAGCTAAACTCCAATTTTAATATATACCTTCTAAACGAAGTACAGCACTAGTTTTCTCCTAACTGGTCTCTCCAGCGGTCCAGTCCTAACTGTCTCTCAAGCAGTCCCGTTCTAACTGACTTTCTCAAGCCTCTGGCTCTGACTTTACTCCCCGCTTTCCCGCTCTTTCTGGCGTGCCTTCTCAATCACTCCCCTGTCACCTGTCTTTGGTGGTCACGTTTGGATGAACGTATCTCTTCAGCAGGTCACAGTGCATCTGCTTGCTCACGGGTACTCGTCGCATGTGTCATCCTTCACTGTCAGATGTCATGGCGGTTATCGTGCAGATGTTTTGTATAGCTGGCCAGGCCAGCTTTCAAATCACTGTATTCTGTCATGTCAACGAGTGAGGGATAGGCGTGCTTTTATGCTCCTCTGAAACGTATGCTTTATTCGTTTAACCCCTTTCTGCCTACAATATTTGTTTTTAGAAGTTTCAGTGCCGTCTACATAGTGCGTGAAAAAAGTAAAGCAAAAAGGAGCGTTTCTTCACGTCTTTTACATTCACTCTATCAATATCATATATATCTTTTTTATCAGCATTACAAATATTTTGGACCCCTAGGCAAAATAGTGTGCTAGAGCTGCTACGAAAACCACTGGCAGCCATGAAATGTGTATGGTCACTTCACTTTCATATATTGGTATGGGTGCCCTTATACTTATACCTTTTACAAGCGTTGCCCGAAAATCCTAAAAATGCTTCACGTCTTGTTGAGACAAGCGTGGATCCGCAAACACATATGTCCTGAGTGGCAAAATGCGAATGGGGTCTACATTCCCAAAGAGCAGGACTCGAAGAGTCTTTCCCAATTCAGGCCCATCTCGCTGTTGAATGTCGAGGGTAATATATTCTTCTCGGTCATGGCTCGCCGGCTCACACAGTATCTGATGGCTAACAAGTACATAGATACGAGTATTCAGAAGGGTGGTATTCCGGGCATTCCTGGGTGCCTTGAACACGCCACCACGATTTGGGAGGCTATTCAGAGAGCCAAGCATGAGAAAACTCAATTGCACGTGATATGGTTGGACTTAGCCAACGCCTACGGGTCAGTCCCCCATAGGCTACTGTGGCGAGCCCTTCGCATGTTCCACATGGTAATACAACAGGTGAGGGACAACGAAAACGAGGTTCGTTTCCAGAAAGCGGCCCAGCAGTCGCAGCAGGGCCATTGGGTCAGCCTGGAGAGAGCATTGCCAAGAATACTCACATGGGGTGAGATCTGGCGAATGACCCCGTTGCGACTGAGCTTTATCGTTCGTTCGGCGTACGGTGTATTACCGTCCGGTGTTAACATGGTTAAGTGGTCTGCGACTAACGATCCGACTTGCCCGTTGTGTAAAGCGAAGCAGACGCTTGAACACGTCCTGTCCGCGTGCAGGAAAGCCCTAGGTCAAGGCCGATATACCTGGAGGCGCAACAAGGTGCTAAAAGAATTAGCAGCCGTTGTTGACAAGGCTAGAATGAGGGTTAACGCTAGAGCCAGTTCTACCATCGTCCCCATTCGTTTCCTCAAGGCTGGGCAGATTCAAAAAGGTAAGGTCAACCGAAACGCATTCGCTCCATCTGTGCTAGACTCTGCGAGGGACTGGTTACTGGCGGTTGATCTGCCAGGCCATGAACGGTACCCCGAGTTAACCCCGGAAGACCGGTCTGCGACCTGACATAGTTCTCCACTCTGCGGAAAAACGGCAGCTCATCCTGATAGAGTTGACCGTCCCGTATGAGTCGCGTTTGGACGAAAATCACCTCTACAAGCTCGAGAAATACAGTGATTTAGCAGCCGGTCTGAGGAGAAACGAGGCGTACACGGTACGTGTCTTTGCCGTCGAAGTGGGAGCGCGAGGTCTCGTCTCCAATTCATTGTACAATGTGGTTAAAGAACTAGGATTGCGCGGTAATGAACGGAAACGAACACTTAAAAAAGGCGAGGCAGCTGAAAGGGCCTCGAGTTGGCTAAAGTCCAACATGTGTCCGGTAAACCAATCGTAAGCTTGTCGATCGGTCGTCCAGGTATGCTGACTGCTTTAATTAGGCTACCGCGGCGGCTTCTTATCTCACAGTACCTTCTCGCAGGAGCAAGTACAGCAGGGATCTACCAGTCGTCAGTAGAAATTATCCTCGTCAACAAGTGTTTCGGCCCACGATTCCTAGACACTTTCGTAGGTGGGCCTACCTGAGTTCATGAAGCTCAGGGCTGGTACCCTGCTGCACGAAATTACCGGATGGTGTTTTTCTTTCGGATAGGGACAAGACGACTTGGTGGTTTGCAGAAGGTACTGTGAAATAAGAAGTCGTCGCGGCAACCTAATTAAAGCAGTCAGCATACCTGGACGACCGAGCGACAAGCTTACGATTGGTTCACCGGACACATGTTGGACTTTTATTAGCAGGTGGCAGAGGATCACTGGCACACAATTCGGACACGATGGACTTTCAAGGGGTGAGAAACCCTTTTCCGCTAGACACCCGGACTAGCTCACCGATTCCCGTCCCCTACGTTGTTCCGTTGCGTCCAAAGCCACCTCGAGGCCCTTTCGGCTGCCTCGCCCAGTTTTTTAAGTGTTCGTTTCCGTTCATTACCTGAGTGTTGCGTGTGCATGAGATCTGTAAAACCGATGCACACGCAACACTCAGGTTCTGGAGCAGGACTGCAGTTCAGTAGTGGACGAGCAACCAGAACCTCCGCCAGAGTTTACAGCTGGTGAACGCGAAGAAGAAGAAGAAGATTACCGCGCAATCCTAGTTCTTTAAGTGGCCCGAATGTTACACTCTCTGTTACAGTGACCAACTAAATGTTAACTTTTCCAAACTGTCAACACAAAGTCCTGGTTTTCCTCACGATTCCCAGTGATTTTGTATACAACACCCTCTCTTTGTGATGCTCTAAGCAGGTGCTTAGTGTGTTTAATGGTTAATCCGGCTCTGATGAAATCCCAAGATTTCAACCCGGATGACAGACCGACAGGGCAAATCCCATATACCCCTTCAACCTTATAGAAAGCGATAGTGAAGGCTCTGGTATCGGACACACCAGCCTAGTGTTGTCTGTAGTGCTTGCGGGTAAAGCATATAATTAGAGAAACGATACAAGACTCAAGTGTTTACAGACTTGTCGGTACTCGATGAGTCATCTGGCCAACATCACGGCGACACATTGTGTTTCAACACGTAAAGGTAAATGTACACGACCCTTTTCCACACCTCACGCGTACTAGGCATGTAGGGCTAGACCTGTCTTGTATAGACCAATGGGCGCTCGGAGGTGTGGCCATCATTGTACGCCTTTACTTCCTAGCACTTCACCTGGTACATACTCAAGGCTGGGTCGACCTGGCAGCCAAGGTCATTTAGAAAAAAGTCCGGCTCTGAAACAACAACCTTGGGATCCACACATTTTTACTAATTTGCTATTTCATTGCGTTACACGGAGCGAAAGGCCAGTGTACTTTTAGGTAGCAGAACGTTTGTCTTATGGAGATTTAAACATATTTGTCAAGACGGGAACTTGGCTGTTAGATACGCCACCCCCCCCCCCCCTCCCCCCGTCCCATTTTTTTCTCTAAACAAATTTTTCACATGATATTTGACAGTTTCAAGTTTTGGAGGTCCTTGTCCGCTTTCACAGTTGGGGTGTGATAATTAGGTCCCCTAGAGCCATCTAGCTAGCTACAGGTGGTTCTGTAATCAGTGCTGGTTCTGGCCAGATTCCCTGTCATCACGTTAGATCAATCGCTTGGTTTTTATAACTTGTGAGTTCCTAATGATGTGCTCCTGTAGGGAACCCGAGTCCACTCAGCTGCTCCGTGTTGGTTTCACAGTGAGATGTCCCAGTACCCCAAGTTCAGTTTCGTTACAGTAAATATAGATAATTTGATGACATCAAAAGAGACTTCGGAAACTGTTACATCCTGTAGTGGGCCACCGTTGAGTGTCTTTTGTTTATTATGTACTCATGCTCCCCTATGTTGGATGCAATTTTTCGTTATTTGAAGCCATACAACGGCTTATATCGGGAGCCCTGAATATAGCCGGGTCATAAATATGGCCTATCGGCTGAAAGGGGTTTCTGGGACCACTCCACGGGTGATCCTCTTCCGCATGGTGGCACTTTGTTTCACCGGGTGTTTACCATTTGTGTGATGTTTCGGTGGTGATACAACGAGAGAGAGAGAGAGAGAGAGAGAGAGAGAGAGAGAGAGAGAGAGAGAGAGAGAGAGAGAGAGAGAGAGAGAGAGAGAGAGAGTTTTTTTAGTTACACTTTTAAATAAGAAGTTTAAAACTTGTTTCGCCTCTATATAGCATCAGACAAATAGGGCTACACTTATACTTTTATAAAGGCATTTATGCTCAATGTATGACGTCTTTAACATTAAAGCAGCCACCTTTACTTCCCAGGACATTAGCTGGTACCCATTTAGGCTGGCTCGGCCTGGGAGCCACGGTCAGCACAGACAACAATCTGACTGGACTTAGACGCGAAAAATCAGACAGTCGAGTATGGCAGGCGAGTATCGAGTCACATCAGACAGTCCAGTGTGGCAGGCGAGTTTCGAGTCACATCGGACAGTCGAGTCTTAGGGCGAGTGTCGAGTGACATCAGACAGTCGAGTCTGGCAGGCGAGTGTCCAGTCACATTAGACAGTCGAGGCTAGCAGGCAGCATAGGCCCTCACCCAACTCTCACTAAGTTGTTCTAACCTTCGCTATTGAATGCCCCTCCCCACATGTCCTTCTCATCATTTCAACGTCTCTAGCTTCCTCCTCCGTGTGTTTTTAGTCTTCTTTTATTTCTATGTCCCTGTGGGTTCCAGTACAAAGATATTCTAGTTATGTTGTGTGTATGTGTATAGTGTTCGTGTGTGTGTGTTCATATGGGTGTGTGTGTGTGTTTGTGTGTGTATGCTTGCGTGTATATGTTGATGCTTTTTTTAAGTGCAGCTGAACTAACGATCCCCTATTGCGTGCTTTTAAAGTGTATTACCTAGAATGGTTTACGCCCATGTTTTCCGTCCAGGAAATGAACTAACATGTTTTTGTTCACGATTGTGTGTAAGTGTGTGTGTCTGTTGTTGCTGTGTGTGTAGGGCGCGTGGGAACATGAGTGCATGCGTATGTGTGTGTGTTTCTGGGTGTTAAGATGTCTCCTTGATAACATATTATTAGCTCTGTAAGAACGTTGCCTTTTGCATAGATTGTTCTACTTCTTAAAGTCTGTGCGGTGTGGCGCCGACAGTCATGTCTATCTACAATTTTCTTTTTCGTGTATTTTCAGTCAGCCTCAACACAGATGATCCTCCATGTCATGATGTCAAACTGACCAGAATCTTTTCTCTCTGCCTCCCTCTGCCTCTTCTCCGCTCCAATTTTTGTACTGTCACGATGTACTCCGAATTTTTCGTTTTTATCACATGATCATAGAATGTGGATTGCCATTTTCTGATAGATTACACACTGAGAATGTAAGTACATTGCATTGAATCTCGTACCAGGCATAAGACTTTACCTTTGTGTTGACTCGTTTTCACCAATTTTGTGGATGCGTGTTTTCGCATGACCTGTATTATTTTCAATGTATTCCTTCTTCTCCACGTTCACCAGCTGTAAACTCTAGCGGAAAGTTCTGTTTGTTTGTCCACCTCTGGACTTTAGTGTTGTTCCAGAACATGAGTGTTGCGTGCACATCTGTTCTACACATCTCACTTATTTGCATAAGACTGCTGGTTCCTTGCCTCTCGGGCAGATGTCATATGACTTCAAAGAAACGCCCCAATTAGTCGACTCCTACGACATGCTTGTTCTTGTTTTTTAACCCAATGAAGTTTTTGTGTTCAATTATACGTCTTTAGAATTGGAGGCTTTTGTTACGAGCTCCCTGGACATTCGCTGGTACTTATTTTTTGGCTAGGTATCATATCCAGATAAACATGGCGGCAATCTCGGCTGAGAGAAACATGTACATACAACCGCATTTCTTTATGCTAGCTTTCTATTTATTTTGTAATGTTTAGTTTCAGTCATATTGGCTGCACCACAGTAACCCTGAGTTTCGTACATCTAAAGGGTAGTTTGACTTGCACATAATTTTCATCTAGTTGTGTGTGTGTGTGTGTGTGTGTGTGTGTGTGTGTGTGTGGTTTTTTTTATATGCATTCGGTGAACCGTTCAGGAATTTTAAGTGTGTACATACCAGCCAAAACATATCGAAATGGTCATAAACATGCAACTAACTTCCGCTTATTTGTTATTGTTTACTTTGAAGGTTTTGAGTGCGCACTAGGAACGGAAAGACATAGGGGTGGAAGGAAAACTAAACAACAAAAAGAAGAAGAAGACGTTCATGGTTAAAAAATTGTGTACTTGTAAATACTAAAACATTGGCCAATGTACCGAAATACACCGTGTTAAAACATTCCGTGACTGAGCCAACATGTCTCTCATATTGTTTATAAAATACTATTTAAATCGACTCAGTTCGTTGACAGGAAATACAAATAGGAAACACAAAAGACCGTTATTTATATGCCCCAGTGGGTTCATTGCAAAGACATTCTAATTAAATGTTTCTGATAATTTATCAGTGTGTGTCCTATCCAACACCTGCGTCTTTTCACTGGGTTGGAAATTATAAGGACGTTTATAACAACACATCGATTTGAGGTAGTCACAAATGACCATAAAACAGAAGTAGATCAGCCACGATGACAAGGATAGATAGAGGAACAAAAATTGTAACCCTGAGCCTATTAACTCATTATCAAATCATGATCTTTAAGAGGTAGAGCAAAAGGAAGTGCCCCTTGTCTAGAATCTACCGCTTCCTCTCACCCATCATCCATTTTTTTTAAGACCACAATTTTCTATCCTGACATCGAATTGTTATGTTTAATTATGTAATGTTATCACTGTACCCACGAACTAACACCTTTCTCATAATCCAGGATTTTGTTTAACGTGAGTAGCAGGTTTATTCTGGTCGCGTCTTCATTTTACGTTTTACGTTTGGCTGTAGACACTGACGTGTTTGCTGACATGACAGCAATGTCAGATGTTGATTTTGTTAACTTGTACTTGCAACAGATCCCCTGGTAACTAAACTGTGTATTACAACGCAAATGAGGATAGTGCGTACACGAATGCAGCTTGAAGTAGTCTATAACTTTTAGGTTCAGATGCGACATGATTCTGTGCGTTGTGAGTTTTCGTTACAGATTAAATACGTTAATGCTTCTTTGAAGAATGTTACGTGAGAGGTTGTTGTTTCCGGGTGGCAGTCAGACATACTTTGTTGTGGCTCTGTTCTCTTTATTGCGTGTAAAGTTTAGAAAGTTGTAGCAGATTTAGATAACTGCAGAGGATATTAGCAGGAGTAC
Organism: Candidula unifasciata; assembly: GCA_905116865.2. Classification (NCBI taxonomy): domain Eukaryota; kingdom Metazoa; phylum Mollusca; class Gastropoda; order Stylommatophora; family Geomitridae; genus Candidula; species Candidula unifasciata. The sequence continues at coordinate 26,163 of CAJHNH020002246.1, read as the reverse complement.
TTCATGACAACCAGTAGAATGGGACGACAGGGGAGACAAAGCTGGACACTGTTTAATCGTTTGGCGTCATGCAAGAAAGATCATCTATATCAGAAAGTATTTCCAGCACATGAGACATTATACTGCTGAAATACGTAGAAACCATTGCCATACATCATGGACTACAAGAAAAAAAAATCATCGCTGTCTGAAAGAAGAAGATGAGGAAGAGAATAATAAAGAGAAGCATAGGGAGCAAGAGAGAGAGAGACAAATAATAATAATTATTATTACTAGCAGAAGAAGAAGAAAAAGAAGAAGAAGAAGAAGAAGAAGAAGAAGAAGAAGAAGAAGAAGAAGAAGAACAACAACAACAACAACACAACAACAACAACAACAACAACAACAACAACAACAACAACAACAACAATTAAAAAAAGAGAAGAAGAAGAAGAAGTTAATAAAAAAAGAGGTTGGATAAATTTATGTCCGCTTATCCAGGGGACGACATAAAACATCGCTTGTAACGTCCAGACATTAGGAAGTTTCTATGAAGCCTAGCACATCCCTTAACTGTGTGTGAATTTCCGTAGTCTCAGCCGAAGACAAAGGCCCTATATTAACATTACTGGTTGGCCTGTCAAAAGGAAATGATCACCTAAAACTTCTAACGTCAATCATGATTCTATCCTCGAACATGACAACCAGCCGCTATTCTAACCAAAGTAAAACAATTTCGCCCATATTTGCCATCCCAGATTAGCGTCGTCTCTCTGATCGCTAGGTTGAACCAGTATTCGGTACAATGTTTAACCAGGGTTCACCGACATTCCTGCAGGTACCCGCTTGGGGCGTAGTGCATACGGCGACTTGACCCCGCCAGCTTACAAATGAGGTACCCTCGTTGCGACAAATGTCTTCTTCTGTAAGCTGGCCAGGTATAAAGAAAAATGATCTCGACTGTTTAAACAGAAACTCATTCCTGGGTAGACATACGGAAAAGATCTAGAGTGAAGTTCAATGAAAGCAGTTGGTACAGTAAACATCTGAGTGTTGTAATCTTGTTTCGGTGGATGTTTATAGGGTGCTTGACAAGACATCTATTCGTTTTGATTGATTAACAACTGATATAGCAAAGACACGGCCTGCACTTAACGCCGCCATGTTTAATAAACGTAGAGATTTCACTCAAGGGTTTTCAAACTTATAACGTGTTTTTAAAAAAGTAGGAAATTATAGAGACGAGAAAAGGTGGGTGAGAAATAACAAACTGTTTATGTCCGCTTTACAAAATCGATAACAATTAACAAACAAAAAGACGTTGCGTCGATTAGCCTTTATCAGCACATAAAGAACAACACAGCACACATTCACAAATATGCAGTAACTATGAAGTGACTACATATAATGTATTATATAAATGATACTCATCTGTGTCCCTCGCGAAAAACTCTGTCTGTCTGTCTGTCTGTCTGTCTGTCTGTCTGTCTGTCTGTCTGTCTGTCTGTCTGTCTGTCTGTCTGTCTGTCTGTCTGTCTGTCTGTCTGTCTGTCTGTCTGTCTGTCTGTCTGTCTGTCTGTCTGTCTGTCTGTCTGTCTGTCTGTCTGTCTGTCTGTCTGTCTAAAGTACAACACAGCACACATACACAAATATGCACTGACTAAGAAGTGACCACATATGGCTCTAATGTACTGTATAAATGATACTCATCTGTATCTCTGGTGAATAACTTCGATGTCTGTCTGTCTGTCTATCATCCTATCCATCTAGCCATCCATCCATCCATCTGTCTGTCTGTCTGTCTGTCTGTCTGTCTGTCTGTCTGTCTGTCTGTCTGTCTGTCTGTCTGTCTGTCTGTCTGTCTGTCTGTCTGTCTGTCTATCTGTCTGTCTGTCTGTCTGTCTGTCTGTCTGTCTGTCTGTCTGTCTGTCTGTCTGTCTGTCTGTCTGTCTGTGTCATCTCTGAGAACTATCTTCACTCTGAGTTACATCTTCAATAAGGTATTATCTTCGCTGTGAGAACTCTCTTTAGTATGAGATCTATCTTTACTATGAGAACTCTCTTCAGTATGAGAACTATCTTTACTATGAGAACTCTCTTCAGTATGAGAACTATCTGTACTATGAGAACTCTCTTCAGTATGAGAACTATCTTTACTATGAGAACTCTCTTCAGTATGAGAACTATCTTTAATATGAGAACTCTCTTCAGTATGAGAACTATCTTGAGAATTAGTTATATCTTCAAAAATATATTTTCTTCGCTGTGAGATGTATCTTCACTATGAGATCTATCTTTAGTATGAGAACTACTTTCAGTATGAGAACTTGTTCCTTGAGCCCCACTGTAGGAAAAACAAGAATAGACCTATTGCCTCCCCAACAAGCATGTCGTAGGACTCGACTAATTGGGGGAATTACCTTCGCAGTCAGAGTGCATCTGCTTGAGAGGCAAAGAACTAACAGTCTGCATACAAGTAAGTCAGATCTGTAAAACGGATGTGCACGCAACACTTAGGTTCTGAAACAAGACTGGAGTCTAGAGGTGAATGAACAACCAGAACTTTCCACTAGAGTTTACAGCCGGTAAACGCGAAGCAATAAATAGAAGTATCAAAACTATCTGTGCTAGTAATTTTAAATATACTTTTCGTTCGGTTTTATATCTTTTCTTGATATCTTCGGTAAGAGAACTATCTTCATTATGAGAACTATCTTCATTGTGAGAACGATCTTTATTGTGAGAACTATCTTCATTGTGAGAACTATCTTCACTGTGACAACTATCTTCATTGTGAGAACTATCTTCATTGTGAGAACTATCTTCATTGTGACAACTATCCTCATTGTGAGAACTATCTTTATTGTGAGAACTATCTTTATTGTGAGAACTATCTTCATTGTGAGAACTATCTTCATTGTGACAACTATCTTTACTATAGGAATTATTGGGGAGAAATACAAAACGTACACTAAATACAATACTACTGACTTCATGTCTTTAACATAAAACATTATTTATCTTTTTAATAGAAACACGGGTTCACAATGAATCTACCGTTTGGCATGATTGATTCTAGCATTCTTACACATAGCGCTTCTGATCAGTAATAATATAAAGTGTTTGTGTACTGCAATGTTAAACCAAACAAAAGCACAGATTCATTTTTGACGCCTTCAGGCGTACTGGGCAAAACGGGTTAGACCTATATTTTATAGACCAGTAGCATTCGTGGGTGACCATCTATCTGATCGCCTTTACTTTGAAGGTCTTTACCTCGTACCTAATTCAGGTTTTCCTGGCAAAGCCCGACTTTTTTTCAAAAATGACCTTGACTCCCAGATGGACCTAGCCTTGAATGGGTACCGGGTGCAGTCCCAGGAAGTAAAAGCGGCCGGTGTGATGCTAACCACATCACCCATCTTGTGCCGATTATTCTTTAGAAATATAGGTCTAGCCCTATATGCCTAAAGGCGTAGAAAAGGGTCCTTTACTTCTTTAGGATTGGTCAACCTGGTAGCCAAGGTCATTTTTTAAACTGTTCATTCCGGCTCCGTCAGGATCCGAACCCACGACTTTCATATCCCCATGCCAGTTTCTAGCTAATACACCGTGGAGGCTCTCTTGTGCAATGTGCTCAATTATAATTTAGAGGATAGGGCGGGAGTGAGACTAAGACATTATATAATGTATCCGTGGGCAGTCAAGTTCATTCATTACTAATGCCAATAATGCAGTGATTCTCAAACTGCGCAGCGGCGCCCCGGGGACCCGCGATCTCTTCACAGGGGTGCCGCGAAATATTCGAAGGAACACAAGTTTAATTTTTTTTTATCTCTTAAATACGAATAGTCGTACTTTGACTTAGGTTAGGGCGCCGTGGACAAATGTTCATTACAAAAAAAAAATGGACCGCGACTATGGACAGTTTGGGAAACAGTGCAATACTGGATACGTCTGACATGGAAACTAACATCATATAACCAGTCCGCTGATTGACACGTATGTATGGATTTAAACATGAACGGAGACATCAATGAACGATGTAATCACTGCAGGAATTTACTGAAACCCCTTATTACTCGCCTCCAATTATGAGCGGGAGAAAATTGGCTAAATTATCAAGTTCCCATAATAATGTGATCTTTGCCTAGTAATCCGGCTCGTTATAATCAGTCTTCCATTATGACACTTAACCTAACTATAGAATATAACGTAGAATCTGTATGAGTCAATTACTCATTGACAAGCTATCATTCGTTTCACAACTATTACTCAACATGGTTTAGTACCGATTTCGCTTCAGTCAGAGGGGCACAAAGTTGTAACTGTCGGGGAAAAGTTGAGAATAAGGCGTGGGGACAGTCTGTGACATCAACGATAAAGGCATGATATACAGAGCTGATCTTGGCAAAATGGGAAACGTAGAGCATGAGCAGAATATACCACAGAGTTTAGGAAAAATAATGATCCGCTTTTGCTGCTAGCTAATTACGTTATCATTCTAAAGTGGATCCTTGTCAGAACATTGCTCTCAGCACAACCAACTAGGTACACTCTTGATCGTTTCTCAGTTCTATGGCCTGGTGCATGCACATGCATTCTAGTTGGTTGTTAGAGACCTTATCTCTGCCGTAGCGGCATATGGCTCGTGTTGTAGGCCCGTAACAGATAAACTATCCTAAACACACTAAACCCAAACACCATCAGAGCACACACCACTTCTTAATGCACAATACAACATACGGAAGTTCCCCATAGTGGTTCTGGGCATCCCTATCCGAAACAAGGGCTGTAAGGGCTTTACAAATCACCTTTCACTGAGAGGCCAGCCTGTTCACATGGATAACACCCAGGTCCGAACCCAAGCGTCTTCCATTCAGCTCTCTCCACATCAGGACCGCTCAGCGTCTGCTGAGTGTGGGGCCAAAGTAAATGAGGATATGTCAAATCACAAACACCAATACAAACTAGCTTCAGCTACCAGACTAACTGTAATACCTACCCAGCTACTCGAGTAACAAGCTACACAGAACATATCTTTATCGAGTACTGTATAACACAGAAGTACTGCTACTGTCCAACGAAAAGCATAGTAACGCCGACTTTCAGTCACTATGGTCTAAACATAACACATGGCAGTCTATCAGGCAATCTATGACAAGTTGGAAATATGTTTACATGTTCAGGGATGTAGTGATTATTTTGATACTCTATCACCCACTCGTCGGCGTCTGTGGTTTAGGCGCTGCGAACGCGCTTCGTAATGCCGGGGTGCTGGGCTCGATCTCAGCTGCAGGCCTTGCGTTGGTTTCGACAGTATTATCGAGAAGCTGACCGTCCAGAAAACAATGACAAACTTTCGGACGTAAATTTGCCTATAAAATCCACAACAGTTAAATGATGCTAGGGTTGGTTCTGCAACATCCTGTAAAGGATACGCAACATACTTTATCTCCCACTCAGTAAAAAAATCTGCAATTCACAGGAGACTGATTCTGTAAGTTACCCCCTGAGTGTGAAAAAGCCTTTGAAATACTTTTAATTTTATGTTCTTGAAAGTTCCGTTTACTGAAGTTAACTATAAGTATGTTTTGGTTGCTTCGAACTGGTGTTTGTCATGTATGGCAAAAAGCACAACATTAAAATTAGCAGTTGGTTTACATTTGGAAAACAAGCCGTATACGGACATGATTATTACCAGACTGCGTGCCGAATTTAAACAACTTACACCGAACTGTTACTGAGTTACAGATTCTTGAAGCTGGCCATGTCTTCTGAACCGGCCTATAGGTAAGCACACAGTCTAGTAGTGTGTAGAACTGCGACGTTTGGCTTGATCATTTGATTTGGTTTCCGAGACGGGATGTCTATGAGCCAGATCTGTTCAATGTTTAAATCTAGAAGAATCATTTTACTACTAATCTATTTGATGACGATAATAGTCATGCAAATGGTGAGGTTACCCGCCTTTTGGGAATATATGACTAAACCTTTATATTATAGGAGAGTCGACGTGGTGTAGCGCCTAGACGCTTGCCTGCGGATCGAAAGTTCGTGGTTAAGGTCTTAATAGTGCCAGATATTATTGCTTTCAAAAATGCATTTGGCTCCTAGGTCGACCCTGCCTTGAGTGGGTACCAGGTGCAGTCCTAGGAAGTAAAGGCAACAGGCGTTATGCTGACCACTTCATCCAACATGTGTCGATAGGTCTAAAGATTATTTGTGTAGTCCTATATGCCCAATTCTTCTAAAGGCTCGGAAAAGGGTCCTTTACTTACTTACTATATTTTATAAACCAATCGTCACTTTGTGGGTGATGTGGTCAACATCCCACAGTCCGCTTTTACTTCTCATGACTTTACCTCCTACCATTCAAAGCTGCGTTGACCTGGCAGACTACTTATCTTAGTACACTTGTTTCAATAACGACGCGCACACGCCATGTGGAAGTGACAGGTTTGATTCTGGAACGTATCTATAGCTTTTGTTTTTAATGTTGTGTAGTGTGGCCTTCCGTCTTTACATTTTTTCCTATGAGTGCTGATCAATATATTGTTTGTTTGTTTATTAGTATCGCCCAAAACCTCCACTAAAATAAGGACCCTCATCACACCAGTAGCGCCTCGGACATTCGATGCTAGACTTACTTCGAGATATGGTGTCCGCCTCGAGCGCTGGAGGTCCCGGGTTCAAGCCCCAGTGAAGATTTGCATTTTTTGGGGTTAACTTCTATCAATTTTCCGTCGTCTTTGTGTAGTGAGAGGGGACTACTGTGTGTGTGTTGTTGGGCACGTGGGAAGTACCATGGCAATTGGAAATCGAAAAGAGTTGTCTAGCCGCGGTTCCCAGTGAAAATTTGGAGTTGAAAGTCTACGCAAAGAATTTCAGGATCCTCGCCGGTGCTACTAAGTTGGTGCAATGCGCTGCGATTCTTCGGAATCAGTCTTGAGTTGGAATCTGAACAGAGCACTTATGGGTTATTACTTGTGCCATGATGTAGACCCGTCTATAAACCAAACATTGTTTATTATATAAAATGTTTCTATGGCCTCAAGAGTCTCCTCTCTGTTTATTTATCGTTCTAACGGAACACGCAACCTTTTCGCCCTCAGTATCGTCTGCCTCCCATAAACAAGTCTATAAAGTCTCTAACACTTTAACAGTCAGATATGGGTCCTTTCAGTCTGCAGAAACCCTCTGGATTTCCAGCCAGTTGCCATTACAAATCAGACGATAGAAAGGACTGCCTCTGGCCCCGTACCAACATTAGTATCTATTGTCACGGAAAGAGCTGTTGGCACGCGGTGGGATCCAGACCCAGAGACGGACCGCTGAGGTCTGTTTATGTCGTGTGAGCCAGGGGCCGCGGGTCGCTAGTGTAGTGTTTTATGTTGTGACCTTGACCCGTCTCCTATAGTAGTGTTAATGGCCTGTAGATTAGCGTTGCCCCATGTTGATCCCACTAAATGTCCATGTCAGCTCGGTTGCAAGGATGCTTAAAAATGTCAGCGGCGTCGTCTGTACGTCTGAACTGTGTGGTGTTTCACATCGTTGTAGCAGTCTTCTTTGGCCGAATGTTAGCTTTCCGTTTAACATATGTATCTACAGTTACCGGGAAAACAAAGAAGAGTTCGACCTCTGCGATGTGGATAGAGGACAGTGAAAGCTATGAAAACACATGGCGTTGGAGAATTGGATAGAGAAAGAAAGACTTCGAGGCGCACCGTGAAGAGAGTGGTTTTCTGTTAATGACATGCTGATTGATTCATTGATTGAATAACTGTTTGATGATTAATGTATTCATGTTTTTTTTTTTTTTTTTGGCTATCCTCCGACTTACGGTCGGCAAAGATGGCGGCCGCAAAATATCCATCCGAGCCGCAGTCACGTGTTAATTGCGCGCTTCCGGCAACTTAAATTGCGGTCTTCCGGCTGTTTTCCAACAACAACCGCTACCGCCACGTCGCCCCACGCCGCTCACGACTACGGCTACCGCCACGAGGCTCCCACGCCGCTCACGCGGCGTGGATTTTGGCTAAACTAGATGGCTAGGACTCACGAGCAGCAGCTTCCGCATCTCCTGCAGCCTTGCTCGTGAGTCCTAGTTTAGCCCCAATCTACACCGCGTTAGCGGCGTGGGAGCCTCGTGGCAGTAGCCATAGTCGCCGGAAAACGCACATTAAGTAGCCGGAAGCGCACAGTTGACACGTGACTGCGGCTCGGCTGGGTATTTTGCGGCCGCCATCTTTGCCGACCGTTAGTCGGAGGATAGCCTTTTTGTTTTCTTTCTAGCAAGCTTTCAATGGCCATTTCAGCAAGTTTTCAACCTAAGGGAGCAAATCTTATCAGGCGAGTTAGAGCCCTTTAGTCTCAGACTTTGTTATCGCAGTGTTTTAGTATTCACCGCTTGGCCGTGGCACTGACTTGGTGGTCCTTTAGGTCGTTGGAGGGCTTCTAATATTCGCTTTTCAACGTTTAAAGGACAAGCTTGCTAAATCTTACACTACTGACTTGCAAAGCCTTGTGTTTTTATATACCCTATGCACATCAGGATCATACATGACAATTTAAAAAAAAAAAAACTAGCTTGGACTGGACAAGTACTTAACTACATCAAGAGACACGGGATCAAATGGTTCGAACATGTGTCAAGACTACAACACAATGCACCACATAGAGCAATATTACTTAGAAACATCTTAAGAGGAGTAAGAGGTCCTCAACGCGAGAAATGGGTAGATGGAATATCGGAGCCGTAAATACGAGCATCTACGTAGCAAATACCACGGCTCTAACTAGATGCCTTTTTACACCCTGAGAATTAAAAAAAAAAAAAAATAAAAACCTTTTTTAGGGGGAAGGGGTGAGGGTGGCTACGTGAATGCCTTTTTCTTTCTTCGCACCTTGACCCTTTTCCTTTCTCATCACGAGATTCTCAACAATCATACGTTACTCACGTGAACTCGCAATCCCTCCTTTTTTCCACGTTTTCCCTAAATTATTTCTCAACTGGCCTAACGCATTTATATTTACCAGTAGGTAATAATTCCCTCTGACGTCATAGGGGTTTTCACATCATCACAATTTTATTTTAAATTTAAGTGTATTATGGTGTTTAATTGTTATTATGGTGTTTAATTGTAAGCATATAAGCTCACTGGCATAACAAAGTGCTACAAGTACAGGGTCTGGACGATTTCAACGCCGAAAGAAAACATAGGCGGACTTCTAATCAGTTTAAGGGGCGGTGTTGTCTCCAGGTATGGTGTCCGCCTCGAGTGCAAAAGGTTCCGGGTTTAATCCTAGGTAAGAGCTAAGATTTTTTTTTCACGTGGACTTGCACTTCTAGTAATTCCCCCTGATCTTTGGGGAGTGAGATCGGACGCCCGTGTGCATTGCTGTGCAAAATATTTCAGGATCCTCTCTGGTGCTGCAGAGTTTGTGAGCTGTGCTGAGCTTTTTCGGACTCAGACCTGAGTTAGAAGAAGAACGGAGCACTTATGGGTTACTACCCGTGTGCCTGATGTTGATCCATTGTTTAAACCTCAAATCTAATCAGGCCGAAACTGGTACCTCTAGCATGTCGACACTTCGCATGAAGAACGTGAGAGAATGTCACTAGTACAATGATATCAGTCCATTCATTCATTCATTCATTCATTCATTCATTCATTCATTCATTCATTCATTCATTCATTCATTCATTCATTCATTCATTCGCGTTCTTGTAAATGGATGACAATATTAGACATTAATCAGGAAGTAAAGAAATTAACTGAATATTTCTGCTCTGAATCCCAATTTAGCCCCATGCGCCAACACTCGCATCCCCCCCCCCCTTTTTTTTCACACTTTTAATCATCTTTACCTATTATATTTCATCATTTCAGCCCAAAGGCGTGTAAAAGGGTCCGTCACTTTTCGCTGTTATATTTCAGTACAGTAGGGAGGGAGACGTACATGTGCCAGTTTTATATCAGTACAGTAGGGAGGGAGATGTACATGTGCCAGTTATATTTAAGTACAATAGGGAGGGAGATGAACATGTGCCAGTTATATATCAGTACAGTAGGAAGGGAGATAAACATGTGCCATTTATATTTCAGTACAGTAGGGAGGGAGACGTACATGTGCCAGTTTTATTTCAGTACAGTAGGGAGGGAGACGAGCATGTGCCAGTTATATTTCAGTACAGTAGGGAGGGAGACGTACATGTGCCAGTTTTATTTCAGTACAGTAGGGAGGGAGACGTGCATGTGCCAGTTATATTTCAGTACAATAGGGAGGGAGATGAACATGTGCCAGTTATATATCAGTACAGTAGGGAGGGAGATGAACATGTGCCAGTTATATATCAGTACAGTAGGGAGGGAAATGAACATGTGCCAGTTATATTTCAGTACAGTAGGGAGGGAGACGTATATGTGCCAGTTATATTTCAGTACATTAGGCATGGAGATAAACATGTGCTAGTTATATTTCAGTACAGTAGGGAGGGAGATGAACATGTGCCAGTTATATTTCAGTACAGTTGTGTGGGAGATGAACATGTGCCAGTTATATGTCAGTACAGTAGAGAGGGAGATGAACATGTGCCAGTTATATGTCAGTACAGTAGGGAGGGAGATAAACATGTGCCAGTTTGAATGTGATTCTCTGTGGCAGTGCATCAGTACCAACCCACCGGCAAAGAAAATGAATTCTTTTTCTTCGCATTCACTGGCTGTAAACTCCGTCAGAAAGTTCTGGTTGCTCCTCCGTTTCTGGACTTTGGTCTTGTTGCAGAATTTTAGTTTTGCGTGCAAATCTGTTTGACAAACTGTCTTATTTGAATGCAGACTGTTCGCTTCTAGCATCTGCCACATGCTTGTTGGAGAAAGGACAGTTGGGCTATTTTCTGTTCTCCCTAATGGCGTCCGGAACCCATACTAGGATCAGATGAAAGTAACAATTTTGTAATTACGGGAGATTCAATTAGCAATACTGAAATAGTCACAGACAATTTCGCAAACACTCAATATTAAATTATAGTTTTTGATCTGAAATCTTACAAACACTTTCTTAGAATATCATGACATAGGAACAGAAACAAACACTGGCCCTACAAGTCCTGAAGATAAAAGAACTATGGCCCACCAACAGTATCACGTTTCCACAACAATGCAATAAATGATGTAGTTCACATCACCCGTCACAGTGGCATGGAGAGAACTGTGGTACGGGAATGGAAGACAGGAAAAAGGCTAACTGATATCAATAGAGAAATCGAAACATAACTTGGGCGTGAAATACCTGAGGTCGAAGAACTGGTCAAAGAAAGAGTCTCTTCTCCGGAATATATGACTACAGGATTTCGTACATGGCGATGATGTTCGTATGCGTTGATAGATTCTCGTCTACTAGAATGCTTGCTACAAGTGCATTTTTCTGTTGTATTTATACGTCAGGATGTCGCTCACGTGCAGTGCAATTCTGTTTCGTTCTCTTAGTTCTAGAATGTCTTTCAGTTTCCCTTGTGAACTTTGTCTGCTTCTCATGAATCTAACCTAAGTACAGATGTTCTCAATGTCTGTTCAACAATTTCAGCAACATAGCTAGTAGTGGCCACTCTTTTCTGCATTTAATGAGTTTGCTAGCTTTTGTTTTGCCGAGACTGCAGTATGTTCTATTTTATTTGAATCAAAAGCGACAGAAGTGGGCTTTCTGCGGTTGTCTCTGACACAGAGACAGAGCAATGATTTGGCGACTTGTTTTCTGTAAAGTTGGAACTGCAGCTGTATGAAACAAATAATTTTAAGTCATTTTCATTACGCAAGTCATCTCTCCATGGTGTTGTCATTATTCTTTTAAAGAACCACGTACATAAAATGTCTCATTAATCCACTGTCTATCGATGAAAAGACATCACAAATGATGAGCTTCAAAGCTCAAACCTTTCCCTCTACATTGGTATCTAGAACCTCTTTTAACTACAATGAAAAGACGGATAATGCAATAGTACGGACATGTAAATAAGATCTAACGGCCTCTCAAGAACAATACTACAGGGCTCAGTATGAGAAGAAGAGAAGAGGCAGAACAAGAAATACTCAAATGACTGGACAGGCCTTAGGCATGCAACCATAAAGTTCAACGCATCTGACTGTCAAAGTTAGAGGGAGCTAATCAGTGACCGAACTGGTGTTGTGTGGCGATGATGATGCTGTGATGGGCCAATCAATTACTGTGAATACATTGTGAGAAGCCTGTGGAAAACCTTTATCTCATCAAATGTTATTCCCTGCAGAAATGTCCAGTCAATTAGTTCACAAGTGAAGCATACGCCCTCAACAAACTAACGGCACGTCGTCTCATTCTTTTCATTCATGTCACTCCAAGTCTCCTCTTTCTTTTATATTTCACTCTTCCATTCCCCTTTACGAGCATTTTCTGTCTCAGTTTATTTCTTTTGCTCATGTGAGCTCCACTAAGAAATCATTTTTATTCTATTGTTCTTAGGTTCTCTCAACGTGTCTTCTGTCCAAAGCAAGCTAACTGTGTTTACCTCTTGATACATTGGAATTGTTTAGTTCTCTCACGAAGCACCACACGAGTGGTTTATCATACCCTTCAGTCCGATCTATTCTACATAAACACAAATTTATGGCTGTTTGTAGTGTTTAGTAATTGTTTAAGTTGTTTTCCATGTCCATGTTAAGCATTATGGAGGTTCTGAAGCCAGATCAGTGTAGATTTATTCTAGAGTCCGTTCTATAAGCTGGGCCAATATTTTAAAATCTATAAATCAGTAACCGTTCGGTATAAGTTATTTAAAACTCCGCATGCAGTCTTTTTTAAAATCATGTCCTTGCACGACATTTTAAAAAAAATTCAAACATAAACATATAGTTTTCAGTTCGCCTTATTTATCTTTTATGAAAAAAACGATATCGATTCAAAGCAGACACTCAGCAGGCATACGGTTAACCGAGTACTGGGAATTATTGATAACGTCAAACTGCAGGTGTTTTGTACGCCTTTCGCTCTCAGTTAGCCATCGTTAGCATTAGTCTCCCGTGAGCTGCAGATCTGTAAATGCTGGGTCAGCTATCAAAATAATCTTCATGCATCACTGCACACGTGACTTGATTTTCACACCGTCCTCATGAGTCTGTCAGGTTCTGTATATACAGTTTGTTTAGGGGTCCACAATTAATTAGTCAAACACGAAAAAAAAATTTCACCGCTCCAATACAACAGCAGCTTCTGTGTAACTGTAAATTATAAAATCCTAAATACATGGAAAATCTTAGGCCACATGAACAAATTCATGTTGATCAAAACAAGAGTTTTAGAGACATGTGTTAAAGTGTACAGGCTCGAGTTTTGAAACGCATTATAGTGCTCTAGTCGTAGTCGCCCCACAGCTTTAGCTCCAAGTGTTGCAGCACATTATATTGCAATGGGGGGTCAGTGGAAGGCAGCCAGGACAACTGCCGAGTTGCCATTGATGCATATTATTACGCAAAAATAGAGGAGAAAACAAGAAAGGGGAGACTATCGTCTGAAAAATACTAAAAGGTGCAAATGGTGGAAGAAGAGGATGATTATGATTATGATTCTGAGGGGGATAAGGAGGAAAAGAAGGAGAAAACAAACCGATGACCTGATTAGGAAATATCTGCCTTTCAAAAATAAAATA
>CAJHNH020002246.1:0-2500 GCA_905116865.2 Candidula unifasciata | reverse complement strand
CCCCACCCCCCCAACAAACCACCCCACAAAGAAAACAACAAACCCAAACCACAAACCACAACAAAAACCAAATAAACCACCAAAAAACACCAACACAATGGTAAACACCCCAACACAATAAACAATACCCCCCCCAACAACCCCACCAAACCACAGAAACAAAAAACCCCCAAAAACACCAAAAAAAAAAAACAACAGACACCAAAAAACCCCAAAAAACAAACAAAAGGCCTAAAGAAACATAAACAAAACAAAAAGAACAAACTACAAAAAAACAAACAAAAAACAAAAAAAATGACCAAACCAACAAACCGGTTTACAGAAAAAACAAATTAAAATAAAAAAACAAGCAAAAAAAAAAATAAAGTTGCAAACAACCAAACCAAAACCAACATAACCAAATAAACCAACCAAAAAACAAAAAAAAAACAACAAAACCCAAAAAAAAAATAACATCAATAAAAAAAACACCCCACCACAAAACAAACAAAAAAACCACACGCAAACACCACCCACCACAAAAAAACGAAAAAAACAACCCCCACCCACAACCAAAAACCAAAAACCCATAACCAAACAAAAACCAAACACAAAAAAAAACATTTAAGACACACCCAACAACAACAAACGTAAAACAACAAACACAGACACAAAAACACAAAAACACAGGGCAAAACAAACACACCACCACACACACACACAAACACCACACAAAGACAAAAAAAAAAAACAAAAAGCACAAAATAAAAAAAACGTAAAGAACCCACACAACACCACACCATACACACACCCAACCATGCACACCCACAAGACCAAAGAAAAACCACAAAAAAAAACCCCACCATTAAAACAATCAAAAACCACCACAAACACAACACACACCACCCACACCCCCACCCACCAACCCAGAAACACCCAACAGACAAAACAATACAAACCCAACAAACCAACACACAGACGCCACAAAAAAACCAAAACAGAACCACACAAAAAATCAAATAAACAAAAAAACCCCCCAACCAACACACCAAACACACAAAACAAACCAAACAAAACAGCAAAATAAACCAATGACAGACACCACAACAAAAACACAAAAGAAAAAAAAAACAAAAGAAAAACACAACATAACACAACCCACAAAAAAACAACACAAAAACACAAAAAAAAACAAAAAAAAAAAAAACAAACAAAACAAAAAAAAACAACAATAAAACAAAAAAATAAACAAAAAACAAAAAACACCCAAAACACACACACAAAAAACACACACAGAAAACCACGCAAACAAAAACCAAACAAAAAGAACAACACCCACCAAACACAAAAACACACAACAAAAAAAAAACACAAACAAACCCCCAACTAAACCCACAAAAACAAAAAAAAACACAACAAAACACAAACACACAAAACAAAACCAAAAAAACAAAAAACACACAAAAACAAACAAACACAAATAAAACAAAACAAAAAACCCCACACCCACACACAAAAACAAAACAAACAAACCACAAAAAAAAAAACCAACAAAAAAAAACAAAACAAAACAAACTCACAAACACAACCAACCACAAAAAAAACCCACACAAACAAACCCAAAACCACACAAACACTAATAAACACACAACAAAACAAAAAAAAAAAACACCAAAAAAAAACACACCAAAAGAAAAAAAAAAAAACAAACAAAACCAAACACACACAAACATACAACAAATAACAAACACAACAAACCAAAAAAAAACACCACACAACACACAAACAAAAAAAAACAAAAAAACACCAGACAAAAAAAACACAAACACAAAACACACAAAAACACAAAAAACCAAAAAACAAAAGCACACAAACAAAAAAACCACAACAAACACCCAAACCAACAACAACACAACAAAAAAGAAAAATACACAAACCCCAAAACAAAACAAAACACCAGCCAAAAAAACACACAACACACACAAGCAAACAAAAATACAAAACCCAAATACACCCAAACACAAACCCACAAACACACAAAACAAATACAATCAAAACACGAAACCCAAAACACAAACAAAACCAAAAACCACCAACAAACCTAGACATGAAGACAACCCCCACACGTACACAAACACCAACACAACAAAAAATACAAACAGGTAGGCAAAACGCACACAGACACACCACAAAAACTGATAAAAACAAACACACATAGACCACACACACCCCAAGATACCCACGAAAACAACCCAACACATTCAACTCACAACACCCAAACAAACCCCGCACGCACACACAAAAACCACATCGCATACCACATCACAAAAAAAAAACACCACAAAACAGACACGTAAAACACCAGACCACGCACACCCATAGAAATTTTTACACAAAAATCATACAGTTACGCACCATATGCAGGACATAAAAGGCACACAAACACACACAAAAACACCACAAACTATCAAAAACCGATACAGACATCATCCACACACAAACACGCCTACACAGACCCACA
>CAJHNH020002245.1:62500-117777 GCA_905116865.2 Candidula unifasciata | reverse complement strand
GGAAATCCAACAATTACTGCAGTTCTTCTTTATGGAGCGGAATGCTGGAGAATGACCAAAAAGGATGCACACAAGCTGTCCACCTTCCACCACACATGTCTACGTAGAATTATCAAAATGTTTTGGCCAGATACAAACACTAAACTACTTCAAGTCACAAATCAAGAAACTTTAGACAGTATGATTACCAAGAGAAGATGAAAATGGCTTGGCCACGTTATGAGAATTACTTCTGATATACCTGCCAAAACAGCTCTCACATGGACACCAGAGGGACAGAGAAAACAGGGGCGCCCAAAAACAACATAGAGACGAACGTTGGAAAGTGACCTGAGTACGGCATCTTTGACATGGAAAACTGCACTGAAGATTGCACAGGACAGGAAAGCATGGAAAGTCCTCTCTCAAGCCTCATGTGCCACTAGGCATAACGAGAACTGATGATGATGATTAGGGCATTGGTTACTGCAAAGAATTTAAGTAACAAAAGCCTATTTTATGAACAGTTTTGTTTTGAGGCTTTTTTAATCCTAAGTGCAGGCAGGTTATCAATCAAAGTCAATCAAAACAAAATATCAACAACCATGACAAAATAAGTTAGTACATGGAACAAATCTGTGAATGAGTTACATCAGTACGATACAATATCTGTGTCCGTGAGTGCATCATTCCTTTACCTTTCACATCTCGAGCGCCACTGGCTGTCACCTGCTGGCTGCTACTGGAATCTGTCCATCTTGTGCACTGCTGTAGCCCATGATAACATAATAGGAAGCATCATTATGCCGTCCGTTCTCTTTTTCTTTTTCTTCTTCTTCTTCTTCTTCTTCTTCTTCTTCTTCTTCTTCTTCTTCTTCTTCTTCTTCTTCTTCTTCTTCTTCTTCTTCTTCTTCTTCTTCTTCTTCTTCTTCTTCTTCTTCTTCTTCTTCTTCATTCTTCTTCTTCTTCTTCTTCTTCTTCTTCTTCTTCTTCTTCTTCTTCTTCTTCTTCTTCTTCTTCTTCTTCTTCTTCTTCTTCTTCTTCTTCTTCTTCTTCTTCTTCATTTCTTCTTCTTCTTCTTCTTCTTCTTCTTCTCTTCTTCTTCTTCTTCTTCTTCTTCTTCTTCTTCTTCTTCTTCTTCTTCTTCTTATTCTTCTTCTTCTTCTTCTTCTTCTTCTTCTTGTTCTTCTACTTCTTCTTCTTTTTCTTCTTCTTCTTCTTCTTCTTCTTCTGTCAGTGTCTGAGTCATCGCCATCTTCTCTATCACATCTATAGGTGTTGTTTCACTCCAGCCTGTTATGACTAAGAGCACTTGATTATGCACCTTATCCAACTTTTGTAGTGTAGTTTTTGATGCCGAACTCCACTTCTTTTGTCTCTTGACACTGAACCGTCTGTGTAAATGATCAAATCCTCTGAGCGAGCATTATCTGTTGATTAACTTTCCTAAGTATTTTCCCATTTGCCCCCCATGTTGTTTTACGTAGTTTTCTTAGGATAGCTATATTGCTTCTGGATTTGGTTTCTGCCTTGTTGGTGTGTTTTCTCCATGTTAACCTATCGTCAACGGTTAGGGTTAGGTGCTACACTTGTCTATGTTCATGCTGACACACTATTCATCAGCCCATGCAACCATTGCATCTATAGATCTTTGTAGCAATCGAGTGGCCACTGTTGCATATTTATTTGTGCATCATAGTAACTAGTCGTCAGTATACTTTGCAGCATTAATACAACTGGGTATTTCAGAAATTAGTTGTTGATATAGACCAGAAACAGTGTTGGGGACAGGACACCACCCTGGGGAACGCCATGGCACAGGAAGACTTACTTGTTCTTTAGTCCGTTCTTCTGTACTCGGGCTTTTCTGTTTTACAAGTACGCTTTCACCCATTTTCACATATTCACATTCACTTTGTATTTTCTCAGTTTCTTCATGAGACCTTCTTTCCAGACCTTGTCAATAGCTTTCTTCAAACCTATCCATGCTACAGACACTAGTTTCTTTTCTTGGAAGGCATCTTCAATTTCTTGAGAGAGGTAAGTTGTCTGGTCTTCTGTAGAGTAGCATTGTCTAAAGCCTGCCTGCTGCGGCGTGAAGATGTTTTTACTTTCCATGTACCATTGAAGTCTAAGGTTGACATTGCGTTTCATTGTTTAACAGAGACAGCTGGTAAGGCTAACTGGTCTATAACTGGAAGCACTTGAACTGTCCTTTCCTGGTTTTAGGAGAGGTGTCACGGCTGCTTCTCTCCATATCAATGGAACTTTGCCACTGGTAAAACAGTTATTGAAAATCTTCAGTAGTTTTGTTTTGGCTGTTATTGCTGGGTTCTTGATAATTTCGTTGGTTATGCCATAAATTTCAGGCGCCTTTCCTATTTTCAGCATCGAAATTGTTAACTCGCTAGACATAATTGGAGCCTCCATTACCTCGGAAATTATATCGCTTTGTCTTGAGTGTTATCGTTTCTCTCGAGCCTCTCTCACTGTTGCTGCCTTCAGCAAATAATTCTGCCAAGTGGTCGTTAGCTTGTTTTTTGTTTTGTAGGAATGGCTCCTTCTGTATTTATTGTAGTATTTGCCTTTCTCCTTGTCCTCCAATAATTTGTTTGACCAGCCTCTACATCTTCCTTTGTCTCTGTGAAATTTTGTCTTGCCAAAAGTCCCTTCCAGGCTGCAGCTCGGCTTTTGGAAATTTGGCCTCTGCCTGATGTCATTTGTTAAACAGCTCTTGAGAAGGTCTGATGTCATCATTATTTTTTTCTTTCCATCTTTCGATTTCCATATCATTGTGCAATTCTTCTAGATAACAATTCCAGTTTGGTTTGCAATGCCTACGTGCACCTCTTGGTATTGTTTCCAGGGGTACCTGCAATATATATTTGCTGAAATCTTCTTACTCTTTGTCTGCATTGTTATCTGTTTTTATATTTTTTTTTTCATCTTAACACTTGTAAGGTGCCGATACAATTTGCAGTCTGCCTTCTTGTTATTTTATCTTGGTAGAGTGTTGTTGTTTCTTACAGAGTGGATTTTGTCTATTGTCAGAAAGACAAAGCGGTGATCGCTGCCTCCTAGTTGTTTCCCACCAGTTTTAGTAATATCCCATTCCATGTCTGGTGAATGAAAGTTCTGGCCAAGAGATGCTATGCCATCCTCTTGTGTAGAATTCGGTGGGTCGGTTGGCTTATTAATGAAAGCGAATTAGTTTTCATCTTGCAGTCCTCCTGTTTTTCTTCCCTCTGATCCATGTGATCGTTGCCCCAGCTGTTGAGATCTCCACACACAATCATGCAATTTTTTACTACTACTGTATCCAGTACCTGAGGGTGGTTGCTTGGACAGTAATAGTTGATTAGTTGAAAATCTGTGTTTTCTGTCTTGAGCTGAAGAATCTGGAACTCTGTTCTTTGCATATATGTTTCACTTAAGAATCTGGTACTCTGCCTCTTTCATGTATGTTTCAGTCTGGCATGCCAGTATGTTTTATTTGACTAGAGTTAGTATTCCACCCTTCCTTCTGTCTTTTCTGTCAGAACGGTAACACTGGTAGCCTCTAGTCTTGAAATGAACAGATGAACAGACACACTGATGACACTCCAGTGTTCTGTAGTGACAGTTTATTGTTGTACAACAGGTGGTGTCCAGTCTCTTGTCTGGTGTCCAGTCTCTTGTCTGGTGTCCAGTCTCTTGTCTGGTGTCCAGTCATTGTCTGGTGTCCAGTCTCTTGTCTGGTGTCCAGTCTCTTGTCTGGTGTCCAGTCTCTTGTCTGGTGTCCAGTCTCTTGTCTGGTGTCCAGTCTCTTGTCTGGTGTCCAGTCTCTTGTCTGGTGTCCAGTCTCTTGTCTGGTGTCCAGTCTCTTGTCTGGTGTCCAGTCTCTTGTCTGGTGTCCAGTCTCTTGTCTGGTGTCCAGTCGTTGTCTGGTGTCCAGTCTCTTGTCTGGTGTCCAGTCTCTTGTCTGGTGTCCAGTCGTTGTCTGGTGTCCAGTCTCTTGTCTGGTGTCCAGTCGTTGTCTGGTGTCCAGTCATTGTCTGGTGTCCAGTCTCTTGTCTGGTGTCCAGTCGTTGTCTGGTGTCCAGTCATTGTCTGGTGTCCAGTCTCTTGTCTGGTGTCCAGTCGTTGTCTGGTGTCCAGTCGTTGTCTGGTGTCCAGTCTCTTGTCTGGTGTCCAGTCTCTTGTCTGGTGTCCAGTCGTTGTCTGGTGTCCAGTCTCTTGTCTGGTGTCCAGTCTCTTGTCTGGTGTCCAGTCGTTGTCTGGTGTCCAGTCTCTTGTCTGGTGTCCAGTCGTTGTCTGGTGTCCAGTCGTTGTCTGGTGTCCAGTCTCTTGTCTGGTGTCCAGTCGTTGTCTGGTGTCCAGTCTCTTGTCTGGTGTCCAGTCTCTTGTCTGGTGTCCAGTCGTTGTCTGGTGTCCAGTCTCTTGTCTGGTGTCCAGTCGTTGTCTGGTGTCCAGTCGTTGTCTGGTGTCCAGTCGTTGTCTGGTGTCCAGTCTCTTGTCTGGTGTCCAGTCGTTGTCTGGTGTCCAGTCGTTGTCTGGTGTCCAGTCTCTTGTCTGGTGTCCAGTCTCTTGTCTGGTGTCCAGTCTCTTGTCTGGTGTCCAGTCTCTTGTCTGGTGTCCAGTCTCTTGTCTGGTGTCCAGTCTCTTGTCTGGTGTCCAGTCTCTTGTCTGGTGTCCAGTCGTTGTCTGGTGTTCTCACTTGTCGTATTCAGACTCCCTCACGAACACTGTCATGGCTGGCACACAGTTGAATAATAATGTACAGTTTTGTTTTCGGTCCATACTTTTCACAAACGCTGAGATATTGCATCTGAAACAAGGTGCCCCTGAAAATTCACAAACGCTGAGATATTGCATCTGAATCAAGGTGCCCCTGAACTTTCACAAACACTGAGATATTGCATCTGAAACAAGCTGCCCCTGAACATTCACAAACGCTGAGATATTGCATCTGAAACAAGGTGCCCCTGAAGATTCACAAACGCTGAGATATTGCATCTGAAACAAGGTGCCCCTGAACATTCACAAACGCTGAGATATTGCATCTGAAACAAGGTGCCCCTAAAGATTCACAAACGCTGAGATATTGCATCTGAAACAAGGTGACCCTGAACATTCACAAACGCTGAACGATACAAATCAGAATCAGTCCTCTTCTGCCATTGCTATGCGATCTCTGTCCTTGTTCTATTCTTGAACAATCACAGCTTCATTAGTCACTCGACGCAGGCAACCTTCTTTTATACGGTCAAACACGGACTGACACGATCTCTCTCTTTCCCTATCAAACCCCCCGCCCCCTCCTCCCCCTTTACACTGGTCACATTTGAACAGTTCAGTTAAACACGGAAAACGGGCTTGGGTTCTACTCACTTGACTTTCCCCTTGACCCTCTTACGGTAAATTAGGAACCCTGTGGGAAATCCCAAGGTTACAGGCATCACTGGCACATCGACCTTTGTACTGACCGCCGACTGAGCACTGTTTTTTAATTGACCATCATGATGCGTCAGGTGTGATCCGACGAAATAGACTAGGAACTTAAGCTAAATGAAGGCAATCAAACATTATACAGTCCTGATACAGTTTAGAGTCACTTCTGCAAACTTCTTGCAGTCATTATCTAATCAAAAATATAGGTTACATTCATGGTAGACAGCTAAGTGTAGGATTTAGAGTCGTGAATATTCCAGCCACCACTCTGTTGCATGCGGTATGCACCAATCGCAGTACCATAGCTATAAGTATAATTAGCAGGCAACTGTACTGATTTTGGCTAACAAAAAAGTGTGACCCGGCAACAGCAAAGTCTATACAAACAGACGGTAAGTCCTTTTTACATGTGATCACTGGCTCAACTGTGGTCAATGAATGTCCTGACTAATAAGTCCTTTGCTAACATCAATGTTAGATCGTAACATTATATTAGCTCCTACAAAGACGTCTAACTCGCTTGGCAGACCTCCAGTGTTATTAACATTAGTGGGTATGATATCATATAACTTACCAGTATTTCTTATAGCATCCACTACCTAATCTTGAGCTATTATTTTATACATCTTTATTTATGAAACTATGAACTGAGCAATCTTTGATTATGTGTCACTTTTGTTATCATTTGCATGAGGGTCGTTAAGACATGAAGATGGCTTTGTTGAGAAAAGTGGGAGGTTATGCCGAGAAAGAGTTAGAATTCTCGGGACAATTTATAGGTCATGGTTTGATAACATTTTATTCAACTAGCATATATTATATATTAGGCTGTACCGAAAATTCGCTTCGGGGCCGAATAGTGGACCTAATAACTATTCGGTATTTGGCCGAATACATGCGGTTGCGCCGAATACGAATAGTGGTTACCTTACACCCGTTTCTAAATACACTGCGATGGACTGAAATAACTCTCTCATTAACACAATAGTTGCTGTTGCCCAAGTCTGTCGTAGCGGGAGAAACTGCGACCCGATTGCGTGGTGCACCAGCTGCAACGTCTTTGCCTGCTGACTCACCTGGTTGCGTATGCCATGAGTGCCCCGGCGAAAATTAAGAAAAGTCGGCTATAAAGTGTGACATTTTTTAAGAAGATATGAAGATACTTAAAAGTTAAAATTTAAATTGTCTTTCATAGCCACGAAAAAAGTGTGTGTGTTTTTCCTTGTTTCACACTCAAAGTGTATCATACTGCATAAAATGCACACCACAACGTGCTAAAAATAAACAATTTCTTAAGGTCTCGGAGATGTGGTTTTACAGAACAATGCTTAAAATACCTTGGACAGCATACACAAAAAAGCAACCGAGAGGTTTTGAAATAAGCGGGAGCACGAAGACAACTAATCACAGACATCAGAAGGAGACAGTCATCATTTTTCGGCCATGTTACGAGAAGAGAGAAAATAGAACATGTTGTGACCACTGGAAAGATCTGTGGAAGCAGGAATGGAGAAATACAACGAGAGAAGATTCTTGACAGTCTTGTTGCATGGTATGGAGGTGTGTCAGCACACACATACATGCTGCAGGAGATCGCAGATTGTGGCGAGGCATAATCGCCCACGCCAGTCGGCAAGGCACCTGATTATGATTATACACTATTCGTATTCGTATTCGGCTGAATA
Organism: Candidula unifasciata; assembly: GCA_905116865.2. Taxonomy (NCBI): domain Eukaryota; kingdom Metazoa; phylum Mollusca; class Gastropoda; order Stylommatophora; family Geomitridae; genus Candidula; species Candidula unifasciata. Next base: position 110,683 of record CAJHNH020002245.1, on the reverse strand, counting down.
GTTGGTCCCGTTATTCGTATTTGGCCGAATAGCGAAAATCACTTTTCGGTACAGCCCTAATAGATATATATGGCGTTTGTGCACAGTCCGCATTGTTGGACACATATAATACACAACGAGAAGTGTACGAGTAAGTAAAAAGAACCTTGTCACGCCATTTCCTCTCATTTCCAGCAGTAGAGGTCACCCTACCAACAAGTGTACATCTCATTTCTAAAGCCCAGACACTATTTATATTTGGTGACCTCTACAGCTCAGGTTACAGGAGGGATAATGAGAGAAAATGGCGTGACAAAGTTATTTTTTTACTTACTCGTACACTTCTCGTTGTGTATTTTATAAATGACTCCAAACTTCTGGTTGGTTTAAAACATCAGGGTAGCGTGTAAAGCTTCCTGTAATGTAACCGTCGTCACGTCTGAACCTGTAGCGAACCCTACTCTCCAAACCTCTGTCTCCCTGATCTCCACCTATGACTACGTAGATTGTTCTGATGTCATTTGTCAGATGTCACGTGATTTAACCACGCTGGTGTCTTTAAAACCACACTTACCAGGTGTTCAATTTACATAGGTTGTTGACCGCATGCTAGGACACGAACAATGGCCATGAACGTCTGCTGGTTAAGTGTTATCCTGGGACTCTCTTGTGCTAGCCAAGCTCCTAATATTGTCTTTATTTTAGCAGACGATCTGGTAAGTAAGGTTGATTTGACTGCTCATAAATGTAACGTTATTTTGAATTGTAAGAACAACATTCCAGGTTTTGTTTGGCTTTAGTTTTGATACCACTCTGCACCATATGTTATGAGAGGTGCCCTCAAATATTAAGGGTATTTTATTATTGTTGTGTCTGCTTTTATAATTTGTGTACGTCTCCGGAAAAAAAATACAATTGTCGACCCGTGTTGTGAATGTCTAAAGCTAAAAGTTGATAATTTGTAATGATTGTTGGGATAATATTAAAGTTGATCATTTGTAACGATTGTCCGGATAATATTAAAGTTGATCATTTGTAACGATTGCTGGTAAAATATTAAAGTTGATCATTTGTAACGATTGTTGGGAAAATGTTAAAGTTGATCATTTGTAACGATTGTTGGGATAATATTAAAGTTGATCATATGTAACGATTGTTGGGATAATATTAAAGTTGATCATTTGTAACGATTGTTGGGATAATATTAAAGTTGATCATATGTAACGATTGTTGGGAAAATATTAAAGTTGATCATTTGTAACGATTGTTGGGATAATATTAAAGTTGATCATTTGTAACGATTGTCGGGATGATAATTAAAAAAAACGAAGACACGAGCACTGTGTCATGATGAAGTTGTCACAGACAGGAAAAAACACAATGCTAATTATAATTATACAAGGTGTAACAAGGATCTCTCTGCACTCGAGTGTTGCATCTCTAGAAGCTGGAGTCCGCCGTACTATCGACAAACAGCGTGCCCGTAGCCTTTACTTCCAAGGAATTTATCTACTACCCACTTAAGATTCAATCGACCCGGGAGCCAAGGTCACATATGAAACAAACGCGGATTTGAACCCACAACCTTCGGATCCGCAGGCAAGCGTGTAGCGGCTACAGCACACGAAAGCGATTTTTACTGAGACCCATGAGGACATTCTCGGGAGCTACAGAGTTCATACTTTGTACAACAATCACGGCAGAGTCTATCTGTTCTGCGGATGGAGACCGAGTGAGACTGAGAGATATTAGATGTAACTCGTATGATGAATTAGTCTTCTAGACTTTAACTGTGGCTTTCGCAGGTTTGTTGTCAGTGCCATGTCTCACACAGGGTTGTTGTCAGTGCCATGTCTCACACAGGGTTGTTGTCAGTGCCATGTCTCACACAGGGTTGTTGTCAGTGCCATGTCTCACACAGGGTTGTTGTCAGTGCCATGTCTCACACGGGTTTGTTGTCAGTGCCATGTCTCACACGGGTTTGTTGTCAGTGCCATGTCTCACACGGGTTTGTTGTCAGTGCCATGTCTCACACAGGGTTGTTGTCAGTGCCATGTCTCACACTGGTTTGTTGTCAGTGCCATGTCTCACACGGATTTGTTGTCAGTGCCATGTCTCACACAGGTTTGTTGTCAGTGCCATGTCTCACACAGGGTTGTTGTCAGTGCCATGTCTCACACTGGTTTGTTGTCAGTGCCATGTCTCACACAGGTTTGTTGTCAGTGCCATGTCTCACACAGGGTTGTTGTCAGTGCCATGTCTCACACAGGGTTGTTGTCAGTGCCATGTCTCACACTGGTTTGTTGTCAGTGCCATGTCTCACACGGGTTTGTTGTCAGTGCCATGTCTCACACAGGGTTGTTGTCAGTACCATGTCTCACACAGGTTTGTTGTCAGTGCCATGTCTCACACAGGGTTGTTGTCAGTGCCATGTCTCACACGGGTTTGTTGTCAGTGCCATGTCTCACACAGGTTTGTTGTCAGTGCCATGTCTCACACTGGTTCGTTGTTAATGCCATACCTCACTTTGGTTTGTTGTCAGTGCCATGTCTCACACGGGTTTGTTGTCAGTGCCATGTCTCACACAGGTTTGTTGTCAGTGCCATGTCTCACACTGGTTCGTTGTTAATGCCATACCTCACTTTGGTTTGTTGTCAGTGCCATGTCTCACACGGTTTGTTGTCAGTGCCACTCACACTGGGTTTGTTGTCAGTGCCATGTCTCACACTGGTTTGTTGTCAGTGCCATGTCTCACACAGGGTTTTGTCAGTGCCATGTCTCACGCAGGGTGCCATGTCATGTCCACACTGGTTTGTTGTCAGTGCCATGTCTCACACGGGTTTGTTGTCAGTGCCATGTCTTACACGGGTTTGTTGTCAGTGCCATGTCTCACACGGGTTTCTTGTCAGTGCCATGTCCCACACGGGTTTGCTTGTCAGTGCCATGTCTCACGCGGGTTTGCTGTCAGTGCCATGTCTCACATATTATGGATGATTGTTAGGATTTGTCTTGTCTGTCTGAAGCAGCTCATTATAGATGATTGTTAGGATTTGTCTTGTCTGTCTGAAGCAGCTCATTATAGATGATTGTTAGGATTTGCCTTGTCTGTCTGAAGCAACCCATTAAAGATGATTGTTAGGATTTGTCTTGTCTGTCTGAAGCAGCTCATTGTAGATGATCGTTAGGATTTGTCTTGTCTGTCTGAAGCAGTTCATTATAGATGATTGTTATGATTTGTCTTGTCTGTCTGAAGCAGCTCATTATAGATGACTAGGTGTACCCGACCACGCGTTGCTGTGGCATAGTTTGGCTGAATTGAAAAGAAAGAAAATAAAAATCTTGCTTCGTACATCGAAGTAGTCGGAAAAATTACCTAAGTGAAAAGCTATGAAAACAGGAAAAATACACAATAATTACGAAATGATTGCTATTGTAAACTGTACCAAGCGCGCGTTGCTAAGCCTCTAATAGAAATTCAATTGAAAGGAAAGTCGATATAACAATATGTAGTATTTATTTTGGATCATTGTGCTGTTTACAAATCCTTAGGAAAAAACAGGCAATGTAAAATGTAATTGTTTTTCCGCCTGGTGCGTTACGAATAAATCAGTAGGTTTTCCGACGCTTGAACAGGCCACATATGGCAGTCCATATGAAAAGCATGGATGTTCCAAATGTAGTCCACACAATTGTTCTGACTGTCCCTGTGATTTGTTGATGGTCATTGCTAAGGTGAGTCGCACCAGAAACTGCAAGCATCTGAAGTTGAATGGCATGTCTGTTGGAATTGTGTTGCAATAGTATATCCTGGCCCTTAAATGTTCATGTAAAATTGTACTTATGATGATATTGGGCACCATCTTTTTCACTGAAAGCCTGGTACCACTGCAAAGATGTGGCGGATTGATGTTTCTGAGAAGAATAACAGGCACGCCAACTTTCAAGGTTAAAACATGGGGTGGCATGCCTGGCAAATAAAGCGAATTAAAGAACTCAGTTGGATAATTGACAACCTCGTAGCTACCAACTTTTGCTACCAACATTAACGCTTTTTCTAGCTGTACCCTGCCACGCGTTGCTGTGGCGTAATTTGGCAACATGGAAAATAGAGACTTTCAAGCTTAAAACATGGGGTGGCATGCCTGGCAAATAAAGCGAATTAAAGAACTCAGCTGGATAAGTGACAACCTCGTAGCTACCAACTTCTGCTACCAACATTAACGCTTTTTCCTAGCTGTACCCGGCCACGCGTTGCTGTGGCGTAATTTGGCTACATGGAAAATAGAGAACATAGAAATGTGTCTTCGCTTCACGCTAGCGATGTACAGTGCAACAGCTAAACCACAGCTAATAAAACTTTGAGTGGGTAAGGCAGTTACTGTAACTTAAATCTATCTCAGTAAACAGTTTATTGTAACCACCCATCCCCCAGTTCACATACTACTTTCTCCTTCATCGAAGCAGTTGGAAAAATTACCCTAGTGAAAAGCAATGAAAAGAGGAAAAATACACCATAATTACGAAATTAGCACATTTGCTAATTGCTGTAAACAACCCTGCACGCGTTGCTACAATAGAAAGTGAATTGAAAGGAAAATCGCTTTAACAAAATGTAATGATATTGGATCATTGTGCCAGTAATTTAACATTAAAAATGTGTTTACTGAAGTGCTTTTGGGTAAACGATGTTCTTTGTTCTTCCGTCTGGTGCGTACACAAATAAATTAGAAGGTTTTCCGACGCGTGAACAGGCCCATGTGGTTATTTGGTTATCACATGCTAAAGCTGTTTGTAGTTTTATAGGAGACGGAAGTAAAGCTACAACTGTACTTGTAAATAACAAAGTAAGTCGTAAAAAATAGAAAAGCGGAGGTAGCGTTAGTAAAATATAAACAAATTAGGTAATGAGAACTTGAAAATCACGTGTAAAGCTCTTTAAGTTCTCTTAAATTTAAGTCATTACCCCCCTCCCCTCCCCTCTTCCACCGACTACTGCTCTCTCCCTCTTCGAAGGATTTGAAAATCACTAACTGACGATATTTTGTTGTTGCTGTAACTGACATTGACATCCCTGTCCATCTGGACTAAAATAAGGAGCAGGAATTGTCTCGAGCAAGAATAAAACAGCCGACAAAGTTTAGGATTATTATGGATGATTGTTAGGATTTGCCTTGTCTGTCTAAAGCAGCTCATTATAGATGATTGTTAGGATTTGTCTTGTCTGTCTGAAGCAGCTTATAATAGATGATTGTTAGGATTTGTCTTGTCTGACTGTAGCATTTCATTATAGATGATTGTTAGGATTTGTCTTGTCTGTCTGAAGCAGCTCATTATAGATGATTGTTATGATTTGTCTTGTCTGTCTTAAGAGGCTCATTATAGATGATTGTTAGGATTTGTCTTGTCTGTCTGAAGTAGCTCATTATAGATGATTGAAAGGATTTGACTTATTGTCGGAAGCAGCTCATTATAGATGATTGTTAGGATTTGTCTTGTCTGTCTGAAGCAGCTTAGTATGGATAATTGTTAGGATTTGTCTTGTCTGTCTGAAACAGCTTATTATAGATGATTGTTATGATTTGTCTTGTCTGTCTTAAGCAGCTCATTATAGATGATTGTTAGGATTTGTCTTGTCTGTCTGAAGCAGCTCATTATAGATGATTGTTAGGATTTGTCTTGTCTGTCTGAAGCAGCTCATGATAGATGATTGATAGGATTTGTCTTGTCTGTCTGAAGCAGCTCATTATAGATGATTGTTAGGATTTGTCTTGTCTGCCTGACGCAGCTTAGTATGGATAATTGTTAGGATTTGTCTTGTCTGTCTGAAGCAGCCCATTATAGAAGATTGTTAGGATTTGTCTTGTCTGTCTGAAGTAGCTCATTATAGATGATTGAAAGGATTTGACTTATTGTCGGAAGCAGCTCATTATAGATGATTGTTAGGATTTGTCTTGTCTGTCTGAAGCAGCTTAGTATGGATAATTGTTAGGATTTGTCTTGTCTGTCTGAAACAGCTTATTATAGATGATTGTTATGATTTGTCTTGTCTGTCTTAAGCAGCTCATTATAGATGATTGTTATGATTTGCCTTGTCTGTCTTAAGCAGCTCATTATAGATGATTGTTAGGATTTGTCTTGTCTGTCTGAAGCAGCTCATTATAGATGATTGTTATGATTTGCCTTGTCTGTCTTAAGCAGCTCATTATAGATGATTGTTAGGATTTGTCTTGTCTGTCTGAAGCAGCTTATTATGGATGATTGTTATGATTTGTCTTGTCTGTCTAAAGCAGCTAATTATAGATGATTGTTAGGATTTGTCTTGTCTGTCTGAAGCAGCCTATTATGGATGATTGTTAGGATTTGTCTTGTCTGTCTTAATCCGCTTATTATGGATGATTGTTAGGATTTGCCTTGTCTGTCTGAAAAAGCTCATTATAGATGATTGTTATGATTTGTCTTGTCTGTCTGAAGCAGCTCATTATAGATGATTGTTAGGATTTGTCTTGTCTGTCTTAATCCGCTTATTATGGATGATTGTTATGATTTGTCTTGTCTGTCTGAAGCAGCTTATTATAGATGATTGTTAGGATTTGTCTTGTCTGTCTGAAGCAGCTCATTATAGATGATTGCTAGGATTTGTCTTGTCTGTCTGAAGCAGCTTATTAGCTCTCTGATGTCAACAAGCATGAATGTTAATTACTATAAACTGGTTTGACTGGACAGCTATAATAATTACATAATTTCAGTTTTCATTTATTATACCCAATGTTTTACTTAGTGTTGGTGTGCAGAGCTGCAGTAATCTACCAGCTCTCAGCTCTCTAGCAGACAGACTGACAGACGTTCAACCCCATCAGGCCCGCACGACCAGCGATAAACAACCGATGACACAAAGTGCCACTATTCGGATAAGAATCGCACAGGTGCAAGACCCAAAACCCCCTTCAACCGTTCGATTATATTGAGGTCCCCCCCCCCCCCCCCCCTCACACGACAACAGGGCCTGAACTTTAAAAAAAAAAACGAAAAAATTGCATCTCAAATTGGGGCGGATTGTTTTCAGCCCGTTATCTGGTGTAGGTGTTTGTAAATAGCAGATATACCGGCTACGTGTGTCTGGCTTGTGGAGTAGCACAGGAGTCTCGGTTACCCAACAGTCCGTCGCCAGGAAGGGAAGAGTCTACGTGCCTGTCAATAAAAACCTGTGTGCTACACCTGACCTCATCAGTTGGACACTTGAGTGGTATGGCAGATGGAGACTGGACAATCAACTTGATAAACCTGTGACCTGAAATCTGAAAATGACTATCGTCACTTGACCCCAAGATGACAACTACCAAGGGACTGCCCTGACCTGGTTTCACCTGCTGTGGTGATTATATCCAGGCACGCTTCACAGTCATGGCTTCTGATGTAGGTTTCAGTTCAAGGACACTCAAGTGGCGACTCTCCGCAGAAAGAAAATATGTGTTGGCGCCATATTTTCCAGCCATCTGTTGTTACCTAAACTTTGTCGGCTGTTTTATTCTTGCTCGAGATTTTCTTTTATATTTTTCATTATCAATTGCGCCAGTTATAATGAGTTTGAATTCTGGACAATAAACATACAAGAAAACCGAACCCTTTCAACCATTTAACGCTACTTTATAGAACAGGGGTTCTCAAACTATTTTCACCTCGGCACCCTTGTTGGGCTGGAAAAAAAAAAGTTCGCGGCACACCTATACTCAAAGCGCTGGAATACTTAGGGGGGAAGAATTAAAACATGTTTCAGATTTTAATGTTCAGTTGTCTTTAATGCGATTAATGAAAGTGTTTGAAGGAATTTGTCCTTACATCCTTTTCATTATTATTTTTAAAAAATTCTCTCCATCATGGATGACCCTCCCTAAAAAGATATAGCGCGGCGTTCAAATATTTCTTAAACTTCATGTACTAAATCACTGCATTCCAGCTGACTCCTTAACTTGGACAGAACCAAGCAGCTGTTAGGAACACTTTAAGGTCAGTTTACGTTTTGCCGGCCCGGTCACTGTTCGTTCTCAACCGAAACAAAGCCACACAGGAACGAATGCAGCCGAATTCGCATTTCAATCATCGTTCGCTCAGCAGTTCGTTCGATATAATTTAAACACACCTTCATATTCTCGTTAGCAATATCTTCAATTTTGATTTGGGCAAAGATACCCTGAAAGAACGAAAAAATGAATGATCTCTCTCTCTCTCTCTCTCTCTCTCTCTCTCTCTCTCTCTCTCTCTCTCTCTCTCTCTCTCTCTCACTCACACACACACACCACACACACACACACACACACGCAACAACAACAACAAAACGCCATGCCTGTAAATATTAGTGCTTACTTGACGAGGCTAACGGTTACTATTGTACAGACCACTTTTTCCACCTTAAAATTTCAGCCAAAATGTAATCACAACTTTACTTATCCACTGCACCTTTCCGAATACAGATAGAGGATCGGTCGCACCCCAAGATAAATACAAGGACAGTTCTTACTACGTTGCGATTGGCATTTTATGCAGTATGATACACGTTAAGCGTCAGACAAGCAAACAACTCTTTTCAGGAGGAAAGACAACTTTAATTGCAACTTTTAAATATCTTCATGCCTTCTTTAATAATGTCACAATTTTTAGCCGACTATTCTTGATATTAGCCGCGGCACCCCTGGCATACGCTCGTGGCACCCAGTTTGAGAACCCCTGTTATAGAAGAAAAGGGTAACCGGTGTCCCTTGTGCACTGGTACAATACCGTTTTTGGTTTGTTTGTTTGTTTGTTTAACATGTACCCTTGCTGTTTCCTTGGTACTCGGCAGGGGGAAGGTAAAAAAAGGGGGGGGGGGGGGTTATAAAAATCTAGAGAAAAGCTGGATAACAGAGCAATCACTTGTCATTAAATCAGTAAACCTTTTTCGATTTTATAGTTTTCAATACTTTTAATGTTTGAAATGTTTTTATGAGTATTTTCACTGTAGCATGTTTGTTTTTTCATTACAGTTAAATAACAAATTGTTTCGTTTAGTTGATATTTGGCGGCAATAGTTCGAGTTTTTAATATGTCATTCAAATAAAAACAAACAGACAATGTATTGATTGGCACTCATAGAAAGAAGTAGAAAGATAGAAGGACACACTAAACAACATACAAATCAAAAGCTAAAATGTCCTGCCACGGTAATTATGTCAAGTGTGTTCTTCTATCTTTCTACTTCTCTCTATGAGTACCAATCAATACATTGTCTGTTGGTTGATATATTTATGTATATAAATATATACTATTTTTAGGGCATCAAAGTTTCCCCCTCTGTTTATTTATGTGAATTAGCGTGTTTAACGTAGAGCGAGTAATTAGCCCCCTGACCTCGATGACTGGGTGTGGGAATGGAAGCCAGTAATGAATCCGCTGACCTCGATGACTGGGTGTGGGGATGGAAGCGAGTAATGAACCCCCTGACCTCGGTGACTGGGTGTGGGGATGGAAGCGAGCAATGAACCCCCTGACCTCGATGACTGGGTGTGGGGATGGAATCCAGTAATGAACCCCCTGACCTCGGTGACTGGGTGTGGGGATGGAAGCTGACATGCTTACGATGACTCATTTTCAGCACACAATATTAGTGGCATGTCCCGTTTCCAGCTGTAGATATTACTGTCACCACAGTAAGAAGAGGTCAATTTTCCCACGCCTTTAGGCGTATAGGGCATATAGGGCTAGACCTATATTTTTATATACCAATCGGCACAAGATGGGTGATGTGGTCAGCATCACGACGGCTGCCTTTACTTCACGGGACTGCACCCGGTACCTACTCAAGGCTCTGTCGACCTGGAAATTGAAGTCATTTACAAAACAAACAAAAAAATCTGGCTCCATCAGGGAGCGAGCCCAAAACCCTCCGATCCGCATAGCCGCTGGCCACGGCGACTCCCGTCAATATAGTAGAGTGCTGGAAACGCCTTAGACATCCGTGATTAAATGTATTGAAAGCTTTTTGACTGCTAAATCTGTGTAGCTTAAATTCTTGATGAAAGCGTCTCTCGCAGTTGTCGGACAGTGGTACGAGAGCTGGGCTGTGGGAGAGACTCGTTATTCCCAAAGACAGTAGAGGATGCATGTGTCCAGTGCAGTCAAACCTCCACTGTTGAAACAACACCACATTTGATGACACCAAATCAAATTAATCATACGCTGGAACCGCAACAATAATTTCTTAGCAGGCTCTTAGTCTGCCTCGTGGGTTAAATAAAAACAAAATGGGACGGTCCCGCAGTGAAATAATCCAGATGATAGAAATATGGAAACGATTATATTAGTAGTTCGAAAGTCTGCATTTATTTTCCTCTTTAACGAGCATCACCTAGAACTATCGCCCACTGAATCAATCTTGTCATATGAAATATGAAATAGTTTTATTAGTTTCTGGTGCAAGTGCACTCACATACACATAAAGCAGTTAAACAGGTGTGAGCTAATACTCTAGTCAACTGACAAGAATAATTTTGTCCGTAAACTTGTTTACTGAGACAGGCAGCATTATTTGACCGCGGTCAAGTTAGAGTTTGGTTGAATATATAAGCAAGACTGAAGACACAAGTTGTCGTACTTACAATACTGCCAATCTGTCACTTGATAATGATGAGGATGATAATGATGATGATAAAAGACTGGTAGAGAAGTAACCGAAATGTCATAGTTTAATAGAGTTCACCGTTTAATAGCACCTGGTGTAAATACATCTTCACTGAGTGTCGGCTTCACTGACTTATTGACTACAACCAACAGGGATGGTACGATGTGGGCTTTCACGGCTCGGACATTAAGACACCCAACATTGACAGGCTAGCTCAGCAAGGCGTGATACTGGACAACTATTATGTTCAACCAATGTGCACCCCAACTCGCGGATCTCTGTTAACAGGAAAATACCCCATACACACAGGTAACTTGAATTTCAACAAGGTATTTGCCATTTGTGTGCTAAATATTGTCTCCGGTGAAGATGTCGTACAGATGCGACAGTTCGTTGTGAAAGATAAATGGTGACGAATAAGAAGAAGAAGAAGAAGAAGAAGAAGAAGAAGAAGAAGAAGAAGAAGAAGAAGAAGAAGAAGAAGAAGAAGAAGAAGAAGAAGAAGAAGAAGAAGAAGAAGAAGAAGAAGAAGAAGAAGAAGAAGAAGAAGAAGAAGAAGAAGAGAAGAAGAAGAAGAAGAAAGAAGAAGAAGAAGAAGAAGAAGAAGAAGAAGAAGAAGGAAGAAGAAGAAGAAGAAGAAGAAAGAAGCCAGCAAGAAGAGCAGAAGCAAGAAAAAAAGAAAAGAAGAAAAACGAAGAACGAAGAAGAAGAAGAAGAAGAAGAAGAAGAAGAAGAAGAAGAAGAAGAAGAAGAAGAAGAAGAAGAAAAGAAGACGAAAACGAAGCAGAAGAAAAAGAAGAAAAGAAGACGAAAAGAAGACGAAAACGAAGCAGAAGAAAAAGAAGAAAAGAAGACGAAAAGAAGACGAAAACGAAGAAGAAGAAGAAGAAGAAGAAAGAAGAAGAAGAAGAAGAAAGAAAAGAAGACGAAAACGAAAAGAAGAAGAAGAAGACGAAAACGAAGAAGAAGAAGAAGAAGAAGAAGAAGAAGAAGAAGAAGAAGAAGAAGAAGAAGAAGAAGAAGAAGAAGAAGAAGAAGAAGAAGAAGAAGAAGAAGAAGAAGAAGAAGAAGAAGAAGAAGAAGAAGAAGATGAAGATGAAGAAGGTAGGAGGAAAGACAGAAAGACAGACAAAAGAGGGAGGAGGGCGATATTGAGAGTAATAAAAGTAAAAGTAAGAGGAAGAAGAAGTATCGAATTATTAGTCTAAAGTCCCAACCTGAGCATAATAACATTTATGTTTACATTGCGGTCGTAATTATTTTGATCATTTGCTGGATAGGCAGCGATGGCTAATGTTATTCTGGGTCGATGTAGAAGCTCTTTAATGTCATCAGTCCATGGTCCTAGTGCGACCTCTTGCTTCCACATCAGATCTTTTCGTGTTTAAGCGCTTACGTTGGTAGTGGTTCTGAGTGCGTTCTTACTAGATGACCAAACCATTTCATCTTCTGATTCCTAATCTTCTTCTTCTTTGCGTTCACCTGCTTTCAACTCCGACAGTAAGTTTTGTTTGTTCGTCCGTTTGTCCACGTCTGGACTGCTGTCCTGTTCCAGAACCTGGATGTTGCACACGTATGCATTTGACAGATCCGACATTTGTATGCAAACTGTCAGTCAATCAATCAATCATTTAACTGTGACAATTTTTAGCTAAGGGACAGAAGACATTGCTGCTCTCTGCCCTGTCCGCTATATTGGTGGTGACGTTTCTTGTCTTCATCTCATCTAGTTTGGAATTGTGCTGTCAGGATTTTGTCGCTCCGTGTTTGTTGTAGTTTCTTCCGATTCCGATTCCTTTAAGGAAAAAAATTAAAAGATCGACCACTTTCAGACTGCTAACAGTCTCCGCCTATATTTATGGTCTGGGTTATTTGCGTCACTTTCGTGACTAAATTCTAGTATTTGCGCCGTCTCTGGGCTTGATGCTTCCATCCGATTCAGACCGCTCGTCCTCCACCAAGTTGTTAGCTGTGCATGTCTTTCCTCTTCTTACTTGGTGTTTCCTCTTGGTTTTGTCTCTCTCAGATTTGGCCAGGCGTATTTCGTAGGAGATGTGGTTTCTTGTCGATTCGCTGTTTTCGTATCTTGGCTGGCCTTGCGCTGAGCTCCGGGTCGTTAGGTTGGCTGCTCCACTGACATTGCAGTTTCGGGTGGTTTTGATTGGCCTGTCCAAGAAGGAGGACTTTTTTTTTTTTTTTTTTTACAAAACCTGACGCCAAACGAGGCCGACACAGTCACCACAAAAACTAATACCAGAGACCACAACGCCAGCACAAAAACCACTTAAACCCTTTGCAGGAGAAGCACTCGTCAACGAGGATACAAGAAGACCACCGAAACAACACCAGACACCACCATCACCCCCTGGTACCTGTCCAAACAAAAAACTGTTTGTCCTTTTTAGGAAAACTAGATCCCCCTCCTTGGACACACCAAACGGCCAATCTAACCCACCCAAAATCGACTTGACGGCGGAGCAGCCAATCCAAGCACGAGGCCAGCCAGATACGAAAACAGCCAAGCTAGAGGAAAACCACAAAACACCTAGTGAAGAATACTGAAAGCACAATCCAAAACCAGATGAGATGAGGACCAGAAACGTCACCAGAAATATAACCGACAGGGAAGAGAACAGCAATGTTTTCTGACCTAGCTGAAAGTAGTCAACGTTATATGAAAAAGAAGTTTTTTTTTTTTTTGCATTGAGCGGCTAGCAACGGATTTTGGCGGGATCTGGTGTTGTTTCTTCTACTTTGGATGTCTAGCGCTGCTTTTTTATGAGGATTCGAGTGGTTTGGTGCCGGCGGTTTCATCTCTGGTATTAGTTTTTGCGGTGACGGTGTCGGCAGCGTTTGCCGTCAGTTTTTGGCGTTCGGTTTGGGTTTTCTGATGGGGAACATGGTAAGTTTGGGTTGCAGTATTCTAGATCCTCCAGCTCCCTGATGCGTTGAGCCATTTGCAGTGATGCTGCCATGTCAGGAGCGTCGACAATTCTTTGTCTGGTGCTTGACTTGTCTTTCTGGCAGGCTCTCGCCGGTCGCCTTTACTTTCACCATTTTAGCTGCGTAGACCTAAAAGCCATGGACTTCTTTTTTAAGAAGACAAAAGCCAACTCGGTACTGATTCTAACATTTGAATGTCGAGCTGAAGACAAGCGGCTAGAAGCTACATCAACATAGCTTGAGTATAATGTGAGTGGTGTTTAAAATGCACAGTATATAACTGTAAAATAGTTGTTGTACTTTGTAATCTTCATAAATGTCGGATTTCATTGAACTGTTCTGCAGGTCTTCAACACTATGTCATCATGGGTGCACAACCGTATGGACTTCCACTGACGGAAGTGACTCTAGCACAGCGTCTCAAAACTCTCGACTACTCCACACACATCGTTGGCAAAGTAAGTACACACCACACACACACATCGTTGACAAAGTGAGTACACACCACACATATATCGTTGGCAAAGTGAGTACACACCACACACACACATCGTTGACAAAGTAAGTACACACCACACACACATTGTTGGCAAAGTGAGTACACACCACACACACACATCGTTGGCAAAGTAAGTACACACCACACACACACATCGTTGACAAAGTGAGTACACACCACACACACACTGTTGGCAAAGTGAGTACACACCACACATATATCGTTGGCAAAGTGAGTACACACCACACACACACATCGTTGAAAAAGTGAGTACACACCACACATATATCGTTGGCAAAGTGAGTACACATCACACATATATCGTTGGCAAAGTGAGTACACACCACACACACACATCGTTGGCAAAGTGAGTACACACCACACACACACATCGTTGGCAAAGTGAGTACACACCACACATATATTGTTGGCAAAGTGAGTACACACCACACACACACATCGTTGGCAAAGTGAGTACACACCACACACACACATCGTTGGCAAAGTGAGTACATACCACACACACACATCGTTGGCAAAGTGAGTACACGCCACACATATATTGTTGGCAAAGTGAGTACACACCACACACAAACATCGTTGGCAAAGTGAGTACACACCACACACACACATCGTTGGCAAAGTGAGTACACACCGCACACACACATCGTTGGCAAAGTGAGTACACACCACACACACATCGTTGGCAAAGTAAGTACACACCACACACACACATCATTGGCAAAGTGAGTACACACCACACACACATCGTTGGCAAAGTAAGTACACACCACACACACACATCGTTGGCAAAGTGAGTACACACCACACACCTCGTTAGCAAAGTGAGTACACACCACACACCTCGTTAGCAAAGTGAGTACACACCACACACCTCGATAGCAAAGTGAGTACACACCACACACACATCGTTGGCAAAGTAAGTACACACCACACACCTCGTTAGCAAAGTGAGTACACACCACACACCTCGTTAGCAAAGTGAGTACACATCACACACCTCGTTAGCAAAGTGAGTACACACCACACACCTCGTTAGCAAAGTGAGTACACACCACACACCTCGTTAGCAAAGTGAGTACACACCACACACACATCGTTGGCAAAGTGAGTACACACCACACACACATCGTTGGCAAAGTGAGTACACACCACACACATCGTTAGCAAAGTGAGTACACACCACACACATCGTTAGCAAAGTGAGTACACACCACACACATCGTTAGCAAAGTGAGTACACACTACACACCTCGTTAGCAAAGTGAGTAAACACCATACACACATCGTTGGCAAAGTGAGTACACACCACACACACATCGTTGGCAAAGTGAGTACACACCACACATATATCGTTGGCAAAGTGAGTACACACCACACATATATCGTTGGCAAAGTGAATACACACCACACATATATCGTTGGCAAAGTGAGTACACACCACACACACACATCGTTGGCAAAGTGAGTACACACCACACACACACATCGTTGGCAAAGTGAGTACACACCACACACACACATCGTTTGCAAAGTGAGTATACACCACATACACATATCGTTGGCAAAGTGAGTGCACACCACACACACATCGTTGGCAAAGTGAGTACACACCATACACACATCGTTGGCAAAGTGAGTACACACCATACACACATCGTTGGCAAAGTGAGTACACACCACACATACATCGTTGGCAAAGTGAGTACACACCACACACACACATCGTTGGCAAAGTGAGTACACACCATACACACATCGTTGGCAAAATGAGTACACACCACACACACACACATCGTTGGCAAAGTGAGTACACACCACACACACATCGTTGGCAAAGTGAGTACACACCACACACACATCGTTGGCAAAGTGAGTACACACGACACACACATCGTTGGTAAAGTGAGTACACACCACACACACATCGTTGGCAAAGTGAGTACACACCACACACACATCGTTGGCAAAGTGAGTACACACCACACATATATCGTTGGCAAAGAGAATACACACCACACACACACAATGTTGGCAAAGTGAATACACACCACAAACACACACATCGTTGGTAAAGTGAATACACACCACACACACACATCGTTGGCAAAGTGAGTACACACCACACACACACATCGTTGGCAAAGTGAGTACACATCACACACACACACACATCATTGGCACAGTGAGTACACACCACAGGGCCTCTAGTTATCACTCACCAATTATCGCGCAGCACAACAAACGTGGGTGAGTGAAGCATTACTTGAATGAAGCAAGCAATGCTTGAATGAAGCAATTCTTAAACGAGTGAAGAACTTGTTAGTTTACATCTGGACAATAGGTACGTATCAAGAACTCACCTGCACCGCGAGAGTTTATTCCCCTTCCAT
This sequence comes from Candidula unifasciata, assembly GCA_905116865.2. Lineage (NCBI taxonomy): Eukaryota > Metazoa > Mollusca > Gastropoda > Stylommatophora > Geomitridae > Candidula > Candidula unifasciata. Next base: position 94,197 of record CAJHNH020002245.1, on the reverse strand, counting down.
TCTTGCCGCGGCCAGCAGCACGGTCTTCTCTATGTTCTGGGGTGTCATGTATAACTTTTTTTTTCAACGGTTTAACCGTTGTCTGGTTTCTCACGTCACCGCTCAATTGCATGATAGTTTCCACGATGTGCTACTTGCCCGACGGATATTGAGTATCGAACCTGGAATGTTTTTGTATTTCTACCTTTCATGTCAATGGCTTCTTTTTCTGGGGTGGGGGGGGGGGGGGGGGGTTGCACCACTAAGGTACGTAGAAATACAAAAACTTTCCAGTTTCGATACTCACGATAAGTCACGATTAGGGCGCTTTCCCTTCCAGTACTTCATACTGTACACAGGCGCCCGCGGCGCCTCAGAGTGACTCACGACAACACAACCTCTCACAATCATTATATACGGCGAACGAGGCCGAGCGAACCATCTCATGGCACCCCCACAACATTAGACAGGGCGTGCGACCCGTCGTGGCATGAATGGGAGGTAAGGAACTCTCGCCGTGGGCGCAAGTTGGTGAGAAATTCCGGAGAATAGTTATGTTCTGCGTTGTGAAAGCTGTCTCACTTTTGTTCAGAAGTCATTTAGGGATTTAAAAAAAATATTTAAAAAAGTGACCCCTCATTAACAGCAGATGTCGATCTGTATGATATGTGTATATAATCGCACGGATAAGACTGCAAGACGGAAAGACATAGAAAAACTTATAAATAGTACGACCGTTTAATATATTCATAAATATTACGTATAGTAAAACTTGTAATCAAATGCAGTTATTGTTAATATATGTATTGCTCATACAGAAGTCGCCGTGATGCAGTTTCTAGCACCGGTGCCTATCCGCCATGTGGTCAAGTGCATGGATGCACAATCAGTGTTCAAGTGCATGGATGCACAATCAGTGGTCAAGTGCATGGATGCACAATCAATGCTGGTTTTTAAAAAAACTGACCCAGGCTCTCTCAAAGACCCAATCTGAAAATGCTACCAGAACAGAACAAGTTCTAGGAAAGCAATGATGGCCGGCATAGCAGCGATCACGTCGCTCGTCGAGTGTTTTTATTTTTATTTTCCTACAACAAAATATTGACACAAATATTAAACCAACAACCATTTAAAGCTTAGATGTAGTTTTCACTGCTTTTGGTATGCTACATTTGCTGGTATTCAGCCGACCATTCCATTCTGATTTCAGTGGCATCTGGGTTTCTGCGCTAAGGACTACCTGCCTGAAAACCGCGGTTTTGATTCACATCTGGGATATTATATGGGACTTGGTGACTATTTTCATCACTACGCGCAAGAAGGGGTAAACTGGTTCACGTATATCGTTGATATGCTTTCTGTAATTTAATTGTTTCATTCACATAATTATTTCACTAGTTTTATTGCTTCACTTGGATAATTGAGGATGGTTTTCCTTACTTAATTATTCCATATAATTGTTTCGTATACTTCATTTTCATCTGTCATACAGTCACTGTATACTAATCAGAGCGTCCACAACAGTCCTGTCTACCAATCTTCATTAGGTGTCTCCCCCCCCCCCTCTCGTCAATGGTTTTAGCCCGATTACCTCCTAGACAATCTCGGGGAAGGTGTGTGGGGACGGGGGGGGGGGGGGGTTATCACTGCCGATCCCCGGACTTCTCTTCTCCTGCTGCGGGCAAGACGTTATGGTAATTGCAACAGGTACTGAGTTTATGGTGATCGTTTATGTTGTGCTAGCAAATTAACCGCCTACCTACACTACCACAGTGATTAATAGACGGTTTGGTATATCACACATACTTTTATTGGACATACTTTAGCAATTGTCAGTATTACGGACAGACTTTAATGGTAGTTTGGATGTCCTAGTTTCAGCTTCATAGCAAACGGGTCACCCCATCTTTGCTCCGCTCCAGTGCCAACGAAAAACACTCAGAATGTTTATCACAGTCCCTTGTGGAAAGATTGACAGACTGCTGTCTCAGCATATCTAGCATACACTCGCATTAAAGCATATAGTAGCCGTCCGAAGTGCTAACACAAACAGTCCAACATTAGAAATGCAGTTCATCATTGATGGTAGCAGAAGTTACCAACAGATCCTAAGTTGCCCACTTGATCAATTTTAATCACATACAGGCACCACCGAAATTGCGACGACAGACATCGCGCCATTTTCTGAATCTACAATTCACACCACCACGTTGGTTACAGTAAAAAAAACATTCCAAATTAAATCCGCAGCTCACAGTGTCACACCATGCATTCAACTCAGAAGCTGGGCGACGAAACTATATCCAGTCTACAAATGGAACAAAATTGCATCGGCCACCGTCCGACAGAAGCAAAAATTTGCCTTGACTCCAAAGACTTTGGTTCGCCTAGCGTCCATTTTGACCGGAAGAGACTTTAATGGGACAATATTTGGCTTAAGAGACTTACAAGTTCTTGTCCACTAGGAGCCGGAGCAGACTACTGATATCTATCCCCCACGTCGTTCCATTGTATCCACCGCCATCTCGAAGCTTTTCTGCAATTGCTTCAGTGCCAGCTTACACTCTTTTCCTTATGAGCCCACATGCTTACGCTTACCTCGACTGCGAAGAGTTTTACTGTGTACCCCTTGTCACTCCTCGGACTGGCTATCAACCAGATCGTTGTACTAATCGAACTTGTACGGGTGTTGGTCTTCGATTCACGACTCGTCCGACTCGCCCAGCTCTATCAGTTTAGCTAACGCTCTGCCACCGAGTGCAGCGCCATATTTAATCTCTGCCCAATCTTCTGTGTTGATTTTCAAAGCCAGCTGCCAACGCCGCGCCTTGTCGAGTATGGATGGAACGTGTGCAAGGTTCAACGTACATTGTGATATCTGTACAGTAAAGCCTCAGTTCTGGAGCTCAGTTCGTTCGTAGAAGTTATTCGGAAATCAGGTTGTTCGAAAACCGAACATTTTCTCCAAAAGGGTTAATGTAATATGGGTTGATTCGTTACATAATTTTCGACGACTGCTTAAGAATTTGAACTTTTATAACAACACTTATTGCATAAAATGATAGACAAACAAGGAATAAATGAATTTATAAAGAACTGACATTACTGCACTCGGGATATTCCAACACGTGCTCCGTCTCCTTCTTCGGTAACAAACAAAGAGCTGACATGCTGCAGTCGTTGCCTCTTCGATGCTGAACATCTTCCGGAACCGCTACACACCCCTTTAAAGTAGTCTTTCAGTGTATGGATTCACTATCTGCTTTTTTGCACCGTCCATTTGATCCCATATAGCCTTAACCCATCAGCTTTATCATATAGTAGCTTACCGCCCAGAGGCGCGGCGGCAGCTGATCCATCCGCGTGCTCGTTAGCTTGCACACGTGAATCTCCTGGACAGAAAATCCATGATATGCTCTTGATCTGGGTCTTATCAAGTGATGCAAGCCACTCTGAGCAGGAGGCACCAGTTTCAGTGTCCGAAGCTCGCTCTGTGAGTCTGTTACAATCACAACATGTCAGGCTGTGCAGTTCTCCTCCCACCGGAAAGCTGCCATTTCTGCCTCCATTCTCATACTGGGTGTAGTGACGCTACACGCGAGGTTCTCCGTTTTGCAATAAAACCCCACCCAGTCTTCTGACCTCTCACTACAGTCTCACTTGTATATATTATGATGTCAGCTGGGCGTGACTGTTCACTGATCCGCCCTTGGACCGCTGACTCTGTTTCGGCAGCTGAAAATCAGCTGTACATACATATCGTAATTATAACTGACTCACAGAGCATGTTGAGAACGGTGAAGACATGCCTACTGGTGCAGAGTAGCAACCATCGCTTTAGAGGTCCCGTGTAGTTAGAGCGTCCTTTGGATGTTTTCTCCAGGTCAGAACAGTGTGTTGGGAAACGAGCAGGCAGATAGACTGGCCGGTTCTGCATCACTTGGTGGTGAATTGATGTAAGACAGGCTAGATGTTAGGAGGGCCCTTTAGGAGCAAGTGAACAGTGCAGAGGCACAAATAGATCATTACGGTCAGAGGAGAAAGACGCTGAGAGAAGTTACCAGGAAATCTGGCTGACGTTCAATATTTAAGGAAAAGGCAAGACAGATATACAATCAGACAGTTACTGACGCCATTGGTTTTGGAACTCTTCTCTTGCTGCTGAGTGACTTTTAAACTTTTTTTTATCTTAAAAAAGGGCATGGGTTGGTGTCTTTAGTATTAACTTTTCAATGCTAAACTGTTAACCAATGACACAAATTTTGTGTTTAATCTATTCTACGAATGCCGAACATTTCAAAAATGAACACATTGAAAAAGTGATATTTTTGTCATAAATTGGAAAAAATGCTGTGTAGTGACCCCTTAAGCTGTCTAAGTACATGTTGTTTTTTCATCAAGATGGCGGCTGTTGCCATGGCAACCATGTTTTTTTAAACTTTAAGTCTACAAATGATTCAACATACATCCCTACAAATGACCATTATAAATTAATTGGTCTAACATTGTAAATTAAAAAAAAAAAAAATTTTTTCCCTGTACTGACCCCTTACACGTTTACTAAATGGCAGAAGCCTTAGATGTCCATATAAAAGATTTTTCTCGACGTAGTTTCTATCGGAAACTAGGCGTAAGGCCCTATTTTGTAGAGAACTCAACCGTTTGACATTAGATTTGGAGCAGCCATCCCAAATTGTGGAACAATAGTCAATATGCGTTTGAATGTAGGATACGTAAAATATTTTACGTGTATTTTCGTCCAGAAAGTGCTGAATTTTTCCAAGTTGATATTCTTTTTGTGCTACTTTTTTGGTCATGGCATGAACATGGGAACTCCAAGTTAGATGGCTGACAATTAAAACACCTAATGTTTTATGTTCAACTACATTAACAATAGGTAGCTTGTCGATGAAGAGCTCAAGCGGTGGCTTGTGTACAGCTAATGTTTGTAGCTTTTGCCTAGTTGTTATCACCATAGATTTAGTTTTATTAATGTTAATTTGCATGCGATTATCATTGCTCCATTTTATGAGATTATCTATTTCTTTCTGTAAAGAACGTTCTAATTCATTACAATTGTCATGACTAGTATATATTGTACAGTCGTCAGCAAACAGATCACATGTTATACTGAGATGTAACGGAAGGTCATTAATATAAGTAGCAAACAGTAGTGGACCCAATGTTGAACCCTGAGGAACTCCTATATTTAACTGTGTGGGTTTTGAATAACGGTTACTGAGGGAGACTACCTGCTGCCTATCAGACAAAAATGACTTTATTAATGTCACTAAATTTTCGTTGAGAAAGAAGAAGAAGAAATCCCGGATTTGATAACAGATTTATTCTTAGAAAATTATGGCAGTCATTTATATGAACCTTCCGCTACATGTTTGACAATTCCTGATCACCATGACAGTGACTTTGCTCGCGTGTAAATATTCTGGTAACTTCAAGTTTTATACCTGCGTTTACCATCTAAACAACAAGATAGTCCCATAGCAGACACTTGGGATCTGAAACGTTAGACGTTCACATATACTCTACCACGACACAGTAGGTGCGTTGGAATCTGAAGCTTTGAGAGGTTCATATATACTCTACCACGACACAGTAGGTGTGTTGGGATCTGAAGCGTTAGACGTTCACATATACTATAGGACGACACAGCAGGTATGTTGGCCAGTTCCTCAGTTCAAAAGGTGTTCATGTTTGTCAGTTCATGTTGACTACAGAGCAGTAATTGTCAAGAGGAAATCGTGTCATTGGCTCAACATACATAATAAAGTGTTTTATCTTCTGCCATTACAGGAATACCTGGGCTATGATTTTCATCACAACGGACAAACTGTGTGGAATCTGAGTGATGTATATTCCACTGAAATATTCACGGCTCGAGCGGAAGCTATAATACGTTCACACAACCAATCAAAGGTAGGTTCTCCCTGATTAAAATATCTGAATGTTAGTGTATAGATGATTACAAGTTAAACAACTTGTACAGAGACACTGGGACATTTCTAATTCACATGAAAATTAGCTCTTTAAAGTCCGTTCAAATTGTCTGGGGCTGTAACTCCGTAACTGTTGTGTGTAAATCATTGACACTTGGCATGCAACCTGGTAATAATCATGTCCTTGTAGGCAAATAATTATAGTGTAAGCAAGCATCTAGTTTTATAGTTTTTTTTTTTTTTTAAATTTGCTACACATGAAGACACGCGCCGATTTAAGCATACCAATAGCATGATTACAGTAAATTCAGTGACACGAAATTATATCAGGTTGCACTCCTTTTAGCTGTGTGAAAAGTCAAGACATCTACTTCCCATCCTTTTCAGGATGAAATTTGTCGTTATATGAAGCCCTACTCTGACTTTGCCAGGTGCCGCAATAGAGCCTGGCCATAAATATGGCCTAAAGGCTGAACGCGGTTTCTGGAACCTCTCCACGGTGATCCTCATCCGCATGGTGGCACATTGTGTCATCGGGTTTTTATCGTTTGTGTGATGTCCTGGTGGGGTAGAAAGTCGGTCACTCAAAGTCAAGGCAAATGTGTTCTGAATAGTGTAGTGGATGTGTGATATACTGTCATCATCTCATTTATAAAACTGTAACTTAGTTCACAGGCGTTAAAAAAAAAAAAAAAAGGTGATTAATGAGTATACTCATATTTTCAATATGTCTGAAAAAAAAAAAAGAAATTCGTTACAGATCAGAATATCGCAGTGGAACTTTATGAATATTTTCGCAAAGGCTAAACAGGTCATTTGTATCGTTGTTTGTCAAATACTAGAGAAGTCATTATTAAAGAGACAATGTATTGACCGGCACTCACAGAAAGAAGTAGAAAGATATAAGGACACACTAGACGACATAAAAATCGAAGGCTGAAGTTACCTTGCTGGGAATCAAACCGTTCACCTCCAAGCGGCGACAAAACTTGAAAGCAATGACTAAAAGTTTTATGAAGCAGCACACCCACTTTGGCTGCAAAACTTCAACTGTCGACGTCATATGGTAGGGGAGAATTGGCAGGGAACAAGGTCCATAAAACACTGCTTCCATCTGTCTGTGTGTGTCAGTAAGCATTTCTCTCTGTACCATCTGGAATCTGCTTACTGATTTCTCTTTGCTCAGGTAAATAATTGGAGCCTTCTCACTGACTTCTCTTTGTTTCGGTAAATTAATGGAGCCTTCTCACTGACTTCTCTTTGTTCCGACAAATAATTGGAACCTTCCCACTGACTTCTCTTTGTTCCGGTAAATAATTGGAGCCTTCCCACTGACGTCTCTTTGTTCCGGTAAATAATTGGAGCCTTCTCACTGACTTCTCTTTGTTCCGGTAAATAATTGGAACCTTCTCACTGACTTCTCTTTGTTCCGGTAAATTTACGGAGCCTTCTCACTGACTTCTCTTTGTTCCGGTAAATAATTGGAACCTTCTCACTGACTTCTCTTTGTTCCGGTAAATAATTGGAGCCTTCCCACTGACTTCTCTTTGTTCCGGTAAATTAATGGAGCCTTCTCACTGACTTCTCTTTGTTCCGGTAAATAATTGGAACCTTCTCACTGACTTCTCTTTGTTCCGGTAAATAATTGGAACCTTTCCATTGACTTCTCTTTGCTCCGGTAATTAATTGGAGCCTTCCCACTGAATTCTCTATGTTCCAGTAAATAACTGGAGCCTTCCCACTGAAGTCTCTATGTTCCAGTAAATATTTGGAGCCTTCTCAATGACTTCTCTTTGTTCAGGTAAATAAGTGGAGCCTTCTCACTGACTTCTCTTTGCTCCGGTAAATAATTGGAGAGTTCCCACTGACATCTCTTTGTTCCGGTAAATAATTGGAGCCTTCCCACTGACTTCTTTTTGTTCCGGTAAATAATTGGAATTTTTTCCACTGACTTGTCTTTGATCCGGTAAATAATTGGAACCTTCTCACTGACTTCTCTTCGTTCCGGTAAATAATCGGAACCTTCTCACTGACTACTCTTTGCTCCGGTAAATAATTGGAACCTTCTCACTGACTACTCTTTGCTCCGGTAAATAATTGGAGCCTTCCCACTGACCTCTTTTTGTTCCGGTAAATAATCGGAACCTTCTCACTGACTTCTCTTTGTTCCGGTAAATAATTGGAACCCTTCTCACTGACTTCTTTTTGCTCCGGTAAATAATTGGAGCCTTCTCACTGACTTCTCTTTGCTCCGGTAAATAATTGGAGCTTTCTCACTGACTTTTCTTTGTTCCGGTAAATAATTGGAGCATTTTCGCTGACTTCTCTTTGTTCCAGTGAATAACTGGAGCATTCCCACTGACTTCTCTATGTTCCAGTAAACAATTGGAGCTGAAGTTTCCATAAAAATGGTGTATAACATCTGTACTTGGGAGAATTTTTCTGAAAACATACACATCTGTCGCAGGCTGAATGCAGATATGAGAAGCTTTGAATTAGCATACTTTCTCCCAGCTCATCATAGTCCCATAATATGGCGCTTAACTGTGTCACTGGTTGTTGTTGACTGCAGGAATGGTTCCTTTCACCTTTTATGTTAGCCACATGTAGCGGACTTGATGTTTGCTTGAGAGATGTCCTTTCAGCCACATACAGCGGACTTGATGTTTGCTTGAGAGATGTCCAGTCAGCCACATGTAGCGGACTTGATGTTTGCTTGAGAGATGTCCTTTCAGCCACATACAGCGGACTTGATGTTTGCTTGAGAGATGTCCAGTCAGCCACATACAGCAGACTTGATGTTTGCTTGAGAGATGTCCAGTCAGCCCCATGTAGCGGACTTGATGTTTGCTTGAGAGATGTCCAGTCAGCCATATGTAGTGGACTTGATGTTTGCTTGGGAGATGTCCAGTCAGCCACATGTAGCGGACGATGTTTGCTTGACAGATGTCCTTTCAGCCACATGTAGCTGACTTAATGTTTGCTTGAGAGATTTTCTTTCAGCCACATGTAGCGGACTTGATGTTTGCTTGAGAGATGTCCAATCAGCCACATATAGCGGACTTGATGTTTGCTTGAGAGATGTCCAGTCAGCCACATTCTGTTTCTTTCTTAGACTGTCTCTTTCCGCTTTAGAGCCCTACACTGTCGTTTTTAGAGACCAGTAGATATAGTTACCCCACTCCAAGACGTGGAGTCGTACACCTATTTAGGCAGTAATGTAGATAAAGATGGAGGAACTGATAGAGATATTAAAATAAGAATACAAAAGGCAAGAGGGGCTTTCATAGCACTAGGGAATTTGTGGAGGTCAAAAGAAATTTAAAGAAATACTAAACTAAAAATTTTTAATTCTAATGTCAAATCAGTACTATTGTATGGGGCGGAAACATGGAGAACAACCAAGGCAATTACTAATAAATTACAGACATTCATTAACTGGTGCCTGCACAGAATAGAAGGAATAAAATGGTATGATAGAATAACTAATGTAGAACTTTGGGAGAGAACTAAACAGGCTCCAGTGGATCAGGAGGTGAGGAAAAGACGCTGGCGTTGGATAGGGCACACACTGAGAAAACAGGAGAACAGCATAACTAGAATGTCTTTGCATTGGAACCCACAGGGGCATAGGAATAAAGGAAGGCCAAAAAACACATGGAGAAGAAAGCTGGAGAATGAGGTTAGAAAGATTGGGAGGACATTTGGAGAGCTCCATGTAATGGCTAAGGATAAAAACGACTTGGCGTGAGTTGGTTGAGGACCTATGCTCCATTGGGGGATAGAAAGGCAGAAGAAGAAGAAGATATAGTTACATGTCCCCGCCATTGTGTTTTTACATCTTCTCACTGCTGTCAGTAAAGATTCAGTTGGTAGGGATTATCTTTAAATCTGATGAAATTCATCCTAGCCTCACGTGATGAGGTCTCCTTGGTGAAGTTTATTGATCCTCATAATTTAAACCGTCCTCGTATTAAACAGAACAAGACAAATTCGGTTTCGGTTCATCAAGCTGTCACATTCGACTTCGTTCGCTTTTTTTATATTGTGAGTTTTTCACACTGCCATTTCCGATTTTGAATTTTCGCAACTTTTGATTGATCCATAAGAATTGTTCCATGCACAAATTGAAAATAACTAGAAACAAGAAGTGTCTTGACTTGGGACTCGACTTGAAAGCAATCTATGTGACATGAGATTTGACTCGGGACTTTGTGTCAATGACTTGCCACTCGACTTGGAAGCAATCTGTGACATGAGATTTGACTCGGGACTTTGTGTCAATGACTTGCCACTCGACTTGGAAGCAATCTATGTGACATGAGATTTGACTCGGGACTTGGTGTCAATGACTTGCCACTTGACTTGGAAGCAATCTATGTGACATGAGATTTGACTCGGGACTTGGTGTCAATGACTTGCCACTTGACTTGGAAGCAATCTATGTGACATGAGATTTGACTTGGGACTTGGTGTCAATGACTTGGAACTCTTTAAAGATTTTCTCTAGTATATATTGGTTATTGTAGTTACACCAGCTGGATTATTTCTCATTATTTGATTTCATTTGATACAAAAACCGACATCACATCACTCGGGGCATTCCCATAAACGCTTCGTCCCCATCTTCAGCAGCCAGCGAAGAGTTCCGATACCAAAGGTGCCAGTAGCATTCTGATTAAGAGTCCGTCTTGCCTTTCCTCTGAGCCTCGAGTTGACAATGTCCGGAGTGCTGTGATGTCAATTCTGGGTCCACTCTTTCATTCTTTGAGTACCAATCAGTGCATGTTAATTTTTTTTTTTTTTTAAATGCTGTATCTTTAGTTTCCCAGCCATTTATTTCTTGATTATTGTTTTTTTTTTCTTTGTTTTATGTTTAAATAATATGTTGAAGACATCAATAACAGATAAAGGAAAATTTACACTGGATAGAAGGAGAAATAAAGTAGTAAATCTGTTGACATATTTAGACACAAGTTTTGGTTGTAAAAAAAAAAAAAAAAAAGAGCGAAGACATTATTATACACATTGACAAAGCAAAAACAGCTTTAAAAAATTAAACAAAATATGGATCATAAGCGCGTTGGAAACCACTAGACATGAATGAGTCTCATCATCATCAGTTACATCATAGCTAGGTTGAGTAGAGTCAAGAATTTACACCACAGCCCCCATGGTATTCCCATGCGCGCTTCGTCCTCATCTTCAGCAGCTCTAAAGTTCGTTTGCCTCCTGATGTGAAGTTCCATGGTCAAACCGTTTGCCTACTGCTCTCAAGTTCCATGGTCAAACCGTTTGCCTACTGCTCTAAAGTTCCATGGTCAAACCGTTTGCCTACTGCTCTAAAGTTCCATGGTCAAACCGTTTGCCTCCTGATGTGAAGTTCCATGGTTCGTGTCATAGGTCGCACCGTTCAGTTCCCCAGTGCAATTATTTCGGAAATCACTGGTAATCCTCGTTTGGGCTACAGAGTCGGTTCTTTGTACGATGCTGTTGGCGGGCGGCCAGCCATTCCGCAGAAAAAGAGCTAATTTTAAATTCCTTTTGTGAATTGGTGCCAATGAGAGGGATAAGGTCGTTCTCGCGAGAACTGGAGTGGCTAGATTTGATAGCGTAACCACCAATGAGAGGGATAAAGTCGTTCTCGCGAGAACTGGAGTGGCTAGATTTGATAGCGTAACCACCATGTGGATTATGCATGCTGATCCTAAAAACTGGAGTACAACGGTACTGGTCTGAGGACACGTCTACCAACGGTTCTGGTCTGAGGACACCGTCTACCAACGGTTCTGGTCTGAGGACACCGTCTACCAACGGTTCTGGTCTGGGGACACCGTCTACCAACGGTACTGGTCTGAGGACACGGTCTACCAACGGTTCTGGTCTGAGGATACCGTCTGCACATGCAAAAGATGTTACCTAAACCTGTTAGCTTGACATAGCCCAGTTTCAGTGAAGTATTTAATTTTTTGCAGATGACGGCGTCAATAAAACTCCAGCTAGTGCAGTAGAATGCTTCGTCTGTATGGATGGTCACCCAGTGAAAAATCGGGACTGTCCGCATAAACCACACAGGGACATTTCTATCATACAGGACTGACAGACGGACAAATCTTTCATACCGGACTGACAGACGGACAAATCATTCATACAGGACTGACAGACGGACAAATCTTTCAAACAGGACCGACAGACGGACAAATCTTTCATACAGGACTGACAGACGGACAAATCTTTCATACAGGACTGTCAGACGGACAAATCTTCATACAGGACTGTCAGACGGACAAATCTTTCATACAGGACTGACAGACGGACAAATCTTTCATACAGGACTGACAGACGGACAAATCTTTCATACCGGACTGACAGACAGACAAATCTTTCATAACGGACTGACAGACGGACACATCTTTAATACAGGACTGACAGACGGACAAATCTTTCATACCGGACTGACAGACGGACAAATCTTTCATACAGGACTGACAGACGGACAAATCTTTCATACAGCACTGACAGACGGACAAATCTTTCATACAGGACTGACAGACGGACACATCTTTCGTAGAGGACTGACAGACGGACACATCTTTAATACAGGACTGACAGACATACAAATCTTTCATACAGGACTTACAGACGGACACATCTTTCATACAGGACTGACAGACGGACACATCTTTCACACAGGACTGACAGACGGACACATCTTTCATACAGGACTTACAGACGGACACATCTTTCATACAGGACTTACAGACGGACACATCTTTCATGCAGGACTGACAGACCGACACATCTTTCGTAGACGACTGACAGACAGACAAATCTTTCATACAGGACTGACAGAGAGATCGTGAGTGGTGACAGTGCAAAGATGTTTCCAGGGTAGCTCCAAGCCTCCATTCCATAGGGGGTCGGTCTTCAGCCGATCTCTCACACGTGTCTGATTTAATATTGGTGTTTTGTGAGTTCACGTCTACAACTGTCCTTGTAGCGTAGCCTTGGCCTTCCTGCAGATCCTTTCCCTGTATCCAGGTCACCGTATAGGAAGGAGATCCTTTCCCTGTATCCAGGTCACCGTATAGGAAGGAGATCCTTTCCCTGTATCCAGGTCACCGTATAGGAAGGAGATCCTTTGAAGTGCGACTGTTCTCCATTCGGGAGACATGTCCAAACAAACGCAGGCGTGTTTGCTGCAGGAGAAAGAACATTGTTGGTATTCCTGTTCTTTTTAGTAGATATTCACCGGTGACAGTCTGGCCAGGATTTCCCCAGAATGTGTCTCAGAGCCAGTCTGGCCAGGATTTCCCCAGAATGTGTCTCAGAGCCAGTCTGGCCAGGATTTCCCCAGAATGTGTCTCAGAGACAGTCTGGCCAGGAATTTCCCAGAATGTGTCTCAGAGACAGTCTGGCCAGGATTTCCCCAGAATGTGTCTCAGAGCCAGTCTCGCCAGGATTTCCCCAAAATGTGTCTCAGAGACAGTCTGGCGAGGATTTCCCCAGAGTGTCTCACAGACAGAGCATATGGAAAGCGCTCAGAGTTTTTTGTGTTTTGTTTTCTGGAGAAGCATACCGTGTCAGGTTTCACTGCCGTAAAGAAGCATACCGTGTCAGGTTTCACTGCCGTAGAGAAGCATACCGTGTCAGGTTTCACTGCCGTAAAGAAGCATACCGTGTCAGGTTTCACTGCCGTAGAGAAGCATACCGTGGCAGGTTTCACTGCCGTAGAGAAGCATACCGTGGCAGGTTTCACTGCCGTAGAGAAGCATACCGTGTCAGGTTTCACTGCCGTAAAGAAGCATACCGTGTCAGGTTTCACTGCCGTAAAGAAGCATACCGTGTCAGGTTTCACTGCCGTAAAGAAGCATACCGTGTCAGGTTTCACTGCCGTAAAGAAGCATACCGTGGCAGGTTTCATTACCGTAAAGAAGCATACCGTGGCAGGTTTCACTGCCGTAGAGAAGCATACCGTGGCAGGTTTCACTGCCGTAGAGAAGCATACCGTGTCAGGTTTCACTGCCGTAGAGAAGCATACCGTGGCAGGTTTCACTGCCGTAGAGAAGCATACCGTGGCAGGTTTCACTGCCGTAGAGAAGCATACCGTGGCAGGTTTCACTGCCGTAGAGAAGCATACCGTGGCAGGTTTCACTGCCGTAGAGAAGCATACCGTGTCAGGTTTCACTGCCGTAGAGAAGCATAACGTGGCAGGTTTCACTGCCGTAGAGAAGCATACCGTGGCAGGTTTCACTGCCGTAGAGAAGCATACCGTGGCAGGTTTCACTGCCGTAGAGAAGCATACCGTGGCAGGTTTCACTGCCGTAGAGAAGCATACCGTGGCAGGTTTCACTGCCGTAGAGAAGCATACCGTGGCAGGTTTCACTGCCGTAGAGAAGCATACCGTGGCAGGTTTCACTGCCGTAGAGAAGCATAACGTGGCAGTTTTCACTGCCGTAGAGAAGCATACCGTGGCAGGTTTCACTGCCGTAGAGAAGCATACCGTGGCAGGTTTCACTGCCGTAGAGAAACCTGCTAAGCAGGCAAGCTTTATAAACTGTACATTTGGTTTCTATGAGATGCCACCAGATGGAATATGACCTTTTCTGAACCGCCATCTTTTTTCACGCTCAGCAGCGGAACAGACTGTTACAGTATGTGTTGTTTATATCATTCATCTAGTCATGTGATTCAACAGCACCGTGACTGTGAGTTCGATCCCCAGCAATATAAGACTGACCTGCACGGCTCTAGAGTGGGCAGTCTCATCCGTTGGTGTACCTTGTGTACTCTTTGGTTCTCAGTTTGTCTTTTGGATTAAAAAAAAGGGGTGGTGGGGGCGATGGAGGGGTATACTTGAAGTCCTAACTCTGTATGCCCGTGTTATTATCTGCCACAGAATTGCCTGATCCAGTATTTCGTGGTATATATTGTGAATGTTCGTCTCTCATTCTTTCTCCTCCCACCCTTTCTCTCTCTCTCTCTCTCTCTCTCTATATATATATATATATATATATATATATATATATATATATATATATATATATATATATGTGTGTGTGTGTTTGTGTGTGTTTGTGAGTGTGTCTGTTTAAATATATATATGTGTGTGTGTGTGTGTGTGTGTGTGTGTGTGTGTGTGTGTGTGTGTAAAGAGATATTTCTCTTCCACAGCCTTTATTTCTGTATCTGGCCCATCAAGCAGTCCATGCTGGCAATGAGAATGATCCTATTCAAGCTCCACAGAAATATGTGGACAGGTTTCCATACATTCAAGATCTACAACGGAGAAAGTTTGCAGGTGGGTCAAACTGAGACACGCATGCTGAGTTTACCAGTAGTAGACTCATTAACTCTTTCAATTTCAAATTTTTTTTTTATTAATTGCCGATGTATAGGTTGGGATAAGTATTTAGCGAAGATCGAACAACGGTCTTCTGGCTGAGAGCCAAACACTCTGAGCACTCGGCCAGTCGCTCCTCCTGCACAATATTAGACGAACCCGACCTTCAGCTGACGACACAGAGTCGTCGTCGTTATTTAAATGCGACAAGTTTGAGTTCTGGTATGATAACTATAGCCCTCGATTTTCTGTTGTTTAGTGTGTCCCTTTGTCTCTCTACTTCTTTATGTGAGCTCAGTCACTCTTAGCAAGAAGTAGGAAGAATGGGTGGGGTTTTACTGGACACTGCCTGAAAACAGCCTCGAGTAGAACCGTACAACGTCACTACATCTGCTATGAGAATGGAGGAGTTAACAGTTACGGCAGCTTTCCGATGGCTTCAAAACAACCTAGCCCGACATGTAATCGTACAGACTCACAGAGTGTGCTTCCGAAAATTAAAACTAGTGTCCTGCTCGCAGAGTGGCCTGCATGATCCAGATCAGGCTTAGCTTATGCTGCTCCTCTGGGCGGTGAGCTATGTTAAAACGGATTTAGTGAAGGCTCTAGTCTATGGGATAAAATGAACAGTGCAAAAGAACAGACAAGGAATCCATACACTGAACAACTCATTTAACGGGGTGCATAGAGGTTTTGGGGGTGCATAGAGGTTCTGGGGGGTGCATAAAGTTCTGGGGGTGCACAGAGGTTCTGGGGGGGGGGGGTGCATAGAGGTTCTAGGGGTGCATAGAGGTTCTGGGGGTGCATAGAGGTTCTGGGGGTGCATAGAGGTTCTAGGGGTGCATAGAGGTTCTAGGGGTGCATAGAGGTTCTAGGGGTGCATAGAGGTTCTAGGGGTGCATAGAGGTTCTGGGGGTGCATAGAGGTTCTGGGGGTGCATAGAGGTTCTAGGGGTGCATAGAGGTCCTGGGGGGTGCATAGAGGTTCTGGGGGCTGCATAAAGGTTCTGGGGGCTGCATAGAGGTTCTAGGGGTGCATAGAGGTTCTGGGGGCTGTATAGAGTCGGGGGGTGCATAGAGGTTCCGGGGGGGGGGGGTGTGCATAGAGGTTCCGGGGGGGGGGCATAGAGGTTCTGGGGGGGGGGGGTGCATAGAGGTTCTGGGAGATGCATAGAGGTTCCTGGGGAGGGGTGCATAGAAGTTCTGGGGGGTGCATAGAGGTTCTTGAAGATTTTCAATATTGAAGGGGAAACGGAGGTGGACTTTTAATCAGGTTGTAGCTGGTACTACTAGCATCTCAGCTCTTCACTGGTTACTGAAGAGGGGGAGGAGGGGGAGACGGAGCACGCATGACAATCTCCGGAGTGCTGTGATGTCAATTCTGGGTCCACTCATTCATTCTTTGAGTACCAATCAGTGCATGTTAATTTGTTTTTTCAATGATGTGTCTTTAGTTTCCCAGCCATTTATTTCTTGATTAATACTTTTTTTTTTCTTTGTATTATGTTTAAATAATATGTTGAAGACATCAATAACAGATTAAGGAAAATTTACACTGGATAGAAGGAGAAATAAAGTAGTAAATCTGTTGACATATTTAGACACAAGTTTTGTTTGTAAAAAAAAAAAAAAAAAAGCGAAAACATTATTATACACATTGACAAAGCAAAAACAGCTTTAAAAAACTAAACAAAATATGGATCATAAGCGCGTTGGAAACCACTAGACATGAATGAGTCTCATCATCATCAGTTACATCATAGCTAGGTTGAGTAGAGTCAAGAATTTACACCACAGCCCTCATGGTATTCCCATGCGTTCTTCGTCCTCATCTTCAGCAGCCAGCGCAGAGTTCCAGTTCTGATGGTACCGGTCACAATCTGGTTATATGTCCGTCTTGCCTTTCCTCTGAGTTTGGTAAGCAGGCCCGATCCTCTGGTTACACCCAGGTGCCTCATTCTCTTTAGACCATAATAATCTTGTTTTTCTACTGATTCCACTGCTTGTTCCCAACGGGCCTTGACCACATCTGCCTTGTCATGTATCAATTCACCACCCAGGGGTGCAGATCCAGCCAATCTGTCTACTTGTTCATTACCCACTAGGCCGGCATATCCTGCAGAAAAGATCCAAAGTATGCTCACTACCCGTGACCTTATCAGTGAAGCTAGCCACTCTGCTCGAAGCATCCCTGTCTTCACCTTTTTCAGCATATTTTCAGAGTCTGTTACAAAGACGACATGTGTATGCATCTTGCTCTCTAGCTCCCGGAGAGCTGCAGTTACCGCCTCCACCTCTATTCTCATGCTAGATGTTGTGATGTCGTATGCTAGGCTGTCTTGCACTAAAGATTTTCCATTGGCTTTCATTACGAAGCCCCAGGCACTTCTCTTTCCTCTCATCATCGAACAATCTGTATAGATAATCAAATCGTGAATATTCGTGAATGAACTGTTGGACTTCCACCTCCGTAGCATCTGCTGTCCATTGTGTGCACTCCCAGCCCAATGTTATCATAACCCTACACAGATCATACTTTTGCTCTTGTACTCTGACCCACTCCTCTCCTCGCTCAATGTTTTCCAGCTTGCATACTTGTCTTATCGTGTATGCTGCTTGAGCCACCCACGATTTCCCCCTTTTCAGCCTCTGACCCTTACCTGCATCCAGAGCTTCATACAGAGGGTGTTCCCTGTCTGCAGCTACTCTGAAGTATGACTTAGCCTGCAGCACCTTTAGCCTATCTGCTATAGTCGGCAATGCAAAGATGTATCGCATGCACACAATCGGGGTGTCTCTTGTACAACCCAGGATCAGCCGCATAGCTTCATTCTGTATGCGCTCCAGTTTCTCTAGCTGACTCTTCGAGACAGTGAGTAACCCCAATCCATAATCAATCATTGAGATGATTAAGTGCTGGTAAAGTGTGAACAGCATTCTCTGCTCCATGTCCATCGCTGCCATAATCTTTACTGCATTAAGACCTTGTTGAGCCTTTGTCACAACCCCCTCTATGTGATCCTTGATAGACAAACTTCTGTCAAAGGTGATACCCAGGTATCGCAGTTTGTTGTCTCTTTTGATGTCCCTGCCATTTATTTTGAGTCTGAGAACATCCGCTCTAATAATATTGTTGTCCAAAAAACACCACAGGACAGTGGCCTTTTCTGGGTTGATTACAGCACTCATCTCTGTACATCAGTCAATCACCTTATCCACTGTTGCCTGTAACTCTTGAGCTTTTTGATCCAGATATCTCCCCTTCCTATATACGAGAACCTCATCTGCAAATGTCAATATTCTGCCAACTCCAGGTGTTTCCAGGTATACAGTCTTGCTTGTTAAAAACATTGAACAGTACAGGTAAAATTGCAGATCCCTGTGGTAGTCCTGGAGCTAAAGTACATGGTCCAGAGGTCCATGAACCCAGGTAGAGAGCTACCCGGCGAGTTTACAAAACAGCAGCTATCCAGTTCACCAACCAAGGACAGACTCCCTTCTCCATAAATGCTTTCATCAAGATACTGTATCTGACTCTGTTGTAAGCGTCTTCTAAATCAAGTGCCGCTGTCTCTGTTTCCTGTCTTTTCTGGAAACCTTTGAAGACATCAAAGGCAAAAGTGGCTGCATTTGAGTATGTGTCCTTCCCCGGTCGGTAACTTCCCAAACCTCCAGGAAGGAGCTTTCTCGGTTCCACAAATTCTTGTAGCTTACCCGCCACTATCTTCTCCAGCACTTTACCAGTGGTGTTTTGTAGGGTTATGATCCTAAAGCCGCTGAGTGTTGAATGATTCTTGTCAGGCTTAGGAAGTGGAATCAGGTAGCTGTGCATCCACTCTTCTGGGACTGAAGCTGTCCTAATGCTCTGGTTGAAACAAGCAGTCATCTTTAACAGAAGATCCACCAGGATCATTAACATCATAATGATCATGATTATCAAGTGCTGGCCTCATTACACTCACCTTATTTTCTGTAGGTGTTGTTGCTGCTTTAGACGATTCAGTGGGAGCTGTATACAGCGCGCTGACAGACTCTGGGCTTCTGGACAACACTATTATTATCTTTAGCTCTGACAATGGTGGCCCAGCCAATGGCATGGAGGACAGTGCCTCTTCTAACTGGCCTTTAAGGTAATCATTCTAACAATGTAGACTATTTCATTTTTTTCATTTTCAAACATATTTTCTTTCAAACTGTTGTACAGAGTAGGATACCTTTGATAAATATGCTTGTAAAAAAAACTGACAGATTGCAAATGTCTGTTTTCAGAAAACAATTATCCACAGTGTCAAATATAATTTTCTGCTTTATTGTTGCTTGCCACCAGTACAGTCATGTTTGTCTTTGAGCATTATATGCTGAAAAAAAAAGGTAAATATCCGGAACTGAACAACATACCAGCAGAGTTAATCCAGGCTGGAAGAGAAGCCAGAGTCATTCTATACCATGTACTTTGTGTGAAACTCTGGAACAGGGCTGACTGGCCCAAAGCGTGAAAAAGATCAGTTTATATTCTCTTTCCGGAAAAAAAAGGAAATCTCAGATCTTTAATCATTCCAGCGAAATCCTTCTGCAGATCATCTTGAGGAGAATCGAGAATAAATTGGAATATGAATTACAGGAAGCACAAGCGGGTTTTAGACGGGCGGAGGAACAAGAGACCATATTTTCAATGTGAGAATCATCCTAGAGAAGTGTAGAGAATACACCATTGATCTTCATGCTTGTTTCACAGACTTAAGCGAGGCACTTGACTGTGTGCAACATCATAAACTGTAGTATATAATGAGAGGCACGGGATTTCCAAACCATCTGGTACTCAATGGAATTTCTTTACCATGAACAACAAGCAGCAGGCAGAGTAGCTGGTTAAACATCAGAATGGCTTGAAGTACAGAAAGGAGTGAGGCAGGGTTGCATTCTTTCTCCATCCCTTATTAACATATATGCTGTAATTATTATGATAAACGTAATTAGCTATAAGGCCTGTGAAAGATTTGATCCACGAAAAATTGAGGTTAACCTTATCCCAGAACTCAGATATGCAGACGACACAGTTCCTTTTTCAAATAGGTTTATAAAAACTAATTTTAGCCATCAAAATGCACAGTAAAGAAGTGAATCTTTTTCTAAATTTGAAAAAAAAAAATAATGTCCTCAGTAAATAAATCGCACCAATTACACATTGCAATTGAATAATCAGAAATAGAAAATGTCAGAGATTTTCAATACTTGGGCTCTTTAGTGAACAACAGTCGAAGACATTGCATTAGCAATGTAGAGATTAAACAGCATAAAGAAACTATTTTTGCAAAGCACCTGTAAATAAGTTACAGTAAAAATCTTAAGATCATGCATTTTTCATGTCTCAACTTACGGTTGTGAGTCCTAGACTATCGCTCAGTCACTGAGGATAAAAAATTGGAAGATTTTAATTAAAATGTTTTAGAAAAAGTCTCAGAATATCAAGAAGAGGAAAATCATCGACATTCTATACGAGTTACACATCAAGGAGAGGAAAAACATCGACATTCTATACGAGTTACACAGTTGAAGTATTTTGGCCACATCAAAGGTCATGGCGGCTTGGAAAAGTCGGTGATGGAGGGTACAGTTTGTGGAAAACGAGGCAGGGGTCGACCTCCGCTAAAACTGATAGAGGGCATTGAAGATGTATTGGCATTGAAAGTACATGGGGCTGGAGAGCTGGCTAGGGGGAAAGAGGGTGCCGTGAAGAGAAGAAAGGACATTGAAGATGTATTGGCATTGAAAGTACATGGGGCTGGAGAGCTGGCTAGGGGGAAAGAGGTACTTTCAGGTGTGCCGTGAAGAGAGCGACGTTCTGTGAAGGACTTGCTGATTGATGGTGATTATATGCAATCGTTTTCACTGTTCTTGTCATTAGCGTATCACACTCACAAAATTCTGGTGTCCTTAATAAGTACTTCCATTGTAAGCACTGGAAGATTTCACTGCAATGGTTATAGTTATCGTGTAATCACAAGACGGACAGTTGTATTGTTCATTGAGTTCCACAATATTGTCACTTCATCTGGGATCACAACACAGACAGTTTGTATTGTTCATTGAGTTCCACAATATTGTCACATCATCTGTGATCACAACATGGACAGTTGTCAAAGATAACTACGCAATTTCATGATTTTCTCGTGCAAAGTCGCACTCTTAGTGACTTGACACACACAAAAAGACATCAGTAAAGGTGCATCCATAAATTAGTGTTGTTATTGTGTCACATAGCAAGCTTATAAAAGCTGACACAGACATCAATTTCAAATTGAATTTGAGATGCAAATTTATAACTATGCAGAAAGTGACCATTTCAGGGTACCAGCACTATGTCAGGGTCATGGGTCATTTATATTAGGGCTGTACCGAATAGTGATTTTCACTATTCGGCTGAATACGAATAGTGGCACCAATTATTCGGCAGAATACGAATAGTGTATCATCATCATCAAGTGACTTGCCGACTGGCGTGTGCGATCATGCCTCTCCACAATCTGCTATCTCCTGCAGCATGTATCAGTTCGTGTGCTGACGCACCTCCATGCCTTGCAACAAGACTGTCAAGAATCTTCTATCGTTGTCTTCCTCTATCCCTCTTTCCACATATCTTTCCAGCGGTCACAGAATGTTCCATTTTTCCTCTTCTCATAACATGGCTGAAAAATGACGACTGTCTCCTTCTGATGTCTGTGATTAGTTGTCTTCGGGCTCCCGCCTCTTTCAAAACCATCGTTCGTTCAACCGTTCGTTCGATGTAATTTAAAATTAGATATGTAAAACTCATGCACACACAACACTCAGGTTCTGGAGCATCACTGCAGTCCAGAAGTGGACGAACAGCCAGAACTTTATGCCAGAGTGTACAGCTGGTGAACACGAAGAAGAAGATATTCTCGTAAGCAATATTTTGGGCGAAGACACCCTGAAAAAACAAAAAATGCATGATCTCTCTCCTTCTCCCTCTCTATCTCACACATACATACACACTCACACACGTGCGCGCGCACACACACACACTGCGGTTGGCATTTTATGCAGTTTGTACCACGTAACCGGGTCGCAGTTTCCCCCGCTACGACAGACTAAGGCAACAGAAAGTATTGTGTTAATGAGAGAATTATTTCAATCCATCATAGTGTATGCAGAAACAGAGTGTATGCAGAGTAAGGTAACCGCTATTCGTATTCGGCCCGACCGCAACTATTCAGCCGAATACCGAATAGTTATTAGGTCCACTATTCGAAGCGAATATTCGGTACAGCCCTAATTTATATACAGGTGATATTTATGGCCCAAAGAAACAAGCACGATTGGCGCTTGGTCTGGATAGAGCATGAAAATGTTATTAGACTTTGAAATCACAATGCAGTACTGACATTTCAAAAAGGAGTCTGTGGAAAATTGTAAGCGCCACCGAGTTCACTTTCATTAAAACTGTCGGGAGAAGGAATATTATTTGTGAAAAGCCACATTTGATTGCTATTTGAAGCAAATACTTGAGGCAGATCTGTGAGCGACGTATGCAAGAGTATGATATTGTATATTTTGGTGAATCATGGGTTAATGCTCACCAGACCAACAATACAGAATGGCAATCAGTAAACAGTTAAAAGTAAAGGAACATTCCAAACAGCAGGGGCCAGCGCATTATACTCTTTATACAGGAAGCAGTGAAAAAGGCCTCATTCATGATACTGAACTTATTTTCCAATTCAAAAGTACGGATGGTAGGGACTACAACAATGAAATTAATCGACTCATTTTCAGGCACCGGATGAACAATAATTTTCTTCCAATTCTGGACAGACCATTATGCCTAGTAATGGATAACGCCGCCTATCATAATGCCGTATGAGAGGAAGACAAAGTACCAACGACTTCAAATACAGAAGATCAAATAAGGACATGGCTTGCTAACGACAAAGTCAATTTTGACAACACATATTTGAAGGCCGAGTTGTTGCAGCTTGTGAGGAAGACAAATAAGACATAGGTGTTTCAACACTGGCAAAATCATTCATGAATACGGTAAGATTTATAAACTTTTTTGGGTTCGTCAGAATGATCAAAACCATTTTTTGATGAGTGGTTGAATATCTTCAACCCGTTAGGTACATCTCACAATTGCAACAAATATATCTCTATATCAAATGTGTCAACCATAATACAATTTGCTGTGCAGTTAAGATATATTGTGGGGTCCAATGGTGACTGAAAAGGAATACTAACTGTTGCATATTTGAGACATTTTCACAACTGAAAAAGGCAGACAGAATGGCTGGATCTGCACGACTGGTGAATTGATTCTTGACAAGACAGATGTGGTCAAGGCCCTTTGGGAACAAGTAATGAAGTCAGAAGAGAAAATAGATTATCATAACCTAGAGAGAATGATACACCTGTGTGGGAATAGAGGGTCTGGCCGGCAAACTACACTCAGAGGAATGGGAAGATGGGCATATAATCAGACTGCGTCTAGTACCATTAGTATTGGAACTCTGCACTGGCTGCTGAAGACAGGGATGGATCGCATATGGGAATGCCTAGAATGCTATGATGTCTTTCTTAACTCAGCTCAATTCAACTCAGTTGAACATAAATTGTAACATATAAATTTACTTCACCTATCAACATATTATGAAGAAACGCCTGGACAAAAAAACAGAACTGGAAATTCAGATGTTTACTGTAAAATCTTAAAGTTCCCTCCACTTATTTACAATGGTTCCAAAAGATCAAAGGAACTGGCTGGTATTCAGCATTCCTGGGCATCTATGGACTGAAAAATACCACTTTTTTTTGCGTCATGGATACTATAAGGCTGCTTGAAAAATTGTATTGCGATTTAATAGGCAATTTTCGAGCAAATGGTCTGCAAGTGTGTTCATGAGATGTTGAACAAACTATGGCAGGGACTTCCTGCTCTGAAGGTGCTGGCAGTGGCAGATACAAGAGGATATTATTCACTCTTCCATCTAATTCTTATAGCAGCTGTTGAGTGTCCCAAATCTTCTCTGTATGACTGTCATATTTATATTGGATATCACTGAACAGTCTCCCCTTTCCCCGTGTGGGTTCCAGGGCTCTGTTATAGGGAAAACAAGAGTAGACCCTCTGCCTACCCAAAAGCCAGTCTTTAGAGTTGACTCATTGGGAGCTTCCTTTAAAGTCAGAGTGCATCTGCCTGAGAGGCAAGGAACCAGCAGTCTGCACACAAATGAGTCAGATCTGCAAAATGGATGCACACGCAACACCAGGTTCTGGAAATGGACTGCTGTCCAGAAGTGGATGAACAACCAGAACTTTCCGCCAGAGTTTACAGCTGGTGAACGCAAAAAAAAAAAAAAGAAGACTGACAGCTTAGATATTTTTAATATACACATGTTCTTAAAAAAAAATTATTATATCTAGATCAGTAGAGCTGTAAAAATGAATACCACAGTATTTCTTGGGAAGTAAAAGTGGTATTCGAGACATCACAAATAGAATAAGACTATAAACAAATGGAGCCAACATTTTACCCAGAATGCCTCATGGCATGACATAAAGTTGTTTACTTGAATAAATAAATGTGTTTCAGAGGAAGCAAACGAGCCTTGTGGCAAGGCGGTGTGCGAGCAGTGGGTTTTGTCAACAGTCCCTTGCTGCAGAAACAAGGTTATGTCAACTCCAACTTGATGCATGTGGTCGACTGGCTACCAACGCTTTACAGCCTGGCTGGGGGAAGCTTGACAGACATAGGAGACATCGATGGAATAGACCAGAGAGATGTTTTGTTGGAGAATGCACCAACAACTCGACAAGAAGTCCTGCTCAACATTGACCCAATTGACAAGACTGAAGCTTTAATTTTAGGAGATTATAAAATCATTTCGGGTGACCCATCCGGGGGTAAATACGATGGTTGGTACCCTGCCCCAGAAGTCTCTGAGAGTGTTTACCTTTCTGATATAAGTAAAAACTTTCAAGGGTGTGACCTGAGACTGGCTGACAAGACATTGGTGAAGTGTGGTCACAAGCCACAGTTAGCAAGTGACAACTGTCACCCTGAAAAAGCAGCCTGTCTGTTCAATCTGAAAGACGGACCCCTGTGAATATAATAACCTAGCTTCATCACTGCCAGCAGTTGTGGCCAAACTGCAACAACGGATTGATGCTTACAGAAGTACTATGATCCCCCCTGTTATCAAACCAATTGACCCTGCTAGTGATCCACAATTGCATGGTGGAGTATGGCAACCTTGGCTTTAGTACCCTCTCCTTCCCCCCGCCACTTTTTTCTAATGTGTGTCATTAAAGTGAAAATGCCCCCGGTCTCATTCTAGTTTACGATGTTAAGATATGAACAGAGTTCTGATACAAGTATGTGGATTATATAAATTGCATTTGTATCTAATGCTTCAGATTTGTTGCTCATTTACCTTTTACGCGAATTAGGTATTTGATTGTTGCCCAGTTTGATCTCAGTGATATTGCTTTGTGTAGTATACTCTCTGCCAGAAGTATTGATGCATGGGAGGACTCGTTTCCTTACTGATGTATTCAACATTATGGCAACTTGTTTTATAACTTTAATGATTCTCATTACTATGCTAAATACATATTCATATATTGCACCAATATATTCTGTTTTGCTTTTTAAATTTTTGTTCATATCTAGATTTTTTGTTTTTCTTGGTAATTTCCCCAAGTGTTGTGTTTTATTTTCCGTAATAAGGTCTCAAAACCGCTGATTGTCTCCATCATACGCCAATATACTTACGACATGTCCATTAGGGATACATTTATTCACCAGTTTACTGGCAATACGTCTTTAAAGAGTTAATTTCTTTCAATTTTTATGACTTTTTTTTAGAAATGCTAAAAATGTTTAAATACAAGAATCAACGGTGAAAACCCACATAAAATCAAAAACAGGTAACTGGAAACACCGCCTTATTGTGAAAAACAACAGTAACAGTTGGTACAGAATTGTTTCACACATTGGTACAGAATTGTTTCACACATTGGTACAGAATTGTTTCACACATTGGTACAGAATTGTTTCACACATTGGTACAGAAGTGTTTCACACATTGGTACCAGAATGCCAGCCTAAAAAATGTACGTCTAGCATCATATGACTAATGGGAGATGCTGTGATCTAGTGGCCAGACCAGTGGTTCTCAACCTGTAAGGCACAACCCTTTTTTGGGTCGAGCGACCCTTTCACAGGGGTCCCCAAACCATAGGAAAACACACGTTCACTGAAGTTATGAAGTAGCAATGAAAATGTTTTTTGTTTGGGGGTCACCACATAATAAGGAACTGTATTAAAGGGCATTAGGAAGGTTGAGAGCTATTGGGATGCAGACCGAAGGTCGTGTGTTCAAACCATTCAGAGCCAGATTTTTTGTTTTTGTTGCACACATGACCTTAGCTCCCTGGTCAAGCCAGCCTTGAGACAGTGCCCTTGAGGTAAGTCCCGGGAAGTAAAGGCGACAGGCATGCCCACATCACCTCACAAGGCTGACTGGTCAATAAAAATATGAGTCTAACCTCAAATGCCCAATGTGCCAATGGCGTGTAAAGAGACCTTGACTTCTGCTCGACTATATGCCTAATGTGTCAATGGCATGTAAAGAGATCCTGACATGTGCTTGACTATATGCCCAATGTGCCTATGGCATGTGAAGAGACACTGACTTCTGCTTGACTACATGCCCAATGTGCCTATGGCATGTGAAGAGACATTGACTTCTGCTTGACTACATGCCAATGGTGTGTAAAGAGACTGACTTCTGCTTGACTACATGCCCAATGTGCCAATGGCATGTAAAGAGATCCTGACATGTGCTTGACTACATGCCAATTGTGCCTATGGCATGTGAAGAGACACTGACTTCTGCTTGACTACATGCTCAATGTGCCTATGGCATTTAAAGAGATCTTGACTTCTGCTTGACTATATGCCCAATGTGTAAAGAGATCCTGACATGTGCTTGACTACATGCCAATTGTGCCTATGGCATTTGAAGAGACACTGATTCTGCTTGACTACATGACATGGCATGCTTGACTTCTGCTTGACTACCAATACCTGATCTGCCTATTGTCCAATAAACCAATGCCTATGGCAATGTACCAATGGCAAAGAGATCCTGACATCTGACTTCCAATGAACCAATGCTTAAAGAGATCTATTTGCCCAATGTACCAATGGCATGTAAAGAGATCCTGACATCTGCTTGACTATATGTCCAATGAACCAATGGCATGTAAAGAGAGCTTGAATTCTGCCCAATGTGCCAATGGCGTGCAAAGAGACCTTGACTGCTAGACTATATGCCCAATATGCCTAAAGGCGTGTGCAAGTGTCAACAATGTCATGCGTGCATAGAGACCTTGATCTTTCATGTGTTTTCTTTCAAGGATACGTGTTCCGGGTGTTAAAGGGATCTTTCATGTGTGTTCTGGGTGTTACAAGGATCTTTCATGTGTGTTCTGGGTGTTACAAGAATCTTTCATACGTGTTCCGGGTGTTACAAGGATCTTTCATATGTGTTCCCAGCATTACAAGGATCTTTCATATGTGTTCCCAGTGTTACAAGGATCTTTCATACGTGTTCCCAGTGTTACAAGGATCTTTCATACATGTTCCCAGTGTTACAAAGATCTTTTATACGTATTCCCAGTGTTACAAGGATCTTTCATACGTGTTACAAGGGCCTTTCATATGTGTTCCCAGTGTTACAAGGATCTTTTATACGTGTTCCCAGGGTTACAAGGATCTTTCATACGTGTTCCCAGTGTTACAAGGATCTTTCATACGTGTTATAAGGATCTTTCATACGTGTTCCCAGTGTTACAAGGATCTTTCATACAAGGTTACAAGGATCTTTTATATGTATTTCCGGTGTTAAAAGGTGATATCAGAAACAAGAACACTGATGGCTCAGTAGTATTTATGTTTCTACCCTACAGAATCATATCACTGTCGGACCCAGACATTGGCAAAAAAGCAAATTGCAACAGCTTAACAGCAAATGAAATGAAATGTTGTTATCAGAATCAACGTCACTGCACATTGGGCATGCTCAGTCCTCCGATTCAGCAGCCACTCCAAATTACTCTTCTACTAATTGTTCCCATGAGAAACTAGTTATAGTGTCTCCTATCTCGGCCTTGAAGATGGCATTGACGTGCTTCACCTTCACCTTCAAATGAAATGTTTTAGCAAAGGGTGAAAAAATAACTAACTGGGTTTGAAAGTTAAAATACTTTGATCATGTATTCACAACTAACAGACATAATATGTAGCAAAAAAGAAAAAAAAAGCAAAGTACATAACAGAATTCTTTATGACACTCTGGTCTGCAGAACTGAACACAATCTTTTCCGTTTTTGTTGTGTTTCAGCAGAATAAATAATGGAAAATCTAAATATCCACCAGAGCTATTTATATTAAAAAAAACACCACTGATCAGCACACACAGCGAAGAAAAGAAAGTGATGGCGTGGCTAGCTCATTCACCGGACCTTTCTCTGAATGATCACCTCTGGGATGTCCTTGGTTGAAGATGGTCAACAAATCACCCCCTGCCAACTGAACCTGCATAGCTGACTATTTCTGCTTTAGGAAGGATGAATGATTCCTCGGGATACTCTTGAGACCATTGTGGACTCCAAGCATCTATGGGACCGTTGTGGATTCCAAGCATCTATGGGACTGTTGTGGACTCCAAGAATCTATGGGACCGTTGTTGACTCCAAGCATCTATGAGACCGTTGTGGACTCCAAGCATCTATGAGACCGTTGTGGACTCCAAGCATCTATGAGACTGTTGTTGACTCCAAGCATCTATGAGACCGTTGTGGACTCCAAGCATCTATGAGACCGTTGTGGACTCCAAGAATCTATGGGACTGTTGTTGACTCCAAGCATCTATGAGACCGTTGTGGACTCCAAGCATCTATGGGACCGTTGTGGACTCCAAGCATCTATGGGACCGTTGTGGACTCCAAGCATCTATGAGACCGTTGTGGACTCCAAGCATCTATGTGACTGTTGTGGACTCCAAGCATCTATGGGACCGTTGTGGACTCCAAGCATCTATGGGACCGTTGTGGACTCCTATCATCTATGGGACCGTTGTGGACTCCAAGCATCTATGGGACCGTTGTGGACTCCAAGCATCTATGGGACCGTTGTGGACTCCTATCATTATGGGGACCGTTGTGGACTCCAAGCATCTATGGGACCGTTGTGGACTCCAAGCATCTATGGGACCGTTGTGGACTCCTATCATCTATGGGACCGTTGTGGACTCCAAGCATCTATGGGACCGTTGTGGACTCCAAGCATCTATGGGACCGTTGTGGACTCCTATCATCTATGGGACCGTTGTGGACTCCAAGCATCTATGGGACTGTTGTGGACTCCAAGCATCTATGGGACCGTTGTGGACTCCAAGCATCTATGAGACCGTTGTGGACTCCAAGCATCTATGAGACCGTTGTGGACTCCTATCATCTATGGGACTGTTGTGGACTCCTATCATCCATGGGACCGTTGTGGACTCCAAGCATCTATGGGACCGTTGTGGACTCAAGGCATCTATAGGACCGTTGTGGACTCCAAGCATCTATGGGACCGTTGTGGACTCCAAGCATCTATGCGATCGTTGTGGACTCAAGGCATCTATAGGACTGTTGTGGACTCCAAGCATCTATGGGACCGTTGTGGACTCCAAGCATCTATGCGATCGTTGTGGACTCCAAGCATCTATGGGACCGTTGTGGACTCCAAGCATCTATGCGATCGTTGTGGACTCAAGGCATCTATGGGACCGTTGTGGACTCAAGGCATCTATAGGACCGTTGTGGACTCCAAGCATCTATGGGACCGTTGTGGACTCAAGGCATCTATGGGACCGTTGTGGACTCCAAGCATCTATGAGACCGTTGTGGACTTCAAGCATCTATGGGACCGTTGTGGTCTCCAAGCATCTATGGGACTGTTGTGGACTCCAAGCATCTATGGGACCGTTGTGGACTCCTATCATCTATGGGACCGTTGTGGACTCCAAGCATCTATGGGACCGTTGTGGACTCCAAGCATCTATGCGATCGTTGTGAAATAGAAACAAAAAGTGTTGGTTCTTTCTAAATATCCTACCCCAGATGAGGTCACAGGGCAGTTCAACA
The DNA here is from genome assembly GCA_905116865.2 of Candidula unifasciata. Classification (NCBI taxonomy): domain Eukaryota; kingdom Metazoa; phylum Mollusca; class Gastropoda; order Stylommatophora; family Geomitridae; genus Candidula; species Candidula unifasciata. Next base: position 63,706 of record CAJHNH020002245.1, on the reverse strand, counting down.
TTTTTGAGGGTGGTAAGACTGGGTTTCCCGGCTTTCTGGTGCTTTTAACGAACCTAAAACATCTAGAACTGGCCCTAACCCCAACCCACCTACGTCCCATAAGAGAGTGCAGCCTAGGTTTCAAGACTGCATGGCAGCCTATCTACCACCCCCTGAAATATTAGACTATCCTGTGACCTGTGGATTCCCCCTGTTTAGGGAAGGATATTAAGAAAGCACCAAAGGTTCGATTCAGCACTTCACTGGCAAACAAACTGCACATACACATTTTCAAAGAATGAATTATATATTAAAAAATTATTAACAGATGTTACATTTCACATTATTACTTTATTGATATTTTGTTGTTTACATTAAAGATACTATGTGTGCAGAAAACACACATTATAAACAGTATATTCACACCAACACTGAGCTACCAGTGCCAAACATGGGTATTATCTAAAGACTTTATAGACAAAATCAGCACTTGCAAGATGAGATGCCTGAGAAAAGCCGCCAAGCGAACCATATAAGAATGGGTGAATAATCATAGTATCAGACAGACTATGGGAACAACACGTCATACTAGATTTTTTGAGAAACAGCAGATCAAGTGGTTTGGCCATCTCATTAGAATGCAGCAACATCAATACCATCACAGGTACTACATCTCAGAAGATCAGCTACAAAGCAAAAGGACAGCAAAAAGGCATGGATCGACGACATTAAATACACTTTACACCTACATGGCATGAAATCAGCCAGTGCCACCGTGCACTGGATTGCAAATTATTTCTCCACATGTTGCTTATTGACAGAAGTAGTTTGTGATCATTCAAATGTATGGAAAAACTCAAACACAAGTCCTAAATAATACTGAATACTATGTTATTCACTTGTCTCTACAAGTGATAAACTAAAACTTGGGTCTTAAGGTGTTTCTGGCACCTGCAATGCTACGGCAGTGGATCTGGGTTTGATCTCCACCTGTGACAGGGTTTGTCTGACTGCTAGGGCAGTAGATCTGGGTTTGATCTCCAGCTGTGACAGGGTTTGTCTGACTGCTAGGGCTGTAGATCTGGGTTTGATCTCCAGCTGTGACAGGGTTTGTCTGACTGCTAGGGCTGTAGATCTGGGTTTGATCTCCAGCTGTGACAGGGTTTGTCTGACTGCTACGGCAGTAGATCTAGGTTTGATCTCCAGCTGTGACAGGGTTTGTCTGAC
>CAJHNH020002245.1:0-60000 GCA_905116865.2 Candidula unifasciata | reverse complement strand
GCTGCAACACAGCACACCCTTCCATCACACTAACTTCAGACACAAAACGAACATACCATCGATTGCCTGCTGACCAGATACATTTAAAAAAAAGGTTGCCGAAAATAGCCAAATGGTCAAAATTAGCCTAACTGCTGAAAATCGCATTGTGCTGACTTTCATTCTTACAAAGAGTGTCCACTAGCAAAGCAAGATAACAACTATCAAAAACCAAAAAGCAACCAACGATGCAGCAACTGTTTTGGACAGCACAGGTACTTTGGATGTCTTTATCTGCAACATTGTCCGGAAATTCCTCAAAATAGCAATTACCGAGAGAGTATCATGCAAACAGGCCAGAAGAAGATGCAGAGAATCTGAATGTGTCACTCCATTGGAGAAATCCAGGATGCAGAATCAGATCAGAAAGTTAGAAGAAGAGGTCAAGATCCTAAAGCAAATAAGTTGACTCCAGAGAAAAGCAGGCCAGAAGTTACCAACCAAGCAAGACAGAAACTTTCAGAGATGAAGAAGATAAGAGAGATATTGGACTAGTATATAAAGATACTTGATGACATAAAAGCAGAAACAATAGCAGCATTAAAGGAATTGCAGAAAAAGCAGGATGAAAGCCATGAAGACAGTAGCTCCATACAACCTCCAACAGGCAAAGACAACAGCGAACAGCCAATAGACAATAAGCCACAGGAAACATCGCCGAAAGAGTCTACTGGCAAGCAGCAAGAACTTAAAGAAAAATACAATGCAGAAATGAACAGAATGTTTCAACCAGGTAAGCATCAACTACCTCCAGATGTGTCCTGACATAGTCGGGAACGAAACTAAGTGACACAACAAAGACATTCAAGACCCATGCCTCCGTAGAGAACAACACCATGTATAAACAATTCTATAGAAGGAAGAATCCACATCAATTAAAACCTCTAGTACAAGACAAAATGGAACCAAAAGAAACCATATTTGAACCAGTCCTACACAATAAAAATCGCAACTATAGACATCAGCCATAAAGAGCTGAAAAGTCTGAATGAGATCGAATTATCTTTTTTGGTTTTACTAGCAAGCAAGTCTGCCCCTCAACACAGAGCCATCTGTATATACAATCACATCACTTGAGTGGGAATTGTCATGAATCATTTGTTGAACTTCTGATTCTGCAGCACCAGCTGGCCAGTCTCTGCACTCACGTCCTAATTGTGTCTGCTTAATTAGTAACCTAATTCTGGACATATTTATATATATATATATATGTGTGTGTGTGCATGCACACCTCCACCCCCCCCCCCCTCGCCCCACACACAAACTTTAACTAACAATAATTCTCTGAAGAAGGCTCACCTCAACAATAGAAAAGCCTAACTTGTGCAGATGTTTCTGTTTCTGTGCGTGTACTCCCAGTAGTTGTTGTGTGTTGACTGTGAAATGGTCAGATGTTCGTAGCAGAATTGCAAGTCTAGAAGAGAACAAACATCAAGTCAGTAAGTGAAGCAGTCTTGAGGTTGCTGAAAAAAAAATTATAATGTGAAAGTAGCCATACAGAGCACATAACATGATAACAATACACTTTCAGACATATTTTCCATGATAAAAATACACTTTCAGACATATTTTCCTAGAAGTGATGCTCCAGTGGACACAGAAACTCTTGCTCTGTAGCATCATGTGCCTGTCAATAGGCCCTCTCTTTGTGCCTGTCAATAGGCCCTCACTATGTGCCTGTCAATAGGCCCTCTCTTTGTGCCTGTCAATAGGCCCTCTCTATGTGCCTGTCAATAGGCCCTCTCTTTGTGCCTGTCAATAGGCCCTCTCTATGTGCCTGTCAATAGGCCCTCTCTTTGTGCCTGTCAATAGGCCCTCTCTTTGTGCCTGTCAATAGGCCCTCTCTTTGTGCCTGTCAATAGGCCCTCTCTATGTGCCTGTCAATAGGCCCTCTCTATGTGCCTGTCAATAGGCCCTCTCTTTGCCACACGTATTCTCTGCTCATCCAGTGAAAGACTGTTCCCAGCACAACAGTGTCATGAGTAGTTTCTTCCCGCCAGGCATAAACCTACTGCCAGCATTCATATGTCTTCATCATCATCATCATCATCTTCATTTGCTGTTAGACGTCAGATAGGGCTTGCATTCCATTCTTCCACTCCACCACAGGGAACTCTCTCTGTTTCTGACAGGGAACTCTCTCTGTTTCTGACAGGGAACTCTCTCTGTTTCTGACAGGGAACTCTCTCTGTTTCTGACAGGGAACTCTCTGTTTCTGACAGGGAACTCTCTGTTTCTGACAGGGAACTCTCTGTTTCTGACAGGGAACTCTGTGTTTTTCTGACAGGGAACTCTGTGTTTCTGACAGGGAACTCTCTGTTTCTGACATGCAGTTCAGCCCAGCATTTTTAGCTTCCTGTAATAATGTTTCCACTGGACACCCTCTTGTACTCAGACCGCTTGGTTCCAGTTTGAGTGCTTGTTGTATCATTCTGTACCCATTTTATTTCAGACTGTGCTCAAACTCATATGTCTTATTTGTGTGCTCAAACTCGTGTGTCTTATTTGTGTGCTCAAACTCATATGTCTGAACTGTGTGCTCAAACTCATGCGTCTTATTTGTGTGCTCAAACTCAAATGTCTTATTTGTGTGCTCACACTCAAATGTCTTATTTGTGTGCTCAAACTCATATTTGTCTTATTTGTGTGCTCAAACTCATATGTCTTATTTGTGTGCTCAAACTCATGTGTCTTATTTGTGTGCTCAAACTGAAATGTCTTATTTGTGTGCTCAAAACTCAAATGTCTTATTTGTGTGCTCAAACTCAAATGTCTTATTTCTGTGCTCAAACTCATGTGTCTTATTTGTGTGCTCAAACTCATGTGTCTTATTTGTGTGCTCAAACTCATGTGTCTTATTTGTGTGCTCAAACTCATGTGTCTTATTTGTGTGCTCAAACTCATGTGTCTTATTTGTGTGCTCAAACTCATGTGTCTTATTTGTGTGCTCAAACTCATGTGTCTTATTTGTGTGCTCAAACTCATGTGTCTTATTTGTGTGCTCAAACTCATGTGTCTTATTTGTGTGCTCAAACTCATGTGTCTTATTTGTGTGCTCAAACTCAAGTGTCTTATTTGTGTGCTCAAACTCAAGTGTCTTATTTGTGTGCTCAAACTCATGTGTCTTATTTGTGTGCTCAAACTCATGTGTCTTATTTGTGTGCTCAAACTCATATGTCTTATTTGTGTGCTCCAACTCATGTGTCTTATTTGTGTGCTCAAACTCATGTGTCTTATTTGTGTGCTCAAACTAATATGTCTTATTTGTGTGCTCAAACTCATGTGTCTTATTTGTGTGCTCAAACTCATATGTCTTATTTGTGTGCTCAAACTCATGTGTCTTATTTGTGTGCTCAAACTCATATGTCTTATTTGTGTGCTCAAACTCATATGTCTTATTTGTGTGCTCAAACTCATATGTCTTATTTGTGTGCTCAAACTCATATGTCTTATTTGTGTGCTCAAACTCATATGTCTTATTTGTGTGCTCAAACTCATATGTCTTATTTGTGTGCTCAAACTCATATGTCTTATTTGTGTGCTCAAACTCATATGTCTTATTTGTGTGCTCCAACTCATGTGTCTTATTTGTGTGCTCAAACTCAAGTGTCTTATTTGTGTGCTCAAACTCATGTGTCTTATTTGTGTGCTCAAACTCATGTGTCTTATTTGTGTGCTCCAACTCATGTGTCTTATTTGTGTGCTCAAACTCATGTGTCTTATTTGTGTGCTCAAACTCATGTGTCTTATTTGTGTGCTCAAACTCATGTGTCTTATTTGTGTGCTCAAACTCATGTGTCTTATTTGTGTGCTCAAACTCATGTGTCTTATTTGTGTGCTCAAACTCATGTGTCTTATTTGTGTGCTCAAACTCATGTGTCTTATTTGTGTGCTCAAACTCATATGTCTTATTTGCAGGAATGACCTATATTTAGTAGTGGAGCTCAACCTGTTTGACTGTAGACAACGTTGCAATCAACAGTAATAGTACACATACTGCTACATCATCATCATCATCAATATGCACAAACAGCTTACAGCTTGCATACATTTTGACAATGTTTTGTTGGGGGGGGGGGGGGGGGGGTTAGAGGAGTGCGGAGAGTTTGGATGTAGTCCATTTTTAATGAAGTGATCCATTCATGAAACAAAACCTGAAGCTGTACTGAAACCAACTGATCTCTAAATGAGTCCAGCACTGAATCAAGGCCAATATCAAATATACCCTACTCACTCACAAGAGAGGGCCGTGAATCAGAAACATAGCTGGACAAGACAAGATGCAACCAAATGTTCTCAAGAGAAAATTAAAAGCTTTTTTTTAAAAATTATTATTTTTAAAAACATCCATGAGAGATATCTGAAAGAAATTGGCTATTCTTTTTTGGCAGCGACAACAAGAAACAAAGAATTCTTGTAATGGCTGTCGAAATAATGGTGGCAAAACAATGGACGACAGCAGAGAGAAAAGCAAGCACATGTTAAGTGTCTCTTGGAAGGAACAATATAATTTTAATATACAATATGATCAACTTCCCAGTCAGCCAAATAGGACACAGTCTAGGCTAGATTTTAAAATGAGAAAACCTGGCATGCACAAAAAGTAATGTAACTCTGGAATAATACACTGGAGTGTTATGTGAAATTCAGGCTGTCTAGGAAACTTCTGATAAAGTCCTAAGGGCATTCATGTTCAAAAGATTACAAACTAATCAAACCAAGGTCTCTGTCCATCCCATGGTGCTGGTGCCTTGGCATAGCGGGAGGTTTGAGTACCCTAATGACTCCCAGAGCTATACCGGCAGGGGACTTGTACCCCTGGCAGGTTTAACCAGGCCGGCAAGGGACTTGCTCCCCTGGCAGGTTTAACCAGGCCGGCAGGGGACTTGTTCCCCTGGCAGGTTTAACCATGCCCAACAGATCTTGAGAAGAGTCAGACCAAACTAGCAGCCTGGTCCTCCAGGCTGGGGGTTGGGCAAAGGGCTGACAACCCATTACCATTAAAAAATACTTTGTTACAGAAACAAGAACAAGTGAAACTATTGAACCGGTGGAAAGAAGTGAAGCCTGCCAGATATTTGGTGAAATAAGGGCTGGGGATCAAAGCCAAAATGAAGTCAACAGCCCGACAGTGAATCTTCATTCTCCCAAAAACACTCTAAGTGTTGGAAGTTGGAATGTGAAAATATTGTATCAAACTGGAAAAGTGGAACAAGTGCAAAATTATCTGTCTTGGTCTGTTACGCACCAACAGAGGATGCAGAAGAGGAGACAAAAGACAGCTTTTACAACAGTCTGCAAGCAGTAGTAGAAGACATCCCAAAGCATGATGTATTGTTTATCCTGGGAGACTTGAATGCTCAGGTAGGAAAGGACAAGGCAGGGAGGAAGAGAACAATGGGAAAACATGGAACAGGGAAAATGACCAACAACGGAGAGAGATTATGCGAGTTCAGCCAATCTAATGATCTAATAATTGGAGGAACACTCTTCCCTCACAAGACAATTCATAAGGTCACATGGAGATCTCCAGATGGACACACCAAAAACCAAATTGACCATATTCTTATAATTGACCATATTCTAATAAATGGAAAATGGAGGCATTCCCTGCAAGACGTCAGAGTACGTAGATCAGCGGATATAGGTAGCGACCATAGTTTTCTTATAGGGAAAATCAGGTTAAAACTAAAGCTAAAATAGGAAAACCAAAACCGCAGCTATATGATGTAGAAAAGGCACACAAGAATGACTCAAGCACTGTATAGTATTATAAGGCAAGCAGAATAGTATAATATGGCAAGCAGAATTCAGAAAGGGGAAATCATGTATTGATCACATCTTCACGCTGCCCTAAATAACTGAACAAAAGTAACGAATGGAATAGTGCAGTTTATATGACCTTTGTAGATTTTGAAAAAGCCTTTGATAGCCTGCATAGGGAATCGCTATGGAAGATTTTGTGTCACTATGATGTACCACAGAGCATAGTACATTTGATCAAAGCCATTTACTTAGAGTTTCAGTGCAAGGTAGTTTGTGATAATTATACAACATAAAGTTTCTTTGTCAACACAGGAGTCAAACAGGGATGCATACTATCCCCTTTTTTGTTCTGGCTGATAAAAACAGATACACGAGATAGAAACAGAGGCATCAGGTGGTCACTCATCTCTGTTTTAGAGGATTTGGACTACGCAGATGACATCAGCCTTACATCAAGCCCTCATGTGGACGCTTAGGAAAAGATAAAAAGACTTTCAGCAACAGCCCGTAAGAAAGTACTCCAAATAAACACCAGTAAAACTGAAGTAATGAGAAATAATCTCAAAACAGAAAATCTAATTATCTTAAATGATGAAGCAACAGAGGAAGTTGAAGAATGTATTTACCTCGAAAGTAAAGTTACTCCAGATGGAGATTCTAAAAAGGATGTAACATCAAGAATAAACAAATCAAATCAAGCATTTGCCATGCTTAACAATATATGGAAGTCAAAGGGATTTAGTTAAAGACAAAACTCAGAATATACAAGCGCAACATTTAAGGAATATTATTATACAACTGCGAATTCTACGAATATTTTGGTCAAACAAAATCACAAATGAAGAACTGAGGAGGAAAACAGAATGTGCATCACCGGCAAATGTTATCAAAGTAAGACAATGGAAATGGCTTGGACATGTTTACAGAATGCCTTGTGACACTCTCGCAAAAACAGCTCTCTGGTCGAAGCAGATGGGAAAAGGAGACGTGGACGACGTAAGGAAACCTGGAGAAGGGCAACAGAACGGGAAATGAAGGAATGTAAACTGACATGGGATACCATGAGCAGAAAAGCAGCAGACCGGCAGCAATGGAGATCAATCTTGAATGCCTTATGTGTCAACAGTGACATGAAAAGGATATAGATATAGAAGGTATCTGTATAAGCAACAGCAGGAACAGCAGGAATAGTAATAAAGAGGGGATAAGCAAATCAACCAGTGTCAAAGCTGTATACATGGCAAAAGTGACAGAACTAAAATGACTCACTTTTTAGCTACTTGACCTTCAATCACACAACTGTTGTCAACACTTGTAATCTTCAGAGGCAAACCATCACTACTGAGGTAGACAGCACAACCTGGACATGCAAGATGGTCAATGCCACATCAATCAACATCAGGCTTCAGATAAAAACCTTTCAAGTGTCACAGACATTCAGATAACCATCCCATTGCATTTTTGTTTTAAATTCATGCATTAATCTTGAATGAATACTGACGGGTTACAAAACACTGTCATGATTATTGCAATTTCTATCATTCTTTTAGGGTTTTCATTTAAAGCCCTCTCAAAGGTTCAGTGACATTAAAGGTAATTAACTGACCTAGGATACTGCAGACAGGCAAAGTGTTGCAACATTATATATACTCAATCAGGATATGATAGGTGGGTGACCCGATTCATTGGCACCTTTCCATCTTTCCAGACGACAGTGTTATAATGCGCTATGAGGAGGCATGAGACTCACAGCCCATGGCGATGGCGAGTATGACTAGCAAGACCCGCCCGTGTCAAGAAAAGTCTTCCACATTGATAGAATGGGATTTCAGGACCATTGTTAACAACATTTGTGTTTAATCTGTTTCTTTTCAGCTCTCATCCTTTCTGCAATCTTTTCTTCCTTCACTCTCATTCCCTTCCTGATATGCCCTTTCCGCACAACACGGTCCATGGCATTTTGTTCACATGAGTCTACCTCAATATCTGAATCATTCATGTCTCACTTGCACGCATCTTTAAACCATAGTAGAGGTCAGCCTCGACATCTTCACCATAAAGGATGTCTTTAGGGATTCTGCCATCCTCCATTCTCCAGGTGTGACCCAGCCACCTGAGCCTTCGTAGACTGAGCATGGAAAAGACTGTTGTAGTACCTGCTCTTTCCAGTACCTCAGTGTTTGTGATTTTGTCCTGCCACTTAATGCCAAGTATTCTTCTTAGGCATCGCATGTGAAAGTATTAAGCCGTCTCTCCTGGTGCAAATAGGTTGACCAAGTTTCGCTGCCATAAAGCAAAGTGCTGAGAACCCAAGCCTGATAGACAAGAGTTTTTGTTTTAATTGTGAGCTTTCTGTCCTCCCAAACTCTCTTTGTCAATCTGCTCATTGTTGTTGCTGCCTTACCTATCCTGGTGTTGATTTCTTGGTCTAGCGATAGCTTGCTATTCACTGTGGAACCCAGATAGGGAAAATGGTCTACTATCTCAAGCTCTTCACCGTCAATGTAGACTGTAGGTCTGTGATTGACACCTTGCACCATAACCTTGGTCTTCTTTTTGCTGTTAGTCCAAATTCACAGCACGCATCAGCAAAGGCAGATAGTAAACTTTGCAGCTCCTCCTCTGAGTGGGTGGTTACTGCTACATCATCTGCAAACAGCAGCTCTCTGATAAGTACCTTTCTTATCCTGGTTTTTGCCTTCAGCTTGCAAGCATTGTAAAGGCTGCCGTCAGATCGAGAATGAATGAATATACCACCCTCCTGATCTCCAAAGGCATGTGTCAAAAGAAGTGAAAAGTATATTCCAAAGAGGGTAGGAGCAAGTACACACCCCTGCTTCACTCCATTTTTAATTACATACTCCTCCGATGTTGCACCATCAAAGTTGATTGTACCTTTCATACCTGTGGGGAACAACTCAATATTGCTCAGTAGAGAAGATGGACACCCAATCTTCTTCAGTGCGTTGAACAGACCTTTTCCACTAACCAAATCAAATGCCTTGGTAAAATCAATAAAAGCAACATACAGTGGTTGATTTTGTTCGCAGCATTTTTCCTGCAACTGACCTAATGAAAATATCATATCAGTGGCAGATCGGTTCCCACGAAAGCCACCCTGGGACTCTGGGTAAATGCGGTCCCCTATGATCTGGAGTCTTCGCAGAACCATTCTCGCAAGCACTTTTCCAACAGTACACAGCAGTGATATTCCCCTGTAGTTATTGCAGTCACTCCGATCACCCTTGTTCTTGTACATAGTTATGGTGCTTGCGTCTTTGAAGTCTTGCGGAACCTGTCCCTCTTGCCAGCAGAGTGTTATTAGCTGATGAATGTGTGGGGTTAGAATGTCTTTACCACAACTGACGATCTCAATAGGAATTCCATCTCTGCCTGGGGCTTTCCCTGAAGCCAATTCATCAAAAGCATTGCTAACATCTGCAACTGTTGGAAATGTGTCCAGATAGTCAAGAGTTGGTAGCACCTCCATGGCATTAAGGACACCATCAGCTAGTTTAGTATTAACTAAGTAAAGCTCCAGATAATGCCCCACCCCTCTATCTAGATGCCTCTTCTTGTCATTAATAATCTCCCCATTCAAACTCTTTATTTACATGGGTGACAAACTGTCTGGGTGACAAACTGTCTGAGTGACAAACTGTCTGGGTGACAAACTGTCTGGGTGACAAACTGTCTGGGTGACAAACTGTCTGGGTGACAAACTGTCTGGGTGACAAACTGTCTTTACAATTATGAAAATTATTCTGTATCCGCCCGACAGGAAAGAACTGGTTTTGAAGAATACAATTTTGCTACAGCATGGGAAACATGTTATTTTTCAACATCTACTGACAACGAGACTTGCACAGATATATCTACAGTTATTATAAATATTATATTATTAACTGAAAACAAAAAGTAATGGTTAATCTGCCAACGTGTACAAGACACACTATAGTTGATTCAAACATCAAAAGCAAGGGGTATTTAGTCACATTATGGGAAGACTTGATCATAATGTAACACCGGAATGATCAATGGAAAAGAAAGAGAGAAAGAGACAGAGGGAAGAGAGGCAGAGGTCAAGCAGCAGGGGACACGGTGGGCAGAAAAGTGTACTCAACAAAGAAATTCGAAAGAAGACAAATTTCTCTCAGACAGGTGATGATGGAAACCACATTCTGAAAAGGACCTTCGAGATGATGATGATGATGATCCTCTGGCAGGTCTTTGCAGAATGTGGTTCTCATCCTTGCCTGCCTGAAAGTAACTGTCCCTCGCCAGCTCTCCCCCCAAAACAGAACAGAACCAGTTGTAACTGTCCCTCGCCAGCTCTCCCCCCAAAACAGAACAGAACCAGTTGTAACTGTCCCTCGCCAGCTCTCCCCCCAAAACAGAACAGAACCAGTTGTAACTGTCCCTCGCCAGCTCTCCCCCCAAAACAGAACAGAACCAGTTGTAAATGTCCCTCGCCAGCTCTCCTCCCAAAACAGAACAGAACCAGTTGTAACTGTCCCTCGCCAGCTCTCCCCCCAAAACAGAACAGAACCAGTTGTAAATGACCTACAAAGGCATCAGATCAAGTGGTTTGCCAACTCAGAGAGAATGCCTTTGTGATGCCATACCATACAAGGCATACAACACAAGAGGAGCAGGACGTAGAGCACAAGGTAGAGCAAGAACAAGAAGGAAAGATAACATCAGAGAAACTCAACAACAGCACCATGTGTCTATGGCTGAGACAGCCAGAAGAGCCAAAAACAGAACTCTGTAGCTCAATCAACACACAAACCAGTAACAAGGAAATGAAGAAACAGAACCCTGTAGCTCAATCAACACACAAACCAGTAACAAGGAAATGAAGAAACAGAACCCTGTAGCTCAATCAACACACAAACCAGTAACAAGGAAATGAAGAAACAGAACCCTGTAGCTCAATCAACACACAAACCAGTAACAAGGAAATGAAGAAACAGAACCCTGTAGCTCAATCAACACACAAACCAGTAACAAGGAAATGAAGAAACAGAGCCCTGTAGCTCAATCAACACACAAACCAGTAACAAGGAAATGAAGAAATAGAAGACAATTATAAAAAGACAAAAGTATCCCCTTCTTATCATCACCATCATGTGCTGTGCTGGTAAGCATAGGCTGTCATGTTCCGCCACCTCACACAATCATGAGAACCGCGGATCAGTTCAATTTGTTTGTCTCCACCCCATCCATCTGACCAGGCCATCATGACATTTATCTCCTTGCCCTGCTCTTGCTCTCTTGTCCCCAATCTTGCCAATAGATCCACAGGTAGACAAATAACCAGAATGTTCAGCCAGTGTTTACAGCTGCAGAATGTGAACAAGAAACAGAAACCAAATCTGCAAATAAACAAACTTCCTGAGCACCAGAAAACTAGAGCTATAAACTATTTGTAAATACAGAGGTTTTTGTTAGAATCAATAAATGTACACACACTAATCTTACGTCTTCAAAGAGACAGATTTTTTCATGTTAATTTCCTGCCCACAAGTCCCTGACTAAGGAAACAGTGTTTTTTTTTTTTTTTTTTTACAAAAGTCTGTGAAACCTGCTAGCAGCTTTACTTACATCCATAAACTGGGAGCACATGATGGTGATGATGGCCCAAAAGTTGACTGATGGTAAACCTGACAGCCAATAGTGAAGTCTTTTGATCATCTGTTATAAACAAAACAAAAATTAACGCAAGAGAGTTATTACCTGGTACACTTCACTGTATCTTAGAAGGTGCATTTAACAGAAATAAATCAAAATAACCTGAAAAAACAACATTGAACAGACAAAACAATAGCTGAAAAACACAGCAAACATAGCACTTTGAACAAACCTACATGTTACAATATTAGCATTACACTAACATTTTGTGCATGTGTTGACACTGTGGTGGCATGGCTGCCTTAAATTAAATATGTGTGTGTTCTCATTATTGGTGTTGTCAGGACTACTGCCTGCTTCACTGTTGTCAGGACTACTGCCTGCTTCACTGTTGACAGGACTACTGCCTGCTTCACTGTTGACAGGACTACTGCCTGCTTCACTGTTGACAGGACTACTGCCTGCTTCACTGTTGTCAGGACTACTGCCTGCTTCACTGTTGTCAGGACTACTGCCTGCTTCACTGTTGTCAGGACTACTGCCTGCTTCACTGTTGTCAGGACTACTGCCTGCTTCACTGTTGACAGGACTACTGCCTGCTTCACTGTTGTCAGGACTACTGCCTGCTTCACTGATGACAGGACTACTGCCTGCTTCACTGTTGACAGGACTACTGCCTGCTTCACTGTTGACAGGACTACTGCCTGCTTCACTGTTGTCAGGACTACTGCCTGCTTCACTGTTGTCAGGACTACTGCCTGCTTCACTGTTGACAGGACTACTGCCTGCTTCACTGTTGTCAGGACTACTGCCTGCTTCACTGATGACAGGACTACTGCCTGCTTCACTGTTGACAGGACTACTGCCTGCTTCACTGTTGACAGGACTACTGCCTGCTTCACTGTTGTCAGGACTACTGCCTGCTTCACTGTTGTCAGGACTACTGCCTGCTTCACTGTTGTCAGGACTACTGCCTGCTTCACTGTTGTCAGGACTACTGCCTGCTTCACTGTTGTCAGGAGACAATGATAAACACTATGATATTTGCTGACACAGGAATGGGGCAGTTAACATACAAGCTGTAACTGCAGCCAGCATCTGTTATTAGTTCTCCAGTGTGTGCTATGTATGTGTATAGTAACTTAGTCAAAAGGCAGAATGTGCTGATGTTATGTGCAGTACAGCATAGGCATGCTGTAAAAAGATGCTAGCTCTTTTCCCATGTCAGTTTCCTCAGTTTTCCAGCGTATATTTGCAGGTCTTTTCTCATATCAGTTTCCTCAGTTTTCCAGCGTATATTTGCAGGTCTTTTCTCATATCAGTTTATCAGTTTTTCAGCGTATATTTGCAGGTCTTTTCTCATGTCAGTTTCCTCAGTTTTCCAGCATATATTTGCAGGTCTTTTCTAACTGGGATGTGCTCTGCTGCTCTATTTGCCCTTGCAAATCTCCCCATAATGCAGTCTGAATGTGACCTCCCATGGTGATCCCCACAGAGCTGGAATTTGACGGCTATTCAACTGGTAGTCCGATGGAGCCCTAGCTAGTGGCCTGCAGATTACTGCCAGTTGTATTAATGATCTTTCTACGTATGGGCTCAGGCCTCTGACCCATCACCATCTCCATCTAGAAAATGTTAGCCCCTGAGTAAACTTGGAACAGCTATGATCTGTGAGCTAGTTGAGCCTAAAGATGCAGTATACAAAACTCATGACCAGAACGGTATACTCTTTGGTACCCATCAACCTCCTGCCAGCCATTGGTAAGTCAGTGACTCCAAGTCATTTTGATGACAGGCTGCTGGGTGAGTCAGGTGAAGAGATATAACGACTCAAAAAAGGGACATGAATTGTGTCTTATATGGTATGGTTTGCCATGTAAAAGCTGATAAATGCTAACATTAATCAAAGGCATCACATAAAATGTTTTTAAGATTACTAGCGGTGCAATCAAGATTGTGTTTGGCAGAAGATACTTTCAGCAGAAGCCAATAGAAAACATGGTTGTGAATAAAGATCGGAAGGAGCTAGAATACAATAAGAGAGAAATTGGAAAGCAGATAACAATGAATGCATTCAACAGCTATCTAGAATGTCATTTGTGACATAGAATAATTCTACAAGAAAGATACATATTTATGTTGCATGAAAAGCATTAAAAGACACCAGCATGTCTTGAAATTACAGGTTCCATATAAGTATGTCTGGACCAGATTAAGGATACCAGGCTGCATGCAAGAGACTAGCAGTTCTGATGTGACTACAGATGATCAGGTTTAGCAAGTATCTCATTTTCCTTTTTAGAACTATTCTGCAGCATATCCATAAACAAGTGCTTGTCTCTCATTCCAATCAAACCATTCTACAAGAAAGATATATATATATATACACACAATACACTGACAGACTAATTCAGCGAGGGCTGAGCATGGCGTCTCCAGACTATTCAACACTGTGGGGAAAACAGAGGTGGACTTTGAATCAGGTTGCAGCAGGTACTATTACCACATGGACTTTTCGCTGGCTATTGAAGGAGACAAAGCACAAGTAGGAATTTCCCAAGTGCAGGGATGTCAGTTCTCATTTTATTCACTCCTTTTTGAGTTGTCATGGCAGAACTTTCTCCAGTGGTACTGTCAGACTTAAGCCGTAATCTCTACTCATCAGTTTTTTCTGACAATGTTCTTTTAGAGGACAGAAATATGTCAGTTTGAAAACACTGTCAGCCTGAAAACACTGCAAGTCTGAAAACACTGTCAGTCTGAAAACACTGCAAGTCTGAAAACACTACCAGTCTGAAAACACTGCCAGTCTGAAAAAACTGCCAGTCTGAAAAAACTGCAAGTCTGAAAACACCGTCAGTCTGAAAACACTGTCAGTCTGAAAACACTGCAAGTCTGAAAACACTGCCAGTCTGAAAACACTGCAAGTCTGAAAACACTGTCAGTCTGAAAACACTGCGTGTGAACAGATTCCAGTTACAGGAAAGGTGTATGTGTATTTAGTCAGCATGAAAGTATGTACTGTGCATGGTCTAGAAGTACTCTGTGTAAGCTGATTCCAGTTAGGGTACTAGTGTATGTGTTTACTCAGTCTAAAAGTACTGTGTGTAAGCTGATTCCAGTTAGGGTACTAGTGTGTGTGTTTACCTAGTCTGAAAGTACTGTGTGTAAGCTGATTCCAGCTAGGGCTCTAGTGTATGTGTTTACTCAGTCTAAAAGTACTGTGTGTAAGCTGATTCCAGCTAGGGCACTAGTGTATGTGTGTGTTTACCTAGTCTAAAAGTACTGTGTGTAAGCTGATTCCAGTTAGAGTACTAGTGTATGTGTTTACCTAGTCTAAAAGTACTGTGTGTAAGCTGATTCCAATTAGGGTACTAGTGTATGTATTCACCTAGTTTAAAAGTACTGTGTGTAAGCTGATTCCAATTAGGGTACTAGTGTATGTATTCACCTAGTATAAAAGTACTGTGTGTAAGCTGATTCCAGCTAGGGTACTAGTGTATGTATTCACGTAGTCTAAAAGTACTGTGTGTAAGCTGATTCCAGTTAGGGTACTAGTGTATATATTCACCTAGTTTAAAAGTACTGTGTGTAAGCTGATTCCAGTTAAGTTACTAGTGTATGTATTCACCTAGTTTAAAAGTACTGTGTGTAAGCTGATTCCAGTTAGGGTACTAGCGTAAGTATTCACCTATTTTAAAAGTACTGTTTGTAAGCTGATTCCAGCTAGGGTACTAGTGTTTGTATTCACCTAGTCTAAAAGTACTGTGTGTAAGCTGATTCCAGTTATAGGGACTGCACTGTGAATGTGTTCCAGTTGAAGACTTTAGTTTATTAGTTTCAAACAGTTTGCCTCAACCTGCATAACTTATTTTCTGTGTCCCATTTTTCACAGCATCTTCCTATTTTTAAAAAATTGAAGAGGCAAATAAAAATGACAGCAGACAACCATAAAACACAAGACAATATGGAGTTGACAGCAAACCATAAAACACACAAGACAATATGGAGTTGACAGCAGACAACCATAAAACACAAGACAATATGGAGTTGACAGCAAACCATAAAACACACAAGACAATATGGAGTTGACAGCAAACCATAAAACACAAAACAATATGGAGTTGACAGCAAACCATAAAACACACAAGGCAATATGGAGTTGACAGCAAACAACCATAAAACACAAGACAATATGGAGTTGACAGCAAACAACCATAAAACACAAGACAATATGGAGTTGACAGCAAACAACCATAAAACACAAGACAATATGAAGTTGACAGCAAACATCCAAAAAACACAAGACAAGAGTTGACCATTACCATGATATAAAGGAGAGTATTTAACATTCCTGGCCAACAACCATTTGTGATTTTTCTCTAAATCCTGGCTTGTGTTGAGAGCAAATGCATTTTTCAGGATACCCAGCCACATAAAAGCTGCTGACTTGTTGGCGTTGTTTAGCCCTTGATTAGTGAAACACAAAGGTGAAAATTAAAAAACAACTTGAACAATAAAACACAAAAAAAATAATGTGAATATAAGGTAGTAACTATTCATTTGAAAAACAGCAACATCTACAATAATAAATGAAACTGTAATGATGCTATAAATCGGGATAACGTCAGGGTATGATGGACATAATTGGGGAAGTCCCTGATAGCATGGGTTTCACGGGGAGATGGTGAAAAGACAGAACTAAGCAAGTCGCGTGTGAATCTGGGGGATTTAGAATGAGGTGGTCATTCAGTGACTGAACCCCAGATTGAAAGGAAGTTAAACTGAATCCAGAGTGTGAATCTGGATAAGAATCAAGTGAATTTAGTCCTGAACGAAAAAGGAGCGGAGCTGTGTTGAATTACTGTTTTGGCCAGCATCGTCTGAAGCACGGCTGGAGACTTAGACCGTGAGCAAGGCAAGATTGCCTGAATAGCGTAAGGGATTAGTTCTACTGTTGATTCTTGTCGCTTGTGTTGTATTGACAATAAACCTGTGAAGTGCTGTCAACTGTCGTCGACTGTCATTTAAAGAGGTGCGACAGTTGAGAAGTTTGGCTGGAATTAACTGTGACATAACACCTAGACAACAGAACCAGTGTTGAATCTGCACAAGAGAGATTCAGTGCGGAGCAGACACATTACAGAAACCTAACAAGTGTAATTAAAATTTGCTGACAACTAGAATTAAAACTGTGCTGCTGCAACTTGCTCATTAGCAAGATATGAGAAATCCAAATCGAACAGCTGCTGCCACTTGCTCATTAGCAAGATATAAGAAATCCAAATCGAACAGCTGCTGCCACTTGCTCATTAGCAAGATATAAGAAATCCAAATCGAACAGCTGCTGCCACTTGCTCATTAGCAAGATATGAGAAATCCAAATCGAACAGCTGATGCGACTTGCTCATTAGCAAGATATGAGAAATTCAAATCGAACAGCTGATGCGACTTGCTCATTAGCAAGATATGAGAAATCCAAATCGAACAGCTGAATAAACACTTTTAAAAAATATGATTCTTTCTCTTATTATTTCTCAGATATGAATGCTGTAATCGACCCCAAAAAAAATATGAATCTTTTTCTGTATTATTTCTTAGATATGAATGCTGTAATCGAACCAAAAAAAAAGAGACAATGATCCTGTGGTATTTTTTGGACAATAGGATTGTTAGAGCTGATGTTCCAAGCCTCAAAATAATTGGCAGGATCAACAGAAGAGACAGCAGACTGTGGTACCTGGGAATCACCTTTGACAGAAGTTTGTCTTTCAGTGATCACATAAAGGGACTTGTAACAAAGGCTCAAAAAGGTCTTAATGCACTCAAGATTATGGCAACAATGGATATGGAGCAGAGAATGCAGTTCACACTTTACCAGCAATCAGTCATCTCAGTGATTGATTATGGACTGGGATCACTCACAAGCAATGGAATCAGTAGAGAAACAAGATTATTATGACCTGGAGAGAATGAGGCACCTTGGTGTCACTAGAGGGTCTGGCCGGCTCACTACACTCAGAGGAAAGGCAAGACAGACACATAACCAGATTACAAACATAACAAAAGTATTGGAGCTCTGCGCTGGCTGCTGAAGATGAGGATTAAGCGCACATGGGAATGCCCAGAGTGTTGTGATGTCAACTCCTTCTCTGTGACCACTTCGATGTCTATGGAGATAGAAGGTTCTGGTTCTTGCTCTTCTGGCCAAATGTTGTTTTGATGTTATCTTTCCACTTGTCCTTGATCTACCTCAGAATTCATGACTCTCTCTCTCTCTGTTTTTTTTGGGCTGGTATATGCCATGTATGGTATGGCATCACAAGGCATTATTTTTAAAATAAGCAAACCATTTCTGGCTGTCTTTGTATGCAGTATAGTACTGATCTATCCTGGTGATAGAACATGACCTTTTTTTTCTCTTAGGAAGTGGCTTTTGTCTCTCAGGAACTGACTTCTTTCTATTATAAACTGTCCTTTTTCTCTTATGAACTGTCCTTTTTCTCTTATGAACTGTCCTTTTTCTCTTATGAACTGTCCTTTTTCTCTTATGAACTGTCCTTTTTGTCTTATGAACTCACTCCTAACTTTACCTCTTTACCTTCTGTTAAAAGAACATTTATATAGGTATATGTTTCAGCACTGTGATATTCAAAACCCTCACTAATAAAATACTATTCTCCTTACTGAACTGCAAACATGCAACTTATGCTGAAGAACAAAAATCCATGGCAAAAACGGCAAAGGGCATGACATGAAAGACCGAACAAACGTAAAACTTTATTTTCAAAGGTAACAGATTCTCTCTTAATGCAAAACCAGTCCATAGACACTATACTACTACAGATCTTTTTTTTTTTTTTTTAACATATAGATAAAGAAAAGTGTACAGTTTGACTGCTAGAAATACTTACTTCTGATTCTGTCTAGAAAGACATGATCAGACACTCGCATGTGAAAATTTTTGGGAAGTATGTCTAAAAATGTGAAGGAGCCCAAAATTTCTAGCAGTTGTGTCTCCTGCATTTGATCAAAACGATCCCACAAACAAGATTCCACCTGGGAAGAACAACAAAAACAAGGCACATGATCAGAGTAACATGAATTAAAGCCCATTTCTCTACCAATAATCTGCCATCTCTTCAAGTGAAGAACTCTGGTATTATGACCAGCAAGTGGTAAATTTATGATGTCAAATCTCTCAGTGAGAGAGAGAGAGAGAGAGAGAGAGAGAGAGAGAGAGAGAGAGAGAGAGAGAGAGAGAGAGAGAGAGAGAGAGAGAGAGAGAGAGAGAGAGAGAGAGAGAGAGAGAGAGAGAGAGAGAGAGAGAGAGAGAGAGAGAGCGAGAGAGAGAGAAAGAGAGTTACCAAATACTGACTGGACAGTGTTTTTTGTTCTTGACACACAGCCCAAAAAAATGACAGTCTAGGAACAAGAAAGAGGACTGAGCAATTTAAAATTGTGTGTGCAATGCTTAAAGGCATGTGTGTCACGCAACCTGTAATGTACTTCTTAATATGAGATTTTTGAGTGTGTCTGTTTTCTGATAAAGCAAAGTGCGCCTCAAAACACTGCAACCTGACCAGAAACCTGTCAACAGCAAATAACCCAGAAACCTGTCAATAGCAGATAAAGCAGAAACCTGTCGATAACAGATAGACCAGAAACCTGTCAATAGCAGATAAAGCAGAAACCTGTCAATAGTATATAAACCAAAAACCTGTCAATAGCAGATAGACCAGAAACCTGTCAATAGCAGATAGACCAGAAACATGTCAATAGCAGATAACCCGGAAACCTATCAATAGCAGATAACCCAGAAACCTGTCAATAGCAGATAGACCAGAAACCTGTCAATAGCAGATAGACCAGAAACATGTCAATAGCAGATAACCCGGAAACCTATCAATAGCAGATAACCCGGAAACCTATCAATAGCAGATAACCCAGAAACCTATCAATAGCAGATAACCCAGAAACCTATCAATAGCAGATAACCCGGAAACCTATCAATAGCAGATAGACCAGAAACCTGTCAATAGCAGATAGACCAGAAACATGTCAATAGCAGATAACCCGGAAACCTATCAATAGCAGATAACCCAGAAACCTGTCAATAGCAAATAAAGCAGAAACCTGTCAATAGCAGATAAAGCAGAAACCTGTCCATAGCAGATAACCCTTGTGCAGCACAAAAGCTGAAGAGACAGCCTCAGCATCCCTTATAGCACTGATCAGACATCATCAATATGTTCAGCAATATCTCATCCCTGATTGCACTGATCAGACATTAGGAATCTGTGCAGCAATATCTCATCCCTTATTGCACTGATCAGACATTAGGAATCTGTTCAGCAATATCTCATCCTTAAAATCTAGCTGAGGATTCTCATTCTGATCCCACAGCACACACAACAGAAATATTTGTGGATACATTGAGATAGTTCTTAGTAGATTCCAAGAATACATTCACAATAATTCCCAACCAAAGCTGAATTGTCAGAGAAAGTAGGATTTCCCTGCAAATATTTATGCCAAAAAAACTAGTCACTGCTCTGGAGGTAAAGGAATCAAAGAATGTCTACTATGGCACCGCAACAATCCTGACTCAGCTCCCATGACATCAATGATGTCAGGGGCCGACAGCTCATGTGTTTGTATTATCAATGGAGAGACAAGAAAAGGTCATGAGTGTAGCCCTAGAAAAGACTGGACAAAAGTGATAAAATACACACTGGACAGAAACAGTGCATCAAACAAGTTAACAACACTTGGCGTTTCAACAGAACTAGACTTGAATCCAGTATTTTGAGGAAGTCTAGTGAGCAGGACCTTGGGATAAGGAGACTGGACTTACACGTGACAGGAGAGACGAGATTTTGGACGTTTACAGCAGCAGATGTTTTGTGTGACAGTTATAATGTGTTACTGTAAAAACATTAGTTGTTCCTCGCAGTATTCTTAGTGATAGTGACTAGCATTTAATTATATTAGTATAATCACGTGTTAGGAACTAGTGCATAATTATATTTGTGATACATACAGCTTGATAGTCTGTGGCACTGCTAAAATATTTATCTGATATATTGCATAGGTGTAGAATGTTGCCAGTGCGCAGTTTCAGGGGCCATCTCCCCATGAGAGGCATAACGCCCGAGTGACAGTCAGCATGGCACACTTGTCACCTGATAACCTCCAGGCGGGTCTTAGCGATTGTGTTGGAACAGTGGTAGCACGGATCTTGTGAGGATAGCCATATAAGGCCATGAGTTGAGAACAAACATCATAGCACTCTGGACATTTCCAGAAGCGATCTATCCCCATCCTCAGCAGCAAGCAAAGATTTCCAAATCCAAGTGTACCAGTAACAATCTGATTGTATGTCCATCTCACCCCTTTTCTGAGAGTTGTTGGCTGGCTAGATATCCTAGGTCACTCCTCGCTGCAGCGTTCTCTTCAGACCATTACGACCTATTTGTGTCTCTTCACTGTTAACTCACTCCCAAAGACCCATAAAATATCTAGCTTGCCACAAAACAATTACTACCTAATGGTGCAAAACCAGACATTCTATCTACAAATTCGGGTTATCAATAAGCCAGGATGACCTGGAGAAAAGACCCAACATAAACTAACTACCTGGGATCTCTGAAGCAATGCTTGCTACGTTGTACAGAGCACACCTGTCCACACCTTTCTCAACATGTTGTGTGAGTCAGCTGGTTCTCAAGCCAGCAATGACTGCCTCCACCTCCATTCTCATACAAGATGATGCTGTAGGCTGTGCCAGGTTTTGTCGCACTAAGTCTTCTCCATTTGCTTAGTATATACCAAGCATCTAACACTCAACTATCATTCAGATATTGAATAGCTTTGATATAAACTGCAAACATTTCCTATATAAACGAACCTTTTTCAGGAAAGCAGATGTCTGTGCTGGTAAATAATTGAGTTGCCCAAATGCCCTCAACACCACGAACAGCTGTAGAGGCTCATATGAGTATGCATACTGGGTAAAGTGGCTGGCAGCTGCATCCATCACCAAAGGAGACAGGTACTGACATGACCTGCAGTACTCCACGCATAAGGCAAGCACATCAGTGTGTATCTGAGGGATTTGTCATAGCAAACGAAAATAAGAAAATCAGTAATGGCCATCACAATCGTATAACTCTTTTTCCATCAACACTTTCACCCAGGTGACCTAGAAAAAACACTGCCAAGATCCCATAACCCCCAAACTTCGGGTTTTCCTAAAAAATATTCTATAAACACAAATTTTATACATGCTACAAGCTAAATCGCAAAATATCAATTTATGGACGAGAAAAAAAACAAAACAGAAACCATACAGATAAAGAAGATAAAGCTTATTTTGTTTCCACACAAAAAACCCTTCGAAATGCTATTGTTAAGTAATGTAATCATTAGCAGACCTGTTAAATGTGCACAGGAATTAATGTAATCATTAGCAGACCTGTTAAACTGTGCACAGGAATTAATGAAATCAAATCTTTTAGCCAGGCTTGTCATAAACAAGCAACCACAGTGCATACAGTTTGAACGACCAGGACAAAGCACTGATTAGAAGTGCATAGAAAGAATGACTACAAATGTCTTTAATTTTCTTAATCTGCATTCCAAGCAGCTCAACATCACTGTTTGTTAGTGTTAACTGGCTGTACAACATCACTGTTTGTTAGTGTTAACTGGCTGTAAAACATCACTGTTTGTTAGTGTTCACTGGCTGTACAACATCACTGTTTGTTAGTGTTAACTGGCTGTAAAACATCACTGTTTGTTAGTGTTAACTGGCTGTACAACATCACTGTTTGTTAGTGTTAACTTGCTGTACAACATCACTGTTTGTTAGTGTTAACTTGCTGCACAACATCACTGTTTGTTAGTGTTAACTGGCTGTAAAACATCACTGTATGTTAGTGTTAACTGGCTGTAAAACATCACTGTTTGTTAGTGTTCACTGGGTGTACAACATCACTGTTTGTTAGTGCTAACTGGCTGTAAAACATCACTGTTTGTTAGTGTTAACTGGCTGTACAACATCACTGTTTGTTAGTGTTAACTTGCTGTACAACATCACTGTTTGTTAGTGTTAACTTGCTGCACAACATCACTGTTTGTTAGTGTTAACTTGCTGTACAACATCACTGTTTGTTAGTGTTAACTTGCTGCACAACATCACTGTTTGTTAGTGTTAACTGGCTGTACAACATCACTGTTTGTTAGTGTTAACTTGCTGTACAACATCACTGTTTGTTAGTGTTAACTTGCTGTACAACATCACTGTTTGTTAGTGTTAACTTGCTGTACAACATCACTGTTTGTTAGTGTTAACTTGCTGTACAACATCACTGTTTGTTAGTGTTAACTTGCTGTACAACATCACTGTTTGTTAGTGTTAACTGGCTGTACAACATCACTGTTTGTTAGTGTTAACTTGCTGTACAACATCACTGTTTGTTAGTGTTAACTTGCTGTACAACATCACTGTTTGTTAGTGTTAACTTGCTGTACAACATCACTGTTTGTTAGTGTTAACTTGCTGTACAACATCACTGTTTGTTAGTGTTAACTTGCTGTACAACATCACTGTTTGTTAGTGTTAACTTGCTGTACAACATCACTGTTAGTGTTAACTGGCTGCACAACGTCACTGTTTGTTAGTGTTAACTTGCTGTACACCATCACTGTTAGTGTTAACTGGCTGTACAACATCACTGTTTGTTAGTGTTAACTGGCTGTACAACATCACTGTTTGTTAGTGTTAACTGGCTGTACAACATCACTGTTTGTTAGTGTTAACTGGCTGTACAACATCACTGTTTGTTAGTGTTAACTTGCTGCACAACATCACTGTTAGTGTTCACTGGCTGTACAACATCACTGTTTGTTAGTGTTCACTGGCTGTAAACTCTGGCAGAATGTTCTGGTTGATCGACTTTTTCTGAAATTTGACTCTGTTTCAGGATGCGAGTTTTGCCTGTGCATCCATCTGATAGATCTGTGCAGTCGGCTGACTCCTTACCATAAGGCAAATGCACTCCAACTAGAAAGGAAACATCAATCCTATCTCTATGAGGACTTTAGCAAATCTGAAACTTTGTTGCCATTTAGTAGAACACAATTGAAAGATATCTGATCCTATGTTATTTAGCAGGAGGCTGGGGTCACAAACCTAGACCAGTGTACAATGACTTTTCTATAGATTTTTTATCACCCATTCATTGGAGGTGGGCCAGAGGTTATCTGGGGCTCACCAGCTCAGAGATCCTCTGTTTAGGGTAACACAGGCCAGATGTCTCTCTACAGCTTGTCGCATTTGGGCTCTTTCAAACTGCAACAGCCTGTCTGTCAGTGTCTACCTCCACAAGAGTTGGTCTGCAGCTGATCTCTTCCAAGTGCCTGTGCCAATGATGATATCTTTCAGGTCATGTTTGCAGCAAATGTCCTTACAGCGTAGCTTTGGCCTTCCCGCAGGTCTTATCCCCGTTGTTACCATTTCACCATACAGGAAATACTTTGGAATACAACCGTCTTCCATGCGAGAGACATGTCCCAACCAGCACAGGTGTTTTTGCTTCACACAAAAAAGTACACTGTTGGCATTCTTGCTCTTCTGAGTATGTGGAGGTTTTGTGGTGTTATTTAAATAATAAAACTCTTAAAGATGTGTTGCAGGACATCACAAAAAACAATTGTAGTATAAAGAGAGATAATACACTAAAATATCCAGGAATTACTTTTAATAAGAGTCTTTGAAGTATCATGTGGAAGAGCTAGTTTTGACAAGAGTCTTTGAAGTATCATGTGGAAGAGCTAGTTTTGACCAGAGTCTTTGAAGTATCATGTGGAAGAGCTAGTTTTGACCAGAGTCTTTGAAGTATCATGTGGAAGAGCTAGTTTTGACCAGAGTCTTTGAAGTATCATGTGGAAGAGCTAATTTTGACCAGAGTCTTTGAAGTATCATGTGGAAGAGCTAGTTTTGACCAGAGTCTTTGAAGTATCATGTGGAAGAGCTAATTTTGACCAGAGTCTTTGAAGTATCATGTGGAAGAGCTAGTTTCGAAAAGATTCTTTGAAGTATCATGTGGAAGAGCTATTTTTGACAAGTCTTTGAAGTATCATGTGGAAGAGCTAGTTTCGACCAGTCTTTGAAGTATCATGTGGAAGAGCTAGTTTCGAAAAGATTCTTTGAAGTATCATGTGGAAGAGCTAGTTTTAGAGAATGGAGTCAATGGTCTGCAGCTGATGGTATCAGCAGGCAGTCTTATTTTTGTTTGGAGAGCAATTTCTGCGGAAACATTTTGGAGATGGTCTGTTTTCTCTGGATGCACTCAACTCAACAGCACTATGTGTCAACAGAGTCAAGGTCTTCTAGGATTGTGTCAACCCATTTGATACCTATATTCATGTTGTTTGTGCATTTGCACATGACTCAATTGAGTGCTATTCCGAAAGAGAATCGGTGACAGGACACAGCCTTGTTTCACTCCTGTTTCCATTGGGAACCAGTCAGAGTTGACACATTCTGTCCTTACACTGCAACATGTTTCCTTGTAGAAGGATTTTATGATGTTGATCTGGTCTGGTCTGGTAGTCTTAGTTTCAGCTTCATAGCAAACGGGTCGCCCCATCTTTGCTCCGCTCCTGTGCCAGCGAAAAACACTCAGAATGTCCGTTCCCTTGTGGAAAGATTGACAGACTGCTGTCTCAGCATATCTAGCATACACTCGCATTTAAGCATATGGTAGCCATCCGAAGTGCTATCACAAACAGTCCAACATTAGAAATGCAGTTCATCATTGATGATAGCAGAACATGTCGTCAACAGATCAGCAGTTGTCTGCGTGATCAATTTTTAATACGGGTCCCGCCAGCATTGAACGACAGGCATCGCGCCATTTTCTGAATCCACAATTCATTTATGATGTTGATGAATTTGGTAGGGAAACCAGAGTGTAAGTAGTTTCTAAAGTCTAGGGTGGTGGATACTGTTGAAGGCTCTTTAAAAACCAATGAAGTTGATGATTAAATGTGACTGAAAATCTATGGATTCTCCAACAATCACTCTGACGGTGAAGATGTGGTCTATGGTGAAGATGTGGTCTATGGTGAAGATGTGGTCTACGGTGAAAATCTGGTCTACGGTGAAGATGTGGTCTACGGTGAAGATGTGGTCTATGGTGAAAATGTCTAAGGTGAAAATGTGGTCTACAGTGAAGATGTGGTCTACGGTGAAGATGTGGTCTACGGTGAAAATGTGGTCTATGGTGAAAATGTGGTCTACGGTGAAAATGTGGTCTACGGTGAAAATGTGGTCTAAGGTGAAAATGTCTACGGTGAAAATGTGGTCTACGGTGAAGATGTGGTCTACGGTGAAAATGTGGTCTACGGTGAAAATGTGGTCTATGGTGAAAATGTGGTCTACGGTGAAGATGTCTACGGTGAAGATGTGGTCTACAGTGAAAATGTGGTCTACGGTGAAGATGTGGTCTATGGTGAAGATGTGGTATATGGTGAAGATGTGGTCTATGGTGAAGATGTGGTCTACACATGACTGTTTTGGTCTGAAGCCTGCTTGTTCTTTCATTAGCCTTTCATCTCTAGAATTGTTTAATCTCTCAAGTAACACACTACAAAAAGGTTTTCCTGGCACAACAATCACAGTGATATGCCAGTTATTACAAAGGTTTACAATCAGACAAATCACCTTTTTTTAAGGTAGTTTGAAAATTACACCATCCTTCCATTGCTGTGGAGGTGAGTAGAGATTCTGAAGATATTCAAAACTGAAGGGGAAACAGGGGCGGACGAGTAATCAGCTTGCAACCGGCAATATTAGCTTCAAGTTTCATTTTGATCCTACCCGTAAGCTTTTTGTTCAACCATACTCTTGTCATCCGGTGTGTTGGAAAATGAACAGGTGGACAGACTGACTGTCTCTGCACAATCTGGTGGAATACTGATACATGATAAGGCAGACGTGGTTAGTGCCTTGTGGGAGAGTGTGTACAGTTCGGAGGAGCACAGAGATCACCAGTCTGGTGAGATTGATCCAGCGGGGAGTGACAAGAGGTTCTGGCTGATGCTCGAGTCTCAGAAGAAAGGCAAGACGGCTGTTTAATCAGAATGCTACTGGCACATATAGTATCGGAACTCTTCACTGGCTGCTGAAGATGGGTACGGAGCGCTTATAGGAAAGCCCAGAGTGCTGTGATGTTGATTCTTGAATCAACTCAACTAAAATCTTGTTATGAGCTTGGAGAGCACTGAAGAAGCCTTTTCTGTTTGTCTGTTTAGTTCTGCATCAAGGGGAAGATTGTGATTCGAGAGTCTAAGCATTCCAGCTCATGTACAACCAAAAGCTCTTGGTCATAAACGCTAATGCTTGGCTGGTTGAACACATTCACCCCCATCACTTGTGTTCTGTTGAGATGATGGTCAGTCTGGTCAATCACATGGATTTTTTCATGAGAATCTGCAGATGAGTGTCAGCAGGTGCAGTAATGGCTGCTGCCTCCACACAGACAGTCCCTGAGGCATCTTGTCTGAGCCCTAGTCCTTGCACCAAGCCTGGACAACTGAAGAAGGTTGCCATCTGACCTCCTACAGAGACAGATCTCTTCAGTGGCTTTCTAAAAAGCACAGTAAAGATGATGCCAAACATGTATGAGCTAGAGCTAGAATGTAACCCTGCTTTACACCATTACAAATTTGAATGGGTGACAATGATCAATCTTTATATATATGACAGACACTCCTTATATTCTTATGGAAAGATTTGATGAGGCCCAGGAGTAGAGGTGGACACATAAATATTATTGAGAATATATATATATATATATATATATATATATATATATATATATATATATATATATATATATATATATATATATATATATATATATATATATATATATATATAAATATATATATATATATATATATATATATATATATATATATATATATATATATATATATATATATATATATATATATATATACATACATACATACATACATATATATATATATATATATATATATATATATATATATATATATATATACATACATACATACATACATACATACATACATACATACATACATACATACATACATACATACATACATATATACATACATACATACATACACATGTGTGTATGTATGTATGTATGTATGTATGTATGTATGTATGTATGTATGTATGTATGTATGTATGTATGTATGTATGTATGTATGTATGTATGTATGTATGTATGTATGTATATATATATATTATTGAATGAAGATGTCTTAAATGAAGTCAGCTCACAAGAAGAATTGGTCGATTGTATCAAAACCTATCTGTGTGTACTAGGGTCCCATTTGGGAGGACAAAAACCCACTGCCTCTATTGTATCAAAACCTGTCTGTGTGTACTAGGGTCCCATTTGGGAGGACAACAACCCACAGCCTCTATTGTATCAAAACCTGTCTGTGTGTACTAGGGTCCCATTCGGGAAGACACAAATCCACTGCGTCTATTGTATCAAAACTTGTCTGTGTGTACTAGGGTCCCATTTGGGAGGACAAAAACCTACTGCCTCCCTAACAATATCACAAGAGTTGACTAATTTGTGGTTTCCTATGAAGTCGGGTAGCATCTGTCTGAGAAGTAAGGAACCAACAGCCTGCATACAAAGAAGTCAGATCTGTAAAACAGATGTCCATGCAAAAAATTAAGTTCTTGAAAAAGACTTACAAAAACAGATGTGGACAAACAACCAGAACTTTCTGCTGGAGTGTACAGCTGGTGAATGCTAATAAGATGAACACGAGGAGGATTTCTATCATTACAAAATCTACACTTTTGGCCATATAAGATAGAGAAAACTGGAATGTGTTGTGACTGTGGGAAAGCTGGAGGGGAGGAAAGGCAGGAGACGACTAAGACAGAGGTTGGTGGACAGTTTGGAATCAATTGTAAGAAGAAACAGGAGATGAAATGTCTGGGTGCACCCTCTGCCTGAATACACGCAATCTTTAAGAAGAGCTGCATGGATTTGACTTATGCCATAATGTAAGTCTGACTGAGGTAAGTTTTTCTGTGAACTGTGGACACATGTACTCATTCAATTTCAAGTAACACGAAATACAAATATTTGAACATTTCATGCCACTCTCATAACCTGCTCTCCTAAAGTGATGCACCTTCCTGGTTAAAAACATCTTCCCACCCGTCAAAGATACAAATTATGCTTACATTCTAACTCACTCATTCTCAAAGACAAGTCAAATACAGGCTCACCAATTGACCCTTCAGGCTGAGGCATCTCTCCATCACCTTCACAAGATTTTCATTCAGGAAGCCAAAGTGAATGTATGCATTCAAAAATGACAGCAGCAGTGGTAATGACATCTGATGGATGTTCACATAAGCCCACCGTCCTGTTTCAGAAACATAAATGGTCAGCATTTCAAACATACAGTTGATACTTTATGCATCTGTCTTTATTGCTTATCTTATACCTCAGGATATTTGTAAAAAAATATGGTCTTACGCCATGAATCAATTGTACTTTTAAACTCTTCTTCTTTTTCTTTTGTCGTCTTACTGTTACCAGGTTGTAGCCCAGTGTCGTGGCTTTCTTTATGTGTCTTGCGCCTCTCGGGTGGCTTGAGAGATGGATTTGTTCAACTTTTTGCAGGTTTCATCTATACCATTTATTCATATCTTTCTTCATCTTCCTACGTAGCCTACATCCAAACTCATATTGAATACTGTTCTAGAAACAACATCCAGAAAAATACAGACATCTAAGACTTCTGCCATTTAGTCCACGTTTAATTTTTAACAAGGCCAAATTCATTACAAAATCCTATCTCAAAATACTCCAAATTACATTTTCCGGTTGATTCAATCTAAACCTACGAATAGCAAGCGACTATGTTTATTACTTTTGCCTAAACCAAGAAATTATTTATTTAAAACAAGTTTCACATATTCTACTGCTCATTTATGGAACTATCTTCTACTCGATCTAAAAACTACAAAGAGTAATTAATCCCTACTAATTTAACCGCAAACTCTTTCATTTCATGATTACCAGTGACTATTTGCCACCTAAAGTGTAGTTCATAATCCAGACTGCATTACCAGTTTATAGTTAAATATGTGTGTATGATATGTATGTATGCGTATATGTGTACATGTGTATGAATAATTCTGTGTACGTTTGAGTGTATGTATAAGTAATTTTATAAGTTTGTGTTCTTTGTGTGTGTGTGAATGTTTAGGTCTGTGTGTGGGCATGTATCTGTGAGTTTGTGTGTCTGTAAGGTGTCCGTGTGCCTCTCTGTGTGTGTCTATGTTGATGTGTCTATATGCGTGTTTTTATGTGTATATGTGTGTGTCTGTATGCGTGTTTGTGTCTCTGTGTGTTTATCTATGTGTGTCTAGTTGCGTGACAGTCTCAGTGTGTTGGACTGTTTCTGTGTGTCTATGTATGTATTTGTAGGTATGTAAGGTTGTGTGTCTGTGCCTGAGTGTGTCTGTGCCTGAGTGTGTCTGTGCCTGTGTGTGTCTGTAACTGTGTGTGTCTATGCCTGTGTGTATCTATGCCTGTGTGTGTCTGTAACTGTGTGTGTCTATGCCTGTGTGTGTCTTTAACTGTGTGTGTCTATGCCTGTGAATGTCTGTAACTGTGTGTGTCTGTAACTGTGTGTCTGTGGCTGTGTGTGTCTATGCCTGTGTGTGTCTGTGCCTGTGTGTGTCTGTAACTGTGTGTGTCTATGCCTGTGTGTGTCTGTAACTGTGTGTGTCTATGCCTGTGTGTGTCTGTAACTGTGTGTGTCTATGCCTGTGTGTGTCTGTAACTGTGTGTGTCTGTAACTGTGTGTGTCTATGCCTGTGTGTGTGTGTGTGGCTGTGTGTGTCTATGCCTGTGTGTGTGTGTGGCTGTGTGTGTCTGTAACTGTGTGTGTCTATGCCTGTGTGTGTCTGTAACTGTGTGTGTCTATGCCTGTGTGTGTGTGTGGCTGTGTGTGTCTATGCCTGTGTGTGTGTGTGTGTCTATGCCTGTGTGTGTCTGGCTGTGTGTGTCTATGCCTGTGTGTGTCTGTAACTGTGTGTGTCTATGCCTGTGTGTGTGTCTGTGGCTGTGTGTGTCTATGCCTGTGTGTGTCTGTGGCTGTGTGTGTCTATGCCTGTGTGTGTCTATGCCTGTGTGTGTCTGTGGCTGTGTGTGTCTATTCCTGTGTTTTTGTCTTGGTGTGTATCTGTGTCACACAGTGTTTCTTTTTAATAATGTCTGGGTGTGCATGTGTCTCTGTGTGTGTGTCTCTGTGTGTCATGTATGTGTGGCTGTTTGTGTGTGTGTCTGTGTGTATATGTGTGTCTCTATGAGTGTGTCCATTTGATATCCGTGTGTGCGTGTCTGTGTGCATATGTGTGTCTAAAAATAAAGTTTGTTCTGTCTGTGTGTGTGTGAATGTTGCGTATGTCCCTGTGTGTGTCTGTGTGCGTCTGTATGTAGGTGTCTTTTTGTGCGGCTGAGTGTGTCTGTGTGTGTCTGATAGTTGTGTGTGTCTGGGTTGTTTGCGTGTGTTTTGTGAATGTGTGTGTGTATGTATGTAAATATGTATGTATGTATGTGGATGAGTGTGTATGTGGATGTGTGTACTGGGTGCCTATGTGTGTATCAGCGCAAGAGCGTGCATATGCATTTTACCACTCATGCTTTTGTTTTTGACTTCATATTCATTATTATTACATGAACATAACATGCTTTATTGATAAAATACAACTGCTGAGTGAAAGATGGGTGTTTGGAAGGGCCGAATATAAGACGGGCTTGCGTGCCTAATGTATGACTCTTTGAAAAAAAAAAAGTTTGTTCGCTCCTCTCCCCTACCTCCCAGATGTTCTACTATAAAAAGTCCCATATGCAGTCTGGTCTGGCTGCATTCTCACTAGATGGCCCAACTATTTTATTCTTTGTCCAGACATGGTCTTTTTCTAACTGTTTCTCTAATGCTGGTTAACGTAACCATGTCTCGTTTAGTGCTGTTAGTGACCTTGCGGAGACAGCACATTTCACATGTAGTTATTTTCTGTTCTAGTGTCCTATTCACTGTTTATGTTTGGTACTGATAACATAAATTAGGTATAAAGATGATATTAATCATTTGCTGTTTTACCGGAAGGGAGACATTTGGGTGTCTAAGCAGTGGGGCTAACTCGTAGATGACAGAATTTGCCTTCTGTACTCTGGTTTCTATCACCCTTTCAAACCTGCCATACTCCGTAAATTTGCTTCCTAGATATTTGAATTCGCGTACTTGTTTGATTTAATTTGATTCAAGAACCGACATCACAGCACTCTGGGCATTCCTATAAGCGCTACGTCCCCATCTTCAGCAGCCAGTGAAGAGTTCCGATTCTAATGGTGCCAGTAGCATTCTGATTAAACATCCGTCTTGCCTTTCCTCTGAGCCTCGAGCATCTGCCAGAACCTCTCATCACCCCCCGCCCCCCACCCCCCATCAATTTCACCAGACTGTGGTGATCCATCTGCTCCTCTGAACTGTACACTCTCCCACAAGGCACTAACCACGTCTGCCTTATCATGTATCAGTATTCCACCAAGTTGTGCAGAGCCAGCCAGTCTGTCTGCCTGTCCATTTCCCAACACACCGGCTTGCCTCGGTGAAAAAAAATAAAAAAAAACAATACTCCTCACCAGTGTCCTCCACAGCGAAGCATGCCACTCTGCACGAAGCACTTGTTCTGATCTTCCTCAGCATCTTTCTGAGCCAGTTACAATCATGATGAGTGTGTGTGTCATGTTCTCTAGCCAACGGAAAGCTGCAGTGACCGCCTCCACCTCCATTCTTAAGCTGGATGCTGTGGTATCATTTGCTAGGCCCTCCTGCACCAAACGCCAACCATTAACTTTTGCTAAGAAGCCCCAAGCACTTCTGTTGCTAAGACACTGAACCGTCTGTGTAAATGATCAAATCCTCTGAGCGAGCATTATCTTGAATAATTTGCTGAATTTCCACCTCCGTGGCATCTGCTGCAAGTCTCTGCATTCCCAGATCAGCATGATTATGACTCTACACAAGTCTAACTGTTCAGGTGGCACTTTGACCCACCCCTCTCCTCGCCTAATGTTCTCAAGGATGCAAACCTGTCTGAATGTTTCTTCTGCCTGAGCCATCCATGACCTCCCTTTTATCATCCACTGACCCTTAACTGCACCCAGAGCTTCATGCAAAGGGTGGTCTGTGACTGCAGCTACCCTGAGATATGACTTCGCCTGCAGCACCTTGTGCCTACCTGCAACAGTCGGCAAACCAAGGATGCACCGCATACACACACCACTGGGGTGTCTCTGGAGCAACCCAGAATGACCCGCATAGCTGCGTTCTGTATGCGCTCTAGTTTGTCCATCTGACTCTTTGACACGGTAAGCATTCCCAGGCCATAATCCACCATTGAGAGGATCAGGTGCTGATATAGTGTGAAAAGCATTCTCTGCTCTATGTCAATTGCAGCCATAGTCTTAAGTGCACTGTCCTTTTTAGCATCTCGTCACAACACTCTCCATATGGTCCTTCAATTTGCTCTCTCTGCTGACTTTTTTACCATCTATCATGAGACTTGGGACATTAGCTTTAACGATTCTGTTATCCAGAGAACACCACAAAACAGATGCTTTTCCGGGTGGACGACAGACAGCCCTCATTGCTGTACACCACTCAGTCACTTTGTCTACTGTGGCTTGTAGCTCCCTGGCTGTTTGTTCCCTCTCTCCCCCCTGCCTATATGCAAGAATATCATCTGCAAAAGTCAGTATCCTTCCAACTCCTAGTGCTTCTAGGCTTGCAATCTTGCTCGTATACACGTTAAAGAGAATAAGCCAGATGGCGGATCTCTGTGGCAGTCCTGGGACAAAGTATGGTTCTAAGGTCCATGAGCTCAGTCAGAGAGCAATCCGATGTGGATACAGGACAGCTGCAACCCAATTCACCAGCCATGGATTGACCTCCTTCTCCAGTGTAGTCATTAAGATGTTGTATCTCAATCAGTTATAAGCCTCCTCGAGATCCAGTCCTACCGCCTTAGTTTCCTGTCTGTTCTGGAACCCTTCATAGACGTCAAAAGCAAAAGTGGCCGCATTTGCCCAAGTGTCCTTTCCTGACCTGTAACTTCCCAGACCTCTTGGGAGAAGCTTCCTCCTTTTCAAAAATTCTTGCAGCTTTACAGCAACTATCTTCTCAAAGACCTTCCCAAATGTGTTTTGCAAGGTGATGATTCTGAAGCCACTGAGCTTTTAATGATCTTTAAAAAGTTTTGGTAGTGGGATTAGATAGCTGTGCACCCAGTCCTGCAGTACTGATGCTGTCTTAATGCTCTGGTTAAAACAGTCGGCCATCTCTGCCAGGTCTACATCGCTCAAAGCCTTCATGTGACCACACATGACTCTATCAGGCCCTGGTGCAGTGTCTTTTGCTTTTTTCAAAATTTGTTTGATATCTTAAACTTGTATCAAGTCTTCATAATGCATATTCTTCAAGGTGCCAGCTAACTCCCTTCTAACTGCATCCCTGATGTCTACATTATTATGATCTGTTGAGCTTTTAACCTATGGAGAAAAGCCTCCCCTTTCTCCTTGTTTGCTGGCATACGCACACCATCTAAACTGTGTTATGATTCTAGAATTAAATGCAGTCACATTCATACTTTCTCTGCCTCTAGAGATCACTGCCTCAGAATAGTATTCATTCACACGAAGTTAGAGGCTTTTTGCAAGATCCAATTCATTTTCCTTATTATTTGCAGTTTTCCCTAACATTTATATAGTTCTAACATGGCAGCTGACAGTTATGGAGACTCCTTAGGTGAAAGACAATCAGAGATCCAGGCTTATTAGTGCTGTCCTGTAGGAGAACAACCTCCTTTATTTTGGGTGCATGAGACAGCTTTTGTTTCTTTTTCTGTAGGCTTGCTCAAGATTCAATGGAATGTTGCAACAATTGTCTTGTATGTGATGGGACAGGCAGCCAAACATCCTTAGTCACTTTTGAAGAAAGGCACGGCAAGTTACAGAGTTACTATTATTGGCTTTCTGTGGTCTTGAGCTTCTACATGGTCTAGAAGAAGAAGAAGAAGAAGAAGAAGAAGAAGAAGAAGAAGAAGAAGAAGAAGAAGAAGAAGCAGCAGAAGAAGCAGATGAAGAAGAAGAAGAATGCAGTATTTCATGCACATCCAAAGTCTGAGACCTTGTCCAGCTAAAGAGACAAGAGAAATCTGCATCGCTATTCTATATTCCCTCCCATTACAACACCATCAAACAGATCTGGCCTGAGGACAAATACCAGCAATAGACTGTTTTTTCATGCCACTGTATCTTTGTTCCTGCAGTATTCCTAGACAACAGTCATTCAGACAGGCCTGGCATCTCATTCAGACAGGCTTGGCATCTGATCCACTGCTTAGGGATTGGGAAACAAAAAGAGGAATAAAGCATTTCTTTTTTTTTGCCTTTTATCCCTCAATGGAGCATAGGCCCTCAACAACTCATCCAAGTCGTTATATTCGTTGCTGGTCCATGCAGTTTACCCCATGTCATTCCCATCCATCTTTTTAACTTCACTCTTTAGCTCCCTTGTCCATGGATTTTTGGATCAGTATTTATTTATATGCCCTTGTGGGTTCCAGCACAAAGACATTCTAGTTATTTTGTTCTCAGGTTTTCTCACAGGTTTTCTCGTGTGTCCTAACCAACTGTAGCATATTTTCTTCACTTCTTGTTCCACTGGAGCTTGTTTAGTTCTGTCCCAAAGCCCAACATTTAATTCCCTTAATTCTGCCCAGGCACCAGTTAATGAATGTTTGTATTTTATTAGTAACTGTTTTAGTTCTCCATAAAAATGCAGTCAATCCTAGGGATGACACTTCAATCACTGTTTTTGTAACTAAGCAGCATACAACAAAATCTATTACCACACTGAACGCTTACCAAAATAAGTCATAATAACTGTGCTGTTGGCTCGTAAACGAACAAGGTTATCCAAACTTGTCTTAACATCTTCTGGAGACAAAGAGATCCAATACTTTGCCAAAGATTTCTCCAGCAAACTGACCAAGTTCTTCCTGTCACATGTAAGTGCCTGAAGTATGTGGGCGAATGTGTTCTCATCTATATCTTGATACCTTGCCATTCATTAAAAAAAAGACAATACATGGCATTAATAATATCAGAACAGTCGATGTCAATCAGCATTATCATTATAACTAAACAATGCAATTTAAATCAACATATCTTCACGATTAGAACAGTCAGTAAAAAATCAGCATATCTCAACTAGTGATTGATTAGTAGTCAATAAAAATCAATGTATCTTCACCATTAGGGAGCCGCCGTGGCAGAGCAGCTAGATCGGAAGGTCGTGGGTTCACATCCTGGTTGAGCCGGACCTTTTTTTTTTTCAAAAAATGATCTTGACTCCCAGGTTAACCCAGCCTTGAGTGGGTACCGGGTGCAGTCCCGGAAAGTAGAGGCGGTAGGCGTGATGCTGAGCATATCACCCATCTTGTGCCGGTGGTCTATAAAATATAGGTCTAGCCCTATATGCCTAAAGCTTGGAAGAGGGTCCTTTACTTTTTCTTCACCATTAGAAGAGCCAAGTTAGAGCTGTGTATCATAACCATTTAACAAGTATCTGTACATGAGTGTACCAATGTCACAAAACTGGTCAATGTGAACAGCACCAGCTTGCCAGCAGCATGAGGACCCTGACAGACCAGTTAAATAGAAGGATGTTTCAGGGCAAGTTGTAGAAGCAACTATCGTGCTCCTGATAGTAAACCCCTAGCAGACACACTTATGTCCAAGGTACACCTATGAGTGGCCAGCAGTACAAGCAGCTTGCTCAGTTTAGGTTCCCCTTACAAAACAGGCCAAATGATGAATGTTAAATTAAGAATCCACATCACAGCACTTGGGGACTTCATCTGCCCCTCAACACAGAGCCATCTGTATATACAATCACATCACCTGAGTGGGATTTGTCATGAATCATTTGTTGAACTGATTCTGCAGCACCAGCTGGCCAGTCCCTGCACTCATGTCCCAAAGTGATTAGAACCCTACACAAATTTGAAACCTGATTGGACACTTTGACCCATTCCTCTCCTCGCCTAAATTTATCAAGCCTGCATTCATGTCCAATTGTGTCTTCAGCTAGCGCCATCCAAGACTTTCCTCTTTTCAGTCTGTGACCCTTAGCTTTACCCAGGGCTTCATGCAGGAGGTGCCTTTTGTCTGCAGCTACTCTAAGAGATATGACTTTGCTTGCAGAACTTCAAGCCTATCTGCAATAGTAGGCAGTGCAAGTATATATCGCATACATACTACCGGGGTATCTCTTGTACATCCAAAAATTACCCACATGGCTTCATTCTGTGTGCATTCAAGTTTCATCAGCTGACTCTTTGATATAGTTAGCATGCCAAGTCCGTAATCTATCACCGACAGGATCAGATGCTGGAACATTTTCACTGCAACTGCATCCACATAATCCCTGAAGGCCAGGCTTCTATTGAAAATGATACCCAGGTACCTCAGTTTGCTTTCTCTTTTGATTTTATTGTTATTAACTGTTAAGTTTGGAAAGTTAGCTTTTACAATTCTATTGAGCACCACAAAACAGTTGCCTTTTCTGAGTTGATGACAGCCCCCATATCTGCACATAATTCAGTCACTTTGTCTACAGTTGCTTGTAGCTCATGAGCTATATGTCGCTTACCTCTTCCCTGCCTATATGCAAGAACCTCTCCCCTGCTTATATGCAAGAACATCATTTGCAAATGTCAGTGTTCTTCAAACACCTGGTGATTCAAGTTCTGCAATCTTGCTTGTATATCCATTAAAGAGCACTGGTGAAATTGCAGAACCCTGAGGTAGTCACGGTGTGATATTACATGGTTCTGAGGTCCATGTATCCAGGCGAAGGGCTACCATATGTGAATGTTGGGCAGCTGCTATCTAGTTCACAAACCTTCTCCTGAGTGCAGAAATCAAAATATCATATTTTACTCTTCTGTAGGCATCCACAAGATCAAGTGCTACCACAACCGTCTCCTGCATGTTCTGGAATCCCTCATGAAACATCACAAGCCAAAGTAGCTACATTGGACCAGCCAGGAATGTACAGAGTTAAGATGCTCTTAAATGTGACTGTATTTACATTATCTGTGTACTATTCATTCAGCTTTTAGACAAACCCTCACAAACCTAAGTAAAATCACCCTACTACAATCAAAGAAAGGTCTGTGCACCTTATGAAGAATGGCCAAAAGTAAAGATCTTTTCATTTAGCAAATTTAAAGAACTTAATTTGTACGATTATGATTTGCAAATAAAAGAAACAGTATATACAGCTGAAGAATTGATGTCTGCACTGTGGCAGATTTATTGAATTCCATGAGGTGACATGTAAGCCTCTGTGGTGTAGCGGGTAGACGCTCACATATGGATGAGAAGGTCGTTTGTCCGGGTCATGAGGGAGCCAGACTTTTTTTTTTTTAAATAACCTCGGCTCCCAGGTCGCCCTAGCCTTGAAGGAGTACCAGGTATAGTACTATAGCTGAAGTGAAGTTGACCATGTCACCCAACAAGTGCCGACTGGTGTATATACAATATAGGTCTAGCCCTATATGCCCAATACAAGTGAAGGTGTGGAAAAGAAAAGGGTCCTTTACTTTTACTTTACTTATGAGGTGACATTACCAACTTTACCTTACCATATGTTTTCTTAAATGTAAACATGGATATCTAATTGAATGCTGTGATTTCAGAACAGCCAGTATGTTGCCAGCTTGCACTTCATTATTTACAGGCATAAATGATTCTTTCTGGCAACTACAAACCTCTTTTAACTACAGTGAAAAGGCAAAACATGCAATAGTATGGACATGTAACAAGATCTAAAGGCCTCTCAAAATCAATACTGCAGGGCTCAGTAAAGGGAAAGAGGAGAAAAGGCAGATCAAGAAAGACCTGGTTA
Organism: Candidula unifasciata; assembly: GCA_905116865.2. Taxonomy (NCBI): domain Eukaryota; kingdom Metazoa; phylum Mollusca; class Gastropoda; order Stylommatophora; family Geomitridae; genus Candidula; species Candidula unifasciata. The sequence goes on along the minus strand of CAJHNH020002245.1, from coordinate 21,471 downwards.
CAGAACCTGACTGACTGTACAGGCCTCACATGAAGTCCATCGCAACTGACAACAAAAGGTGGAGAGAGCTGATCAGTCAACAGAAACTGGTGACCCAACATCATGTAGTGTTACGGAATAATGATGATAAATGACTGCTACTGTTGTTGTAACCCACGTACACTTTGATGCTATGTACTGACATGATAGTTCTATATATTCTTTTTAATATAACTGTATTTTATTATGTAAGCAAACACTTGAATAGTTGGTTATCAGAAGACATCACACTATAAGACTAGAAAATGATAAGCTCACACATTCCAAAGTTCAGCTCCCTGAAAATATTAATTTTTACATTCAAAAGAAAACTGACATGAAACCGGTTGCTTCATACCTGGAGGTTAAATGCACCCAAACATGATCACGAAGTTGAGAACATCTTGAATGAATTTCTGTCCTGACTTGAGGACCAGCTTTGGAGCAGTACTTGTCAAAACTGTCAACTTTAACTTGCTGTTCATCTCCATCATTTGATAACAATCTAGATGAGTTTTCTGAGACAATGCTGACAGGTGAAATCTTGACACCACTGACAGATGGTTTATGATTGATCCCTGAATGTTTGCTTAGTACCTGTGAAAGATTTAACAGTTCTTCTACAGAAAGTATGCCATCCCCTAACCGTGACTGGATTTCCAAATTAATGCCATCTATACACATCAAACTAAAGCCATCTGTAGCAACATAACACTCCACCAGTGAAATAAGAGTGCTGTTGGACAAAAGCTTGACATCTTGCTGAACTGTGTCATAAAGCTCTCGCATAACAGCTGAACGAATAAAAGAATGGATCTGGTGCCAGTCTGTGTTGAGATATTTTAATACATGTAGTTTCTGGAGTGCAAGCGATGCTGATATGCCTCGAACTTTGTCAGAGGGCACTTCAAGTAACCTGAATACATCATTCACAGAATAACAGTTACACAGATCTTGTCGAAAAGTTGTATCAAACTCTGTTTCTTCTTGAAATTGTTGACCAGTGTATGAATGTGAAGTAAACGGAAACGATTCACTAGTTGCTCGTTTGACTAGAACTGGCAGTTCCTCTATATCAACTCCATCTTGAAAAATCAACATGGACTGACTAAGAATGTTTGCAGTACTTTCAGGGCCCGATGAATATAAATGAATCTGGGAATTGAGATGTGGCAATTTTCTCAAGAGGCTTGATGTGTCAAACGACCACACTTTTGGAGATAAAAAAGCTTTGATGAAAGAAGTTTTTAAAACGCTGCAGGTAAATGTTTTCTGTAGTAACATTCTGTTAACAGAAGCCATGACTGGGTGCTGGAGAAGTGTCAAATGGAAACTATCATCATCATGATGTCAACAATTACTCTATTTTTAAAAGTTCGCTTCCAAAACAAACTTACTAGCAACAGGCAATCTGCGGGATTATCATGAAATTATTCAAGCAAAATATGTCACATCTATTATTTATTTTATATACAGTATTTTCATCAACTAACTTGCTTCTCCAAGACCGAACCGAAGTCACTCGACATCCAACACACACTTTAACTTTACTTTAGGTCAACTGTTGTGTGTGTGAACTGTGTGAGGACAAATGTTATCTCGAAATTACGAAACCAGTCGACGCACTTGGAAAACTTTTTCACTTTCAACAAACAATATGCAGTGATAAAAATGTACTGGTGGCAAAGAAAATATTCATGACTTATCGCTACTGTACTATATCTGTCAATGAGAAGTTACAAGCGACAATCTTCTCCAGATCTCACACGTGAGAATTATGTGACTACAAATGGCCGCGACCTTAACCTTTGTCGGGTCAGGTCAGACATCGTTTTCTGGACGATCGGTCTTTTTCTATTTCTTGTGGCGCTTCTAAGTCAGGGCGATAGGCGACCCTTGTCACTTTTCTATTTCTTGTGGAGCTTCTAAGTCAAGGCGACAGTCGAACCTTGTCACTTTTCTATTTCTTGTGGCGCTTCTAAGTCAGGGCAACAGGCGAACCTTGTCACTTTTCTATTTCTTGTGGCTCTTCTAAGTCAAGGCGACAGGCGAACCTTGTCACTTTCTATTTCTTGTGGAGCTTCTAAGTCAGGGCAACAGGCGATCCTTGTCACTTTTCTATTTCTTCTGGCGCTTCTAAGTCAGGGCGACAGTCGAACCTTGTCACTTTTCTATTTCTTGTGGCGCTTCCAATTCAAGGCGACAGGCGATCCTTGTCACTTTTTTATTTCTTGTGGCGCTTCTCAGTCAGGGCAACAGGCGAACCTTGTCACTTTTCTATTTCTTGTGGAGCTTCTAAGTCAAGGCGACAGCGAACCCTGTCAAATTTAGTTTTATTTAATTTGCCATAAACACAGAGATATTGATCAGTGTCTTAACAGTAACGGGGGAAAAAGTCGAGACAAGGGACAATTATAATAGAGCCATATTTATTGGTACCTGTGATTAGAACCAGCCCCTTCCAGCTGTAGAAAGGCTATTAAATGATCGTGCTCACTGGAAGGCCCTGTCAGGCAGACACCTGCTTGTTACCTATTGTCCGTATCCATATCTCAGCACATCGGTCGCACACACTCGTAACCCATCCTCCCAAGAAGCAACCTTCTCACTGTCTCTGTGCTCAACGTACCCAGTAGTGATAGTAGTTATTTTTTTTTTTTTTTTAATGGGCTAATTGCGTTCACTGATATATTTATTTCAAATTTATATATCTTTTATTTACCCATCTGACTGAAATATAATCTGTTTTGTTTCAAATTTTGTTTTGATTTGGAATGTAATTATGATAAAAATTGTACTACGAATATTTAGACAATCTAACTAAATTTGTGTCATTTTACAATAGAAGTAGACAGATATATGGCCTCTCTTTGTGCCGCTACCAGTTTCTGCATGCGTATCTCTAGTGCATCCCAGAGATGGAAGAACTGCATGAGATTTGGTTGGACATCGCCAGCGCTTATGGGTACCCCACAGGCTGTTATTGCAGGCCCCTTGCATGTTTCACGTCACATCAGACATCATTGCTACGATCGAGCAGTACTTTTCTAAACTGGCAGTATGCGTGTCTGCCGCCACGTTCGCTACGAGATGGACTGAGCTCCAGGCTGCGATAACAATGGGGAGTACGATATCTCCGGTACTGTTCGTCATGGCCAGGCAGGTCTTGCTAGGTGGCACCGCTGGGTACAGGCAAGACGTTTAAGAGGCGATCACGAGATACCACCTCAGAGAGCATTTATCGACTACACGACATTAACAGACTGCGTTATACTGTAGAGGCTTGATTGCGTGGTCGACATATAATTTAGGCGCCAGAAGTCAAGAAATCTGTCGATTCGTCAACTATAAACACTACGAGGACAGAGACAATAGTAATAGGAAGACATAATACAATTTAGAAATAAAATGAAAAAAAACAACACTTTAGGACAAACAGGGGAATTAAAGTATTTAGGAGCAATTTTCACATCCGACTGAAAACTGGACAGAGAAATTAGCTCCAGATGTGCCAAAGCTAATCAAATAATAGGGCAACTATATCCCCTGTTGACACACAAGCAGATATCCTGGAGTACTAAAGTGAATCTTATCAGAACTATTTTTTGGCCAACACTATTCTGTCAATGCCAGGCGTGGACACTTACGTCCTCCAATGAACGTAAAATTGTGACAACAGAGATGAAAAATGCCTTAGAAGAGCTGTAGGAGTTTCAAGGAAAGACAGAATACGAAATCACGAAATCAGACGAATGCTAGGAATAAAGCCAGTCTTACATGTCATCAAAGAACAACAAATGAAGTGGTTCGGACACCTAACAAGAATGCCTTGGTACTATCTGCCACACGTATAGAGCGAGTGAAAGACCTCGGAAAATATTGAGTGATCGCATTGAGAACAGCCTTACAGAAGTGAACATCAGTCTTAATAGTGATCTTGACAGAGCTCATCAACGAACATTCATTTCCCCCCGAAACTTCGCTGATGTACAAGATGGAAGAGAAGAAGAAAAAGAAGAAGCCAGATTCACGGGTGCAAGCAAAACGATCGCCATTGTTTACGAGGAACCAGTAGAGAAGCCGCGTATACGATTCAAAGCTATCAAAAATGAAGTAAGTCTGGCGAATACATGTGTCCATGGCTACAGACCTGCTCGCTATCGAACAGAGCAGACTGATCGGGAAGTTCAAGTTCTTGTGCCTCCAATTTCTGTTGATTCTTAGGCGCCTCTAGCTGCTGATGTGAATGAGATGAGCACTAGCGCAGTTGATGCTAAAAACTGCAAATTACTGTTCATTATTATACCTGTTTGCGGTGTAGGCGGAAAAAAAAAAGGGGTGGGGGGTCTTTGAGCATGAGGATTTACGGCTGCATGGCTAGTGCTGTTGCCACGACTGTGCAGGTGAGGATTAATCTTGCTCCGACAGAAAAAAAAAATCCCCAGCCTTAACGAGGATTTGAACCCGGGTCTCCCACTTAAGAGCCAGCGTTCTAACTGTTTTGCAGTTAATGCGACGATAGGGAAAAATCAACACTGCCACGAGGAAATGGCATGGAGACCCGCTTGTCTAACTACGGTACTCTTTACGTTAAGCTGGCGAAGCTACGAGACTCGCAATGTTGCGCGAATGTGCAGATCCCATAGTCAGCGCTGTCCAGCCGCGGGGGCGGAAGTGGCAAGTAAACGATGAGATAGATTCTGTCCAGAATGCACTAACATCGAAAGAAGTCAATAATAAGAAGTCCACACAGAAGATGCACAGCAGGGGTCCATTAGTGGAGCATGCACAGCAGGGGTCCATCAGTGGAGCATGTACAGCAGGGGTCTATCAGTGGAGCATGTACAGCAGGGTCCATCATTGGAGCATGTACAGCAGGGGTCCATCAGTGGAGCATGTACAGCAGGGGTCCATCAGTGGAGCATACACAGCAGGGGTCCATCAGTGGAGCATGCACAGCAGGCGTCCATCAGTCATCAATTGAGATCCTTTGTCGAATGTGGGCCGACCTGGGTCATGAAGCCAGGCCCCGATCTTCTCATCGGACTCGACAGGGACAGAACGATTTAGTGACTTTGCAACAGGGGCTGTGAGATTTGGTGACTTAGCAACAGGGGCTGTGAGATTTGGTGACTTAGCAACAGGGGCTGTGAGATTTGGTGACTTAGAAACAGGGGCTGTGAGATTTGGTGTTATATTGTCGCTGCTGGTAGTAAATGAGATCAGCTGATTACCTTTACGACCAGAGTGACAAGCGAATGATTGGTTCGTCAGACAATTGTTGGACTTTGGCATTTGGCAGAGAGACACCGGCAGACATGTATCGGATACTTCGGCTTTGTAAGGGATAAGACATTGTTGTCCACTAGGGATTTTCCCAGATCATGGTCGCGTGTTCACGGCACCCGGGAACGCCCAGGATTCCACCTTCTGAACAGTCGTATCGATATATTTGTTCGCCATTAAATACTGTGTGAACCTGCGTTCCGTTACCGAGAAAAATGTCTTTCCCTCAACGTTCAACAACCAGATAGGTCTGAATTTGGATATTTTGGAGGCGTCTCGCTCCTTGGGAATGTATACCCCGTTGGCTATCTGCCACTGATTACATATGTGCTTTCAGCTCCACGCTAATCTTAGCAAGCGGTGAAGCATTCGGAGGACTTTCGGACAGCCTTTGTACATGACGTACGGTACACCGATGGGCCCTGGGGCAGACTTGCCACTAGCCTCTTCGACCTCAGACCAAGAGAAAAGCATTGTTTTAAACAGTACCTTTGGCAACTCTGGCCGCTTTAACTCGCTGCTGATCTCTATGTTGTCATCGAGAGGTTAATTCCTTATACTCTCAGAGTACATCTTCAGTAGATGTGACTCCAGCTCCTCTTTACTGACCACCGGTTGCTCGAACAGGCTTCGGGCAAACTGAAACAGAAACAGGTCCCTAAAGAGCATCTCTCGCTCCCTTTTGGCTCTCCGTCCGTTCTTACATAAATGCTCGGAGCGACAGAGGGCACTGTGTCGGTTCTTTAGGTGTAGCCAGACCTCCCGTTCGCTGCCTGTAGCTGCTTTGAACCGTTTTTTTTAGTGCATTCTTGTCTGATCGGCACTTCTCGATGTCTCTCTGCATCCAGCTTTTTTTCTACATGACGCTCGGTTGCGTCTTCTCCTGAACTCGGGGCACAGTGATTAATTATGTCACCAAACTGTGTTAGCTTGTCACCTAGCGACTTTTTCTTAAATTCATCGTAAATTTTATCACATATTTCACTCTCCAGCTTGCACCACGACACCCTATCGCTTGTGGATGAAAACTTAACTATCGAACGCACTTCGTCGGATATCCCCAAAGTGCGCCTGCGTAATCGACGTCTTGGGCCTCTCCGGGCAAGCGGGGTTCACCCTGCCCTACGTTCCCTGTCGACTTATTAACTACAGAAGTAGCTATGCGCCGACGTTTACTGCAGGACGCACCCTCGCATTTAATCCTTCCGGCATGCGCTTTCAGACCAAGCAACCCCTGAAGCTTTTTCCACATGTACATTGCCAATCCGGCCGATAGGCAAACATCTCGATCTGGGGACTGGTTATAATTTACACTGTGGACTCGGTCTACCCTGCTATTGCACTGCTAGAACTCTGTTCAGAGTGTATTTATTCGTCATAGCTTAAGTAAGGTTAGTCTACTCTACCATGCACTTCTTAGTCTGAAGTTCTTGTCACAAAGTTAAATGGTATGTTTGGCTACAAAATCCAACATTCTGTGGGAAGAAAAAAATACAATTGACTAATGTTATACAAAGTCGCCTCGGTCCAAAACTAAAACAGCAAACACATCTATATATTTTCTCTCATCCCCGAGAAGAAATATTATTCGTAATGTTAGAAATCAACCAATTTCTAAAATATACCCACATGGTTGTGTTAAAGGGGTAGGGGGGGGGGGGGGAGCTATACTGACACTAGGTTCAGAAGGAAACCAAACGATAATGCTTAGCTTCATCAGTTCTCGTTATGCCTAGTGGAACACGAGGCTTCACAGAGGACTTTCCATGCTTTCCTGTCCTGTGCAAATTTCAATCCAGTTTTCCATGTCAAAGATGCCGCATTCAGGTCACTTTCCATTGTTCGTCTCCATGTTGTTTTTGGGCGCCCCTTTTTTCTCTTTCCCTCTGGTATCCATGTGAGAGCTGTTTTGGCAGGTATATCAGGATTCATTCTCATAACGTGGCCAAGCCATTTCCATCTTCTCTTGGTTATCATACTGTCTAAAGTTTCTTGGTTTGTGACTTGAAGTAGTTTAGTGTTTGAGATTGTATCTGGCCAGAACATTCTGATAATTCTACGTAGACATGTGTGGTGGAAGGTGGACAGCTTGTGTACATCCTTTTTGGTCATTCTCCAGCATTCTGCTCCATAAAGAAGAACTGGCAAAATCATGCTCTTGTAGAGTCGGAGTTTTGTCCTCTGCAGTACCTGTTGGATTTCCATATTTGCCTTATTCTTCCAAAATCAGCTCTAGCTTTGTTCAGGCGTGACTGTATGTCTTCCTCTGTCCCTCCCAGTAGGGACACCACACTGCCAAGACATGTGAAATGTTCTACATTTTCAAGTGATTGATTACTTATGGTCACTGGTTGTTGGTTTGGACTGTTTGTCATGATCTTAGTTTTCTTTGTATTTATTCTCAGTCCCACCATTTCTGCTGTGCTGTGTAGTCTGTTACTTTTCTCTTGTATATGTTCATGTTTATGTGATAGGAGTGCTATATCATCTGCAAAATCAAGGTCCTCAAGCATGGTGAATGGAGTCCACCGTATGCCTTTCAAGTCTTGTCTACTGTGTTTTTTAGTATTCAATCAATCACAAGGTTGAAGAGGAGAGATGACATGGCACATCCCTGTCTTAGATCTGTCTTTACTGGGAAAGATGTATAGTAATTTTTTTATACTGCAGGAAAAGTCTTTATAGAAGAGAGCAATTATGTTGACTATGTTTTCTGGAATTCCATAATGTCGTAACATTTTCCAGAGACTGTCTCTGATTTGATTTGATTTGATTTGATTTGATTTGATTTGAATTGATCTGATTTGATTTGATTTGATTCAAGAACCGACATCACAGCACTCGGGGCATTCTCATAAGCGCTCCGTCCCCATCTTCAGCAGCAAGCGAATAGTTCCGATACTAATGATGCCAGTAGCTTTCTGATTAAACGTCCGTCTTGCCTTTCCTCTGAACCTCGAGCTTTTACCAGAACCTCTCGTGACCCCCAACTGCATCAATCTCACCAGACTGTGGTGATCCATCTGCTCCTCCGAATTGTACACGCTCTCCCACAAGGCACTAACCACGTCTGCCCTATCATGTATCAGTATTCCACCAAGTTGTGCAGAGCCAGCCAATCTGTCCGCCTGTTCATTTCCCAACACACCGGCATAACCGGTGAAAAAATTCAGTGTGTGTCCTCCGCTGCGAAGCATGCCACTCTGCACGAAGCATACCTGTTCTGATCTTCCTCAGCATGCTTTCTGAATCAGTTACAATCACGATGTGTGTGTTTGTCGTGTTCTCTAGCCAGCGGAAAGCTGCAGTGACAGCCTCCACCTCCATTCTTAAGCTGGATGTTGTGGTATCATATGCTAGGCTCTCCTGCACCAAACGTCGACCATTTACTCTAACTAAGAAGCCCCAAGCACTTTTTTTGCCCCTTGACACTGAACCGTCTGTGTAAATGAGCAAATCCTCTGAGAGAGCATTATCTTGAATTAATTGTGGCACCTGCTGGCCAGTCTCTGCATTCCCGGCTCAGCGTGATTGTAACTCTACACAAGTCTGACTGCTCAGGTGGCACTTTGACCCACTCCCATCCTCGCCTAATGTTCTCAAGGATCCAAACCTGTCTGATTGTGTCTTCTGCCTGAGCCATTCATGACCTCCCCCTTATCAGCCGCTGACCCTTAACTGCACCCAGAGCTTCATGCAGGGGGTGGTCTGTGTCTGCAGCTACCCTGAGATATGACTTTGCCTGCAGCACCGTGTGCCTACCTGCAACCGTCGGCAAACCAAGGATGTATCGCATACACACCACTGGGGTGTCTCTGGTGCAACCCATAATTACCCGCATAGCCGCGTTCTGTATGCGCTTTAGTTTGTCCATCTGACTCTTTGAGACGGTAAGCATTCCCAGGCCATAATCCACCACTGACAGGATCAGGTGCTGATATAGTGTGAAAAGCATTCTCTGCTCTATGTCAGTTGCAGCCATAGTCTTAAGTGCACTAAGTCCTTTTTGGCATCTCGTCACAACACTCGCCACATGGTCCTTAAATGACAGGCTTCTGTCAAATGTAATTCCCAGATACTTTAGTTTGCTCTCTCTGTTGACGTCTCTACCATCTATCGTGAGACTTGAGACATTAGTTTTAACGATTCTGTTGTCCAGAGAACACCACAAAACAGACGCATTTTCAGGGTGGATGACAGCCCTCATTTCTGTACACCACTCAGTCACTTTGTCTACTGTCGCTTGTAGCTCCCGAGCTGTTTGTTCCCTCTCTTTCCCTGCCTATATGCAAGTATATCATCCGCTTGAAATCTTGCTCGCATACTAGCTAAAGGGCACAGGCGAGATGGCGGATCCTTGTGGCAGTCCTCGGGCCAAAGTGTATGGTTCAGAAGTCAATGAGCCCAGTCGGAGAGCAACCCGACGTGAATACAGGACAGCTGCAACCTAATTCACCAGCCATGGATTGACTTCCTTTTCCATCAGTGCAGTCATTAAGATGTCGTATCTCACTCTTTTATAAGCTCCTCGAGATCCAGTCCTACCGCCATAGTTTCCTGTCTGTTCTGGAACCCTTCATAGACGTCAAAAGCAAAAGTGGCCGCATTTGCCCATGTGTCCTTTCCTGGCCTGTAGCTTCCCAGACCTCTTGGGAGAAGCTTACCCCTTTCCAAAAATTCTTGTAACTGTACAGCAACTATCTTCTCCAAGACTTTCCCAAATGTGTTTTGAAAGGTGAAGATTCTAAAGCCACTAAGCTTAGAATGATCTTTTTTTTGTTTTGTTAGTGGGATTAGATAGCTGTGCACCCAGTCCTGCAGTACTGATGCTGTCCTAATACTCTGGTTAAAACAGTCGGCCATCTCTGCCAGATCTACATCGCTCAAAGCCTTCATGTGACCATACCTGACACCATCAGGCCCTGGTGCAGTGACTTTTGCTTTTTTTCAAAATGTGTTTGATATCTTCCACCTGTATCATGTCTTCATAATGCATATTCTTCAAGGTGCCAGCTAACTACTTTCTAACTGCATCTCTGATGTCTACATCATTATGATCTGCCTGAGACTGTCTCTATGGACGTTGTGAAAAGCTTTCTCAAAGTCCACAAAATGAATATATATATATATATATATATATATATATATATATATATATATATATATATATATATATATATATATATATAATATATATATATATATATATATATATACTTCTCTGCCATTCATTGCATTGTTCTAAAATGTTACGTATGGCGAAGGGGTGCTCAGTTGTTCCTCTGCCCTTTCTGAATCCTGCTTGTTCCACTCGTAGGCATTTATCTACTACTTTTTCAAGCCGCATTATGATGATTTTACAGAATATTTTGCTTGGTACTGAGAGTAGAGTAATTCCCCTCCAATTATTGCAGTCTGTTAAATCTCCTTTTTTGGGGGGATTTTGACTATTGTTCCTTCAGTCCAGTCATCAGGCAACACTTCTTTTTCCCAAATATCCTTGAACAATGGTTCTAGAATGCTAGCAGTTGTGTTGGGATCTACTTTGGGAAGTTCTGCTGGCAGTTCGTCTTTGCCTGGTGCTTTGTTGTTCTTTAAAGTGTGGATAGCTTTAAGGATTTCTTGTTTGCTTGGTGGTTCAGTAATAATGTCAATGTCCTGAGAGGCTGGTTGAATATCTGGGGGATTTTCAGGATCAGGTCTATTCAAGAGAAGGTTAGAGAAGTGTTTAGTCCACTGCATGTTTTGTTTGTGTTCTGTGGTAAGCAGTTTGCCTTGGTTATCTCTGATGGGTATGCATTTGTAATTGTTTCTGCTTTGTAATTGTGTGTAGGGTTTGTAGACCATGTGCTTTAGCAGCATTTTCTGCTGTTTCTGCTAGATTTTCAATAAATCTTCTTCTGTCAGTTCTGGCACTTTCCTTTACCATTTTATTTAGTTCGCTATATTCTAACATTAATTTGTCTTTCTGACATTCTGATTTAGTGTGATTTATGAGGTTCTTTATTCTTTTTCGCTTGGCAATATAATCCATGGTTTGACTACTTATCCATTCTTTGTGGTGTTTTTTCCTGGTTCCTAATATGTTGTTGCTGGTTATTTTGTATGTTTCTTTGATCTGGTTCCATCTGTCTTGAAAGCTGATTGTAGTTGGAGTTTCTGGGTCATTTGATATGGTTTGAAATCTATTCTTGAGTTCTATTATAAATTTAGTGGCGTGCTGTCTATGACTTAGCTTGTGTGTGAACTTTTTGGAGTTTAAGTCGTAGTAGAGCAACTACAAGGTGATGATCGCATCCTACGTCTGCTCCCCTTTTGACACGCACATCGAGTAGGGACCCGCGCCATTTTCTGTTTACCATGAAATGGTCGATCTGGTTTACATCTCTTCTGTTTGGGGATATCCATGTAAGCTTGTGTATATATTCTTGTGAGGAAATAGTGTTCCTCCTATAACAAGTCGATTCCCCGTGCAGAAGTCGCTCAGTCTTTCCCCGTTGTCATTAATTGTACCACATCCTTGATTTCCCATTCATAATTCTCTATTCAAGTTGTTGTTGCTAACTTTTGCCTAGCTTGCTGTATGATATGTCTGTCAGCAATGACTGGCACAGCCAGAATATATCTTACACATTAAATGGTGTGTCCCTCGGGCATCCCAGAATCGCCCGCATAGCCTTATTTCCTATGCTTTCTGACTTCTCCGATTGAGTCTTTGACACGAAAAGCATACCCATACTAATGACACATCAAGGCAGAGTCTACAGCAGCCATAACCATTAGTGCATTAAGGCCTTTCTTTCCTTTACAGATGAATGCATCGATGTGGTCTTTGAAAGACATTCTTCTGTAAAACGTCAAGTTTAGTGTGTGTTCCCTTTTGGCTACTTTTCCATTTGTTGTGATTTTGAGAACATCTGCTTCAATAATTATGTTGTCCAGTGAGTGCCATAATTGTTATGCTTTGAGTTTATCAAAGATTCCTTGTCTCTACCACCCAAAAAGTTAGTTGCGCATCCTTAACAGGACGTTGCAAAACCAAGCCCAACATTTATTTGCTGTTGTGGTTTTTCTAAGAAAATTTTACATTTAGTAGTTTGCCATTGCTACTAAAAGGTCTGCCCTCGGTACCACTGTCGAAACCATGGCCAGACAAATCATCTGCAGCAGGAATCGAGCCCGCACCCCGACATTACGAAGCTCGTTCGCAACGCATAATTCATAGACGCCAACTGTGTCTCTACACCAATCATAAATTCTACACAAAACCACTTGGAGCTGCTGCGATATTCTCTTTCCATCCCTGTCTATGTTCTAGCCCATCGTCTGAAAATATGAAGATCCTTCCAATTGCTGGTACCCAACTAGCTAAAATCCTTCTGTGTAGACTTGATAGAATACTGGTGAGATGGCGGAAGACTGGGTTAAATTAAATATGTTAGTAGATGGGTCTGAAATCCTGGAGCCCAGGCATATTGCTACCTTGCGTTCATAGAAAATTGTAGCAACCCATTTAACAAATCAGGGACAGACTTGCATGTCTGGCAGCATGTGTAGGTTTCCATATCTCATTCAGTGTTAACATCGTCAAGATAAATGATCACTGCAGCCGTTTCCATATCTCATTCAGTGTAAGCATCTCAAGATAAATGATCACTGCAGCTGTTCCCATATCTCATTCAGTGTTAACATCGTCAAGATAAATGATCACTGCAGCCGTTTCCATATCTCATTCAGTGTAAGCATCTCAAGATAAATGATCACTGCAGCCGTTCCCATATCTCATTCAGTGTTAACATCGTCAAGATAAATGATCACTGCAGCCGTTTCCATATCTCATTCAGTGTTAACATCGTCAAGATAAATGATCACTGCAGCCGTTTCCATATCTCATTCAGTGTAAGCATCTCAAGATAAATGATCACTGCAGCCGTTCCCATATCTCATTCAGTGTTAACATCGTCAAGATAAATGATCACTGCAGCCGTTTCCATATCTCATTCAGTGTAAGCATCTCAAGATAAATGATCACTGCAGCCGTTCCCATATCTCATTCAGTGTTAACATCGTCAAGATAAATGATCACTGCAGCCGTTTCCATATCTCATTCAGTGTTAACATCGTCAAGATAAATGATCACTGCAGCCGTTCCCATATCTCATTCAGTGTAAGCATCTCAAGATAAATGATCACTGCAGCCGTTCCCATATCTCATTCAGTGTTAACATCGTCAAGATAAATGATCACTGCAGCCGTTCCCATATCTCATTCAGTGTTAACATCGTCAAGATAAATGATCACTGCAGCCGTTCCCATATCTCATTCAGTGTTAACATCGTCAAGATAAATGATCACTGCAGCCGTTCCCATATCTCATTCAGTGTAAGCATCTCAAGATAAATGATCACTGCAGCCGTTCCCATATCTCATTCAGTGTTAACATCGTCAAGATAAATGATCACTGCAGCCGTTCCCATATCTCATTCAGTGTTAACATCGTCAAGATAAATGATCACTGCAGCCGTTTCCATATCTCATTCAGTGTTAACATCGTCAAGATAAATGATCACTGCAGCCGTTTCCATATCTCATTCAGTGTAAGCATTTCAAGATAAATGATCACTGCAGCCGTTCCCATGTCTCATTCAGTATCAGCATCGTCAAGATAAATGATCACTGCAGCCGTTCCCATGTCTCATTCAGTGTTAACATCGTCAAGATAAATGATCACTGTAGCCGCAAATTCAGACGTCTCCCAAGTCAGAAGCGGCAACAAAGGGGTATTTCGACCCTGGAAATAGTCTTTCCTACTCGTAAAAATCACTTACCTGTATGTGAATTCACAATATAATTCACTCCATTAGATCGAATAGAGTATTTTCCCTGACATCTTGAGCCATACTTATCATGACTATTTACTTATGGACGACGAGTCCTTATTTGAAACTAGTTAATTTACCTAAGGCGCTACAAGCTGTGGGCATGTCAATGAGCATGGGTGTGTTGCGCTGGTTGGCGACAATCCGTTTCATCTATTTTTGATGCGTTCAGTGTATTTTCAAAGTGATTTGTTGTCTGTCTTTTAGTTCTATGTGTACTATATCATTAATCTGCCTTTGTATGTCACGGCTGTTCTTGTTTAACAGAACAATATCGTCTGCAAAATCCTCTAGTGTCGAGGTTACCCTGGACACGTCTTATCTGCTGCCTTTCACCGATCAGTAGTGCTAAGGCTTTCGTTTCCAAGCCTAAACGTCACCACAACTGACCGATCCTCTCACTTACCTAACACCCTCACAAGATTCATGTCAAAACATTCATCAGTCTGCCTTTGTATGTCACTGCTGTTCTTGATTAACAGAACAATATCGTCTGCAAAATGTAAAGCTTCCAGTTGTGTTCTTGCACAATATGTTTTCATCATGCTGTCAATAGTTATGCCAAATTACAGAGGAGAGAAAAAAACACAAACATGTCTCACTTCAATTTCAACTGAAAACCAATCACTTCAACCAGCAGTTTCCAACCTTCGTTCTGGATGCTCTTTCCAGAGCTCCACGGCCGCTCCAGAACCTAATCCTTCCCAAATTAAATTAAATATTACGCAACGACTGTCCAGCAGTGTCGAGGCATACCTACAACGAATGTAATCACCCCTTTCTTGCAACAACAACCCCCCCCCCCTTTCCCCCGTTATTTTACTAGTTACAATTACTGTTTATTGTTTATTACAGATAGTCCACTCGGTTTCTGCATAGAACATATCGAAAAGAACACTCCCAACATGCGTACGCACTGACGCAGAAACTAACATAGGAGAACTACTAGGTAATAGACCGTACTCTGATGTTTAACTGTTCACGTACAGGCTTACTTTCAAAACAGTTAAACAAACATCCTACTCGAGGAACCCAAGACCTTCGGGCCTGCAGGCGAGCATCTAACCGCTACACCCCAGCGGCTCCCTTCGAAAGTAGTTGGAGAAAAAAAAATGTAATAAAAGCGAATAAAAGCAAAGTAATTGTGAATTTATCATTGAAATAATAGCTACGTAATATTACTTGCTAGAGTTGTCACGAGAAACTAAAATGACTGATGTAAACATGACTGCTAGCTAAAATGTGAAGTATTTCTGCCGAAAATAAGACACATTTGTAAACAAAATTAATTAATTGAAATTGAAATGCATTTATTGTAAATGTCTACACTGAGGAAATTTGTGCTAGTTTGTTATTGATTACGCTTTTATCTAATTAGTGTTGTTTTATTTAGGAGTTGTTTTCGTTGCCAGAGAGTAGACAGAGAGGTATAATTTGCAACACATACGGCCTAATTGCAGGACATATGAAGCCGAGAGATGAAATCTGTGCTCATTTAACAAAGAAAACAATGGAATGCTCTTAACAGATGTGGTTGTTATCAGCAATTATACTTGATGATTTTTGTACACATTTAGCATTAAACAGCACACGTATTTCAAAGTTTGTATATAAAGGATGAATGATGTCATACATTTTGCGATTAATATAATGTGACAATTTTTTTTGCAGCAATTACATCATTCAAAAAGCTAATTTGACTTCCCTAAGTAGAGATAAATGGAGTATGCAATCACGGTTTAAACTGTTCTGCATTAGCGGCAGTTTTATAGCGATACAAGTTGTTTGATACCACTCCAACACATCACAACGGGGTAAAAATCACATAAATCTTATTATAATTTTCTTTCTATTCTGGAACTTGAAGATTTACAAAGAGGTGGCAATGGGGGAAACAAGAGGAGCAAGGAGAAAAGGAAAGAGAAGAAGGGAGAAGAAAAAGGACGAGAAGGAGGATGAGTAAGGAGAAGAAGAAGAAAAAGAAGAAGAAGGGAGAAGAAAAAGAGGATGAGAACGAGGATGAGGAAAAATAATATGGATAATAATAATAAGAAGAAGAGGATGAAGATAAAGAAAAAGATAATGAAGATGATGATGGTAAAGAAAAAAAAAAAAAACTTTATATACTAAAAGATATCAAATGATTTATACTATGGTATGTTGAAACATAATATTTTAAAAATGGTGTGTTTGTATCTGATTTATATTGTATGTAAATCTTATCATGTAATTTTTTGGAAAAACCAGTTCAGCTAATATCTTTACCAACAGTCGTCTACTGTTTTATACCATGACTAATAAAAGCCTGGGGAGTCTACATAACAAACTTTATTAGTCGACTCAACCTTTATAGGTCACTGACATAATAAATATGATTTAGTATTATGTATACGCTTTTATTAGCTGTCATTTTCAGTTAGTCGCGATGGACTTCATGGTAGCATGCATGAGGCCTGTCCAGTCAGTCAGGTTCTGTAACCAGGTCTTTCTTGGTCTGCCTTTTTTTCTGTCCCTCTACTGAGCCCTGCAGTACTGTTGTTGAAAGGCAGTTAGATCTTATTATATGTCCATACTTTTTCATTTTCCGTCTTATCACTGTAGTTAAAAGAGGTTCGTAGTTGCGAATGTCCTGAATAATTATTGGGAAAACCGCTTAGTTTGTAATGTGGTCTCTGTATGATATGATAGCCTGTATCCTCAGATTGACATACATATCTATAAAGTGAAAGCAATACAGGCGAAAAGTCAAGAGTTAAGCTCAGTGAATACATCAAATACCAGTGAAAATGTAACATCTCAACATGTAACACGAAGCGGTGAAATTTTACATCAAGCTGACGAGGCAGGCTAGTGTGTTCCTTCTGAAAGTGTTAGTTTATTATAGTAAACTCAGTTGTGGGATGCTCTAGTAACTTACAAGCCGAAATCTTTCCCACAGACATAAATCATATGTTATATTATGTCTGCCTGTGTCTCTCTGCCAAATGCCAAAGTCTAACAATTATCCAAAGAACCAACCATTCGCTTGTCACTCTGGTCGTAAAGGTAGTCAGTTAAGCTAATTTGCTACCGCAGCGACAGTATAACACCAAATCTCACAGCACCTCTTGCAAAGTCATCATAGTGTCCTGTCCTTATCGAGTCCGATAAAGTGCAGCAGAGAAAGATTGGGACCTGGCTTCATAACCCAGGTCGGTCCACCTTCCGAGATTGTTTAGGGAAACAATGAGCCGAAACAATTGTCGACGAATGTTCTCTACAAATGACCCGTGACCCCTGGCGTGCATGCTCCTGTGTGGAGTTCTTTTGATTATATCATTATACTCCTTATCACGGCTATTAATCAATACGTAAGCAGTCCTACCACAAATCACGTAGAAGGCTCCAGAGGACAGCTGATTGATACCAGCCACGTCAGCACAGCATGGTCACAGTGATAGTATATGTATGTAAGTTGCAATGACGTGTGTACCTACAGCTTAGGTAACTTGAGTTGTGTTAGCGGGCAGATACCTCTTGGGTGCACGTCTGCGACCGCCCACATTGTAGTGATATCAGATAGAGTCAATCAGTCAATCACCCACTGTCATAGAATGTCAGTCCTCCATTAGTGAGATCACCAGTCATGGCGGATTAGCAGCAGCATTGTCAAAACAAATTATGAAAAAAACCTATAAACTTGATAGCTAGGCCCTGCACTGACTTGAAGATGCTCTATCGTCACAATCGCAGTGCATGAATACTTGGTGTATAGACTGGCTGTTCAGAAACCGAGTGTCTGTTCCGGAAACCGAGGTATGTTGCTCCCCTATAAAATTTAACCAGACACAAAATTACCACAAAAGGAAGGCAACTGAGAACCGACATCAAATATTGCTGACATCTTAGCTAGTTCTATGTTTGTACACAGATAGTGCTCTCATGCCATCATTCCTCACACACGCTTTTTATCTTCAATAGACAGATGAGAATATGAAGGTTTCCAAGCACCACTATGAGGGTGAGCACAAGGATCAAACCATTCTACTTAAGAGTTACACACAGGCTCCCACCCCCAACATGTGTTCTCTTACAGTATCAAGATGGGTTGTATCATGTCCTACCCCTGTGTGGAATCAAGACATGAATCTAGAGGGCAAGCACTAGGGTTATCCCCTAACTTCAGGTATACACATTGAATGAGAACAAGAATCTAGAGGACAAGCACTAGGATTATTATCCCCTAACTTCAGGTATACACATTGAATGAGAACATGAATCTAGAGGGCAAGCACTAGGATTATCCCCTAACTTCAAGTATACACATTGAATGAGAACATGAATCTAGAGGGCAAGCACTAGGATTATCCCCTAACTTCAAGTATACACATTAAATGAGAACATGAATCTAGAGCGCAAGCACTAGGATTATCCCCTAACTTCAGGTATAAACATTAAATGAGAACATGAATCTAGAGGGCAAGCACTAGGATTATCCCCTAACTTCAGGTATAAACATTGAATGAGAACATGAATCTAGAGGGCAAGCACTAGGATTATCCCCTAACTTTAAGTATACACATTGAATGAGAACATGAATCTAGAGCGCAAGCACTAGGATTATCCTACAACTTCAGATATACACATTGAATGAGAACATGAATCTAGAGCGCAAGCACTAGGATTATCCCCTAACTTCAAGTATACACATTGAATGAGAACATGAATCTAGAGCGCAAGTACTAGGATTATCCCCTAACTTCAAGAATACACATTGAATGAGAACATGAATCTCCCTGCAAACAAGTAGTGAACAGCTACAGCACAGCTCATTTAAAAGTTGATAGACCAGGCATTTGATTTGATTTGATTTGATTCAAGAACCGATATCACAGCGCTCGGGACATTCATATAAGCTTTCCGTCCCCATTTTCAGCAGCCAGCGAAGAGTTCTGATACTAATGGTGCCAGTAGCATTCTGATTAAACGCCCGTCTTGCCTTTCCTCTGAGCCTCAAGCATTTGCCAGAACCCCTCGTCATACCCCCTGCATTAATCTCACCAGACTGTGATGATCCATCTGCTCCTCCGAACTGTAAACGCTCTCCCACAAGGCACTAACCACGTCTGCCTTATCATGTATCATTATTCTACCAGGTTGAGCCAGCCAGTCTGTCCACCTGTTCATTTCCCAACACACCAGCGCTCCCCAGTGAAAAAATCCAGGCAATATCCCTCACCGGTGTCCTCTGCAGCGAAGCATGCCACTCTGCACGAAGCATACCTGTTCTGATCTTCCTCAGCATGCTTTCTGAGTCAGTTACAATCACGATGTGTGTGTGTGTGTGTGTGTGTGTGTCGTGTTCTCTAGCCAGTGGAAAGCTACAGTGACCGCCTCCACCTCCATTCTTAAGCTGGAAGTTGTGGTATCATATGCTAGGCTTTCCTGCACCAAACGTCGACCATTAACTTTTGCTAAAAGCCCCAAGCACATCTTTTGCCTCTTGACACTGAACCGTCTGTGTAAATGATCAAATCCTCTGAGCGAGCATTATCTTGAATTAATTGCTGAATTTCCACCTCTGTGGCCCCTGCTGGCCAATCTCTGAATTCTCGGCTGAGCGTGATTATGACTCTACACACCTCTGACTGGTCAGGTGACACTTTGACCCACTCCTCTCCTTACCTAATGTTGTTCATAGCGGAAGAGTAAATGATGTTCACACCCACCAGGGCAAGACAGTGCGCGATGTAACAGCCGGGGACACAGCCACCAGGGCAAGACAGTGAACAATGTAACAGCCGGGGACACTAACACCCACCAGGGCAAGACAGTGAACAATGTAACAGCCGGGGACACAGCCACCAGGGCAAGACAGTGAACAATGTAACAGCCGGGGACACAGCCACCAGGGCAAGACAGTGAACAATGTAACAGCCGGGGACACAGCCACCAGGGCAAGACAGTGAACAATGTAACAGCCGGGGACACAGCCACCAGGGCAAGACAGTGAACAATAACAGCCGGGGACACAGCCACCAGGGCAAGACAGTGAACAATGTAACAGCCGGGGACACAGCCACCAGGGCAAGACAGTGAACATTGTAACAGCCGGGGACACAGCCACCAGGGCAAGACAGTGAACAATGTAACAGCCGGGGACACAGCCACCAGGGCAAGACAGTGAACAATGTAACAGCCGGGGACACAGCCACCAGGGCAAGACAGTGAACATTGTAACAGCCGGGGACACAGCCACCAGGGCAAGACAGTGAACAATGTAACAGCAGCCGGGGACACAGCCACCAGGGCAAGACAGTGAACAATGTAACAGCCGGGGACACAGCCACCAGGGCAAGACAGTGAACAATGTAACAGCCGGGGACACAGCCACCAGGGCAAGACAGTGAACAATGTAACAGCCGGGGACACAGCCACCAGGGCAAGACAGTGAACAATGTAACAGCCGGGGACACAGCCACCAGGGCAAGACACAGTGAACAATGTAACAGCCGGGGACACAGCCACCAGGGCAAGACAGTGAACAATGTAACAGCCGGGGACACAGCCACCAGGGCAAGACAGTGAACAATGTAACAGCCGGGACACAGCCACCAGGGCAAGACAGTGAACAATGTAACAGCCGGGGACACAGCCACCAGGGCAAGACAGTGAACAATGTAACAGCCGGGGACACAGCCACCAGGGCAAGACAGTGAACAATGTAACAGCCGGGGACACAGCCACCAGGGCAAGACAGTGAACAATGTAACAGCCGGGGACACAGCCACCAGGGCAAGACAGTGAACAATGTAACAGCCGGGGACACAGCCACCAGGGCAAGACAGTGAACAATGTAACAGCCGGGGACACAGCCACCAGGGCAAGACAGTGAACAATGTAACAGCCGGGGACACAGCCACCAGGGCAAGACAGTGAACAATGTAACAGCCGGGGACACAGCCACCAGGGCAAGACAGTGAACAATGTAACAGCCGGGGACACAGCCACCAGGGCAAGACAGTGAACAATGTAACAGCCGGGGACACAGCCACCAGGGCAAGACAGTGAACAATGTAACAGCCGGGGACACAGCCACCAGGGCAAGACAGTGAACAATGTAACAGCCGGGGACACAGCCACCAGGGCAAGACAGTGAACAATGTAACAGCCGGGGACACAGCCACCAGGGCAAGACAGTGAACAATGTAACAGCCGGGGACACAGCCACCAGGGCAAGACAGTGAACAATGTAACAGCCGGGGACACAGCCACCAGGGCAAGACAGTGAACAATAAACAGCCGGGGA
>CAJHNH020002244.1:32500-117805 GCA_905116865.2 Candidula unifasciata | reverse complement strand
TGTGAATCTCTCATACCTTGTTCACTGGCATGTGTGAATCTCTCATACCTTGTTCACTGACATGTGTGAATCTCTCATACCTTGTTCACTGGCATGTGTGAATCTCTCATACCTTGTTCACTGGCATGTGTGAATCTCTCATACCTTGTTCACTGGCATGTGTGAATCTCTCATACCTTGTTCACTGGCATGTGTGAATCTCTCATACCTTGACTGACATGTGTGAATCTCTCATACCTTGTTCACTGACATGTGTGAATCTCTCATAACTTGTTCACTGTGATCTCTCATACCTTGTTCACATGACATGCTGTGAATCTCTCATAACTTGTTCACTGACATGTGTGAATCTCTCATACCTTGTTCACTGACATGTGTGAATCTCTCATACCTTGTTCACTGACATGTGTGAATCTCTCATACCTTGTTCACTGGCATGTGTGAATCTCTCATACCTTGTTCACTGACATGTGTGAATCTCTCATAACTTGTTCACTGACATGTGTGAATCTCTCATACCTTGTTCACTGACACGTGTGAATCTCTCATACCTTGTTCACTGACATGTGTGAATCTCTCATACCTTGTTCACTGACATGTGTGAATCTCTCATACCTTGTTCACTGGCATGTGTGAATCTCTCACAGGACATATCCCATGTGGAGCTGGAGGAGGATGTGGTCAAGGGCACGCCACTCTACCAGATTCAGGCAACGGATGCTGATGAGACTGGCAACTCTAATGCCAGGCTGGAGTTCAGCTTGCTGGGCCACGGAGCTGACCATTTCCTCATTGACAGGGACACTGGTGAGTCTGCTGTCTGTTGTCTGTAGACTTCAATACACTTGTTTACCCTCATCATTGACAGGGACACTGGTGAGTCTGTTGTCTGTTGTCTGTTGTCTGCAGACTTCAACACACTTGTTTACCCTCATCATTGACAGGGACACTGGTGAGTCTGCTGTCTGTTGTCTGCAGACTTCAATACACTTGTTTACCCTCATCATTGACAGGGACACTATTGAGTCTGTTGTCTATTGTCTGCAGACATCAACATACTTGTTTACCCACATCATTGATAGGGACACTGGTGAGTTTCTTGTCTGCAGACATCAACACACTTTTTTACCCACATCATTGACAGGGACACTGGTGAGTTTCTTGTCTGCAGACATCAACACACTTGTTTACCCACAACATTGACAGGGACACTGGTGAGTCTGTTGTCTGCAGACATCAACACACTTGTTTACCCACATTATTGACAGGGACACTGGTGAGTCTGTTGTCTGTTGTCTGCAGACATCAACACACTTGTTTACCCACAACATTGACAGGGACACTGGGGAGTCTCTTGTCTGCAGACATCAACACACTTGTTTACCCACATCATTGACAGGGACACTGGTGAGTCTCTTGTCTGCAGACTTCAACACACTTGTTTACCCGCAACATCATTGCTGACCGACACACATGAAGCAGCTGGAGCTTGGGCAAAGGTCTCAGTCTTCATTCTCCTACTACAAGTTCTCCATGTGAGAGCAACAATTATAGACCCACTGTTCCCTAATGCTATAAAAAGTGACATCAGTGGAAATCAGATGTCTTGGGCTGACAGGCACAGATCTTTATCTGCCTTTTAACCCCCAATGGAGCATAGGCCCTCAACCATTTTATCCTTTGCTATCGCATGCAGAACTCCCCGTGTCCTCCCCATCTTTTTTTTTTTACTTCACTCTCTAGCTCTCATTTCCTACATGTGTTTTTTGGTCTCTTTATTTCTTTGCCCCTGTGGGTTTCAGTGCAAAGACATTCTAGTTATATTGTCCTCAGGCTTTCTCAGCGTGTGTCCTATCCGATGTCAGCATCTTCTCTTCACCTCCTGGTCCACTGGAACTTGTTTGGTTCTCTCCCAAAGCCCAGTGTTAGTGATTCTATCATGAAACTTAATTCTCTCTATTCTGTACAGGCAACAGTTAATGAATGTTTGCAGTTTATTAGTAACTGCCTTAGTTGTTCTCCATGTTTCATCTCAAAACAGCATAATTGATTTGACATTAGAAGTACACATTTCAAGTTTAGTATAAGTTGTAATTTATTTTGACCTCCACAAATTTCCTATTTATATGAAAGTTTCTCTTGCCTTTTGCATTCTTATTTTATTATCTCTATCAGTTCCCCCATCTTTTTCTACATTACTGCTCAAATAGGTGTATGACACCACATCCTGGAGTGGGATACCATTAAGAGAAACCACATTACTATTTACCAAATTATTCTTCTTATATTTTTCTTACCCTTATGGATTTCAGACCAAGCTGTTATGATCTCGCATCAAACATATTTAACTTATCTTTCATCCGATTCAGTGAGTGGGGCAGAAGAAAAAAATCATTAGTAAAATCAGTGTGCTGGACAGTGGTTCTGTCTCTCATGTGTTGGACAATGGTTCTGTCTCTCATGTGTTGGACAATGGTTCTGTCTCTCATGTGTTGGACAATGGTTCTGTCTCTCATGTGTTGGACAATGGTTCTGTCTCTCATGTGTTGGATACTGGTTCTGTCTCTCATGTGTTGGACAGTGGTTCTGTCTCTCATGTGTTGGATACTGGTTCTGTCTCTCATGTGTTGGACAATGGTTCTGTCTCTCATGTGTTGGACAATTGTTCTGTCTCTCATGTGTTGGACAATGATTCTGTCTCTCATGTGTTGGACAGTGGTTCTGTCTCTCATGTGTTGGACAATGGTTCTGTCTCACATGTGTTGGACAGTGGTTCTGTCTCTCATGTGTTGGACAATTGTTCTGTCTCTCATGTGTTGGACAATGGTTCTGTCTCTCATGTGTTGGACAATGGTTCTGTCTCTCATGTGTTGGACAGTGGTTCTGTCTCTCATGTGTTGGACACTGATTCTGTCTCTCATGTGTTGGACAGTGGTTCTGTCTCTCATGTGTTGGACAGTGGTTCTGTCTCTTATGTGTTGGACAATGGTTCTGTCTCTCATGTGTTGGACAATGGTTCTGTCTCTCATGTGTTGGACAATGGTTCTGTCTCTCATGTGTTGGACAGTGGTTGTTTCTCTGATGTGTTGGACAGTGGTTCTGTTTCTCATGTGTTAGACAGTGGTTGTTTCTCTCATGTGTTGGACAGTGGTTGTTTCTCTCATGTGTTGGACAGTGGTTCTGTCTCTCATGTGTTGGACAGTGGTTGTTTCTCTCATGTGTTGGACAGTGGTTCTGTCTCTCATGTGTTGGACAGTGGTTCTGTCTCCCATGTGTTGGACAATGGTTCTGTTTCTCATGTGTTGGACAGTGGTTCTGTCTCTCATGTGTTGGACAATGGTTCTGTCTCTCATGTGTTGGACAATGGTTCTGTCTCTCATGTGTTGGACAGTGGTTGTTTCTCTGATGTGTTGGACAGTGGTTCTGTTTCTCATGTGTTAGACAGTGGTTGTTTCTCTCATGTGTTGGACAGTGGTTGTTTCTCTCATGTGTTGGACAGTGGTTCTGTCTCTCATGTGTTGGACAGTGGTTGTTTCTCTCATGTGTTGGACAGTGGTTCTGTCTCTCATGTGTTGGACAGTGGTTCTGTCTCCCATGTGTTGGACAATGGTTCTGTTTCTCATGTGTTGGACAGTGGTTCTGTCTCTCATGTGTTGGACAATGGTTCTGTCTCTCATGTGTTGGACAATGGTTCTGTCTCTCATGTGTTGGACAATGGTTCTGTCTCTCATGTGTTGGACAATGGTTCTGTCTCTCATGTGTTGGATACTGGTTCTGTCTCTCATGTGTTGGACAGTGGTTCTGTCTCTCATGTGTTGGATACTGGTTCTGTCTCTCATGTGTTGGACAATGGTTCTGTCTCTCATGTGTTGGACAATTGTTCTGTCTCTCATGTGTTGGACAATGATTCTGTCTCTCATGTGTTGGACAGTGGTACTGTCTCTCATGTGTTGGACAATGGTTCTGTCTCACATGTGTTGGACAGTGGTTCTGTCTCTCATGTGTTGGACAATTGTTCTGTCTCTCATGTGTTGGACAATGGTTCTGTCTCTCATGTGTTGGACAATGGTTCTGTCTCTCATGTGTTGGACAGTGGTTCTGTCTCTCATGTGTTGGACACTGATTCTGTCTCTCATGTGTTGGACAGTGGTTCTGTCTCTCATGTGTTGGACAGTGGTTCTGTCTCTTATGTGTTGGACAATGGTTCTGTCTCTCATGTGTTGGACAATGGTTCTGTCTCTCATGTGTTGGACAATGGTTCTGTCTCTCATGTGTTGGACAGTGGTTGTTTCTCTGATGTGTTGGACAGTGGTTCTGTTTCTCATGTGTTAGACAGTGGTTGTTTCTCTCATGTGTTGGACAGTGGTTGTTTCTCTCATGTGTTGGACAGTGGTTCTGTCTCTCATGTGTTGGACAGTGGTTGTTTCTCTCATGTGTTGGACAGTGGTTCTGTCTCTCATGTGTTGGACAGTGGTTCTGTCTCCCATGTGTTGGACAATGGTTCTGTTTCTCATGTGTTGGACAGTGGTTCTGTCTCTCATGTGTTGGACAATGGTTCTGTCTCTCATGTGTTGGACAATGGTTCTGTCTCTCATGTGTTGGACAATGGTTCTGTCTCTCATGTGTTGGACAATGGTTCTGTCTCTCATGTGTTGGACAATGGTTCTGTCTCTCATGTGTTGGACAATGGTTCTGTCTCTCATGTGTTAAACAGTGGTTCTGTCTCTCATGTGTTGGATACTGGTTCTGTCTCTCATGTGTTGGACAATGGTTCTGTCTCTCATGTGTTGGACAATGGTTCTGTCTCTCATGTGTTGGACAATGGTTCTGTCTCTCATGTGTTGGACAGTGGTTGTTTCTCTCATGTGTTGGACAATGGTTCTGTCTCTCATGTGTTGGACAGTGGTTCTGTCTCTCATGTGTTGGACATTGGTTCTGTCTCTCATGTGTTGGACAGTGGTTCTGTCTCTTATGTGTTGGACAATGGTTCTGTCTCTCATGTGTTGGACAATGGTTCTGTCTCTCATGTGTTGGACAATGGTTCTGTCTCTCATGTGTTGGACAGTGGTTGTTTCTCTGATGTGTTGGACAATGGTTCTGTCTCTCATGTGTTGGACAGTGGTTCTGTCTCTCATGTGTTGGACAGTGGTTGTTTCTCTCATGTGTTGGACAGTGGTTGTTTCTCTCATGTGTTGGACAATGGTTCTGTCTCTCATGTGTTGGACAGTGGTTCTGTCTCTCATGTGTTGGACAGTTGTTCTGTCTCTCATGTGTTGGACAGTGGTTGTTTCTCTCATGTGTTGGACAATGGTTCTGTCTCTCATGTGTTGGACAGTGGTTGTTTCTCTCATGTGTTGGACAATGGTTCTGTCTCTCATGTGTTGGACAGTGGTTCTGTCTCTCATGTGTTGGACATTGGTTCTGTCTCTCATGTGTTGGACAGTGGTTCTGTCTCTTGTGTGTTGGACAGTGGTTCTGTCTCTCATGTGTTGGACAATGGTTCTGTCTCTCATGTGTTGGACAATGGTTCTGTCTCTCATGTGTTGGACAGTGGTTCTGTCTCTCATGTGTTGGACACAATGTTGCGTGTTGTTTCAAGGGTATCAATGTTGTTTAGGTCAATTTAGTGCAAGCTTGGTTGACTGAAGTGCTGACACTGCCTGAGTAAATATTGTGAGTCAATATTGTCAGACGGTGTAGACTTAGGACCGAAGGTGTCAGCGCTGCTTCAGTCAATATTTTATGTATGTACTCCATGATTCACTTCTATAAATGAAAAAAATGATCCCATGTAACTATAAAGGATTCCCTCTCTCTTCTCCCTCTCTTCTCTCTCTCTCTCCCCCTCTCTTTCTCTTCCCCCCCATCTCTCATCTCTCTCTCTCTTCTCTCTTTCTCTCTCCCCCATCCCCACTCTCTCTCTCTCTCTCTCTCTCTCTCTCTCTCTCTCTCTCTCTCTCTCTCTCTCTCTCTCTCTCACTTCAAATGGATAAGGAAAGACTGCACAAAATATTTTAGAAATACTGCTGTGCTTGACCTTTTCCGCACTAAACTTCTCAAATACCTGAACAACTAGACTCACAGACACAATGAACAACTAGACTCACAGACACAATGTACAACTAGACTCACAGACACAATGAACAACTAGACTCACAGAAACAATGTACAATTAGACTCACAGACACAATGTACAACTAGACTCACAAACACAATGAACAACTAGACTCACAGACACAATGAACAACTAGACTCACAGACACAATGTACAACTAGACTCACAGACACAATGTACAACTAGACTCACAGACACAATGTACAACTAGACTCACAGACACAATGTACAACGAGACTCACAGACACAATAAACAACTAGACTCACAGACACAATGTACAACTAGACTCACAGACACAATGTACAACTAGACTCACAGACACAATGTACAACTAGACTCCCAGACACAATGTACAACCAGACTCACAGACACAATGTACAACCAGACTCCCAGACACAATGTACAACTAGACTCACAGACACAGTGTACAACTAGACTCACAGACACAATGAACAACTAGACTCACAGACACAATGAACTACTGGACTCACAGACACAATGAACAACTAGACTCACAGACACAGTGTACCAACTAGACTCACAGACACAATGAACAACTAGACTCACAGACACAATGTACAACTAGACTCACAGACACAGTGTACCAACTAGACTCACAGACACAGTGTACCAACTAGACTCACAGACACAATGAACAACTAGACTCACAGACACAGTGTACCAACTAGACTCACAGACACAATGAACAACTAGACTCACAGACACAATGAACTACTGGACTCACAGACACAATGTACAACTAGACTCACAGACACAATAAACAGCTAGACTCACAGACACAATAAACATTTGTTGGACAGTGGTTCTGTCTCTCATGTGTTGGACAGTGGTTCTGTCTCTCATGTGATCTGCTTTGTTGGTTATTGGTTCTGTCTCTCATGTGATCTGCTTTGTTGGTTATTGGTTCTGTCTCTTATATGAGATGATTGTTGTGAGTGAGAGGTCACACAGGGGAGGCTAGTAGCTTGTATGTGTGCCAGCAATCCACACATAAACTAAGTGACTGTATTTTGTTTCCTCCAGGACTGATCCACACCTCCAAGTTACTGGACAGAGAGACTCAGGCAGAGTTCAGACTGACTGCAGTAGCCCAAGATGGTGGAGGTCTCAGTTGCTCAACACTGGTGGTGGTTCACTTGAAGGATGTCAATGACAACCCTCCGGTGTTTGGACCTGGGAGTCTGCGGGAGTCTTATAGCATCCAGGAGGATGCCAGCATACACACACTGCTGACCAGGGTAGCAGCCCAGGATGCGGATATAGGTCAGATAACTGTTGCATGTACTTGTGTGTCTGTGAGTCTTGTTGTTTATTGTGTCTGTGAGTCTAGTTGTTTATTGTGTCTGTGAGTCTAGTTGTTTATTGTGTCTGTGAGTCTAGTTGTACATTGTGTCTGTGAGTCTAGTTGTACACCTGTGAGTCTAGTTGTTTATTGTGTCTGTGAGTCTAGTTGTACACCTGTGAGTCTAACTGTTTATTGTGTCTGTGAGTCTAGTTGTACATTGTGTCTGTGAGTCTAGTTGGTACACTGTGTCTGTGAGTCTAGTTGTTTATTGTGTCTGTGAGTCTAGTTGTTTTTTGTGTCTGTGAGTCTAGTTGTACACCTGTGAGTCTAACTGTTTATTGTGTCTGTGAGTCTAGTTGTACATTGTGTCTGTGAGTCTAGTTGGTACACTGTGTCTGTGAGTCTAGTTGTTTATTGTGTCTGTGAGTCTAGTTGTACATTGTGTCTGTGAGTCTAGTTGTACACCTGTGAGTCTAGTTGTTCATTGTGTCTGTGAGTCTAGTTGTACACCTGTGATTCTAGTTGTACACCTGTGAGGCTAGTTGTACATTGTGTCTGTGAGTCTAGTTGGTACACTGTGTCTGTGAGTCAAGTTGTTTATTGTGTCTGTGAGTCTCGTTGTACATTGTGTCTGTGAGTCTAGTTGTACACCTGTGAGTCTCGTTGTACATTGTGTCTGTGAGTCTAGTTGTTTATTGTGTCTGTGAGTCTATTTCAACATTGTGTCTGTGAGTCTAGTTGTTCATTGTGTCTGTGAGTCTAGTTGTACACCTGTGAGTCTAGTTGTACACCTGTGAGTCTAGTTGTACACCTGTGAGTCTAGTTGTACATTGTGTCTGTGAGTCTAGTTGTTTATTGTGTCTGTGAGTCTAGTTGTACATTGTGTCTGTGAGTCTAGTTGTACATTGTGTCTGTTAGTCTAGTTGTACACCTGTGAGTCTAGCTGTTTTTTGTGTCTGTGAGTCTAGTTGTACATTGTGTCTGTGAGTCTAGTTGGTACATTGTGTCTGTGAGTCTAGTTGTTTATTGTGTCTGTGAGTCTAGTTGTACATTGTGTCTGTGAGTCTAGTTGTACACCTGTGAGTCCAGTTGTTTATAGTGTCTGTGAGTCTAGTTGTTTTTTGTGTCTATGAGTGTAGTTGGTACACTGTGTCTGTGAGTCTAGTTGTTCATTGTGTCTGTGAGTCTAGCTGTTTATTGTGTCTGTGAGTCTAGTTGTACATTGTGTCTGTGAGTCCAGTAGTTCATTGTGTCTGTGAGTCTAGTTGTTCATTGTGTCTGTGAGTCTAGTTGGTACACTGTGTCTGTGAGTCTAGTTGTTCATTGTGTCTGTGAGTCCAGTAGTTCATTGTGTCTGTGAGTCTAGTTGTTCATTGTGTCTGTGAGTCTAGTTGTACACTGTGTCTGTGAGTCTAGTTGTACATTGTGTCTGGGAGTCTGGTTGTACATTGTGTCTGTGAGTCTGGTTGTACATTGTGTCTGTGAGTCTAGTTGTACATTGTGTCTGTGAGTCTAGTTGTACATTGTGTCTGTGAGTCTAGTTGTACATTGTGTCTGTGAGTCTAGTTGTTTATTGTGTCTGTGAGTCTCGTTGTACATTGTGTCTGTGAGTCTAGTTGTACATTGTGTCTGTGAGTCTAGTTGTACATTGTGTCTGTGAGTCTAGTTGTACATTGTGTCTGTGAGTCTAGTTGTACATTGTGTCTGTGAGTCTAGTTGTTCATTGTGTCTGTGAGTCTAGTTGTTCATTGTGTCTGTGAGTCTAGTTGTACATTGTGTCTGTGAGTCTAATTGTACATTGTTTCTGTGAGTCTAGTTGTTCATTGTGTCTGTGAGTCTAGTTGTACATTGTGTCTGTGAGTCTAGTTGTTCATTGTGTCTGTGAGTCTAGTTGTTCAGGTATTTGAGAAGTTTAGTGCGGAAAAGGTCAAGCACAGCAGTATTTCTAAAATATTTTGTGCAGTCTTTCCTTATCCATTTGAAGTGAGAGAGAGAGAGAGAGAGAGAGAGAGAGAGAGAGAGAGAGAGTGAGTGAGTGGGGGGGGAGAGAAAGAGAGAGAAGAGAGAGATGGGGGGGGGGAAGAGAAAGAGAGGGGGAGAGAGAGAGAGAAGAGAGGGAGAAGAGAGAGGGAATCCTTTATAGTTACATGGGATCATTTTTTTCATTTATAGAAGTGAATCATGGAGTACATACATAAAATATTGACTGAAGCAGCGCTGACACCTTCGGTCCTAAGTCTACACCGTCTGACAATATTGACTCACAATATTTACTCAGGCAGTGTCAGCACTTCAGTCAACCAAGCTTGCACTAAATTGACCTAAACAACATTGATACCCTTGAAACAACACGCAACATTGTGACAGTGGAAATATTGTTGGGACAGAGAAGCGGGAGACAGGAGAGGATATTGGACAATTTGATGTTTTGACATGTCAGAACATCTGGGTAAGACACAAGGATGTAGACATATTGATGTCATGACATGTCAGACCATCTGTATAAGACATAAGGATGTTGACAGTTTGATATCATGACATGTCAAAACATCTATGTAAAACACATGTTTGTTGACAGTTTTAGGTGTATGTAGATTTGATTCTGTGGCCACATTTCTAGCTTATTAGCACTAGGTGCATGTTGTTTTGAATCTGAAACCTGAAATGGCAAGGTGTCTGTATTTCCACCACCAGGTGTCAACAGTCAGATCCTGTATCGGTTGGCCCCCAACTCCAGCAGCGTGTTTACCCTGGACCCAGACACTGGCATCATCAGTCTGGTGGCCACCCTGGACAGAGAGAGGAACCCCAGTTACAATTTGACCATTGTAGCCTACAACCCTGTAAGTTGTTGTTTGTTCGCACTGTTACAACAATATGATTTCTTGTTCAGTTAACATGGTTAAGTGTGTCAATCTTCTGTAAGGCTCATGAGTTTAACTCTCATTGTTATTGGTATTCTGGCTAGCTCCACCCCAGCAAAAGCTTCCTTTTAACAAGGCTTACCTAAAGACTTTCCTTCCGACCTAATGTCATAGTACCAAAACTACAGCAACTGTTTTGCAGAGTAGTCCCTCCTCCCTTCTTTCCGGGTCAACAGACCCTCCCAGCCTCATGTCAACAGACTCCAATCTCATGTTAACAGATCCCCAAACCTCATGTCAACAAACCCCAGCCTAATGTGAACAGACCCCCAGCCTCATGTCAGCAGACCCCCAGCCTCATGTCAACAGACCCCCCAGCCTCATGTCAACAGACCCCCCCCCCCCAGCCTCATGTCAACATACCCCCCCCCCCAGCCTCATGTCAACAGAATCCCCCCCAGCCTCATGTCAACAGACCTCCAGCCTCATGTCAACAGACCCCCCCCCCAGCCTCATGTCAACAGAATCCCCCCAGCCTCATGTCAACAGACCCCCCCCCCAGCCTCAAGTCAGCAGACTCCCAGCATCATGTCAACAGACCCCACTCCTTCAGCCTCATGTCAACAGACCCCCCCCCCCCCAGCCTCATGTCAACAGACCCCCCCCCCAGCCTCATGTCAACAGACCCCCCCCCAGCCTCATGTCAACAGAACCCCCCAGCCTCATGTCAACAGACCCCCAGCCTCATGTCAACAGACCCCCCCCAGCCTCATATCAACAGACCCCTCAGCCTCATGTCAACAGACCCCCCAGCCTCATGTCAACAGGCCCCCCAGCCTCATGTCAGCAGACCCCCAGCCTCAACAAACCCCCCAGCCTCATGTCATCAGACCTACAACCTCATGTCAACAGACCCCCAGCCTCATGTCAACAGACCCCCCAGCCTCATGTCAACAGACCCCCCCCCAGCCTCATGTCAACAGACCCCTCAGCCTCATGTCAACAGACCCCCCAGCCTCATGTCATCAGACCCCCCAGCCTCAACAGACCCCCCAGCCTCATGTCAACAGACCCACAACCTCATGTCATCAGACTCACAACCCCATGTCATCAGACCCCCAAACCTCATGTCAACAGACTCTAATGTTATGTCAACAGACCCCCAAACCTCATGTCGACATGTTCACACCTTCCGTTCAAGTCTCACGCTTTCCTCGTATCCCTATTCACTTACCACGGGATACTGGTCCTCTGACCTAATCCCCCCAATCGGGAACTCTCTGTAATTTCCCCGTGAATTCACAACATTACAATGACAATTTTCTCACATGTCAGCATTTCAGCTGGATATTGAAATGTAGTAGAACTGAAATATTTCTACTTAGACATCTGTTTTAAGATGCTTGTAGTTAGCTATTTACAGTCAGATTTTTGCTGTGTGTTGTGTCCAGGTACCCCCCGGCCTTTCCTCGGAGGCCACCATCAGGGTACTGGTGCAGGATGTCAATGACAACCCACCCGTGTTTGAACAGACCAGCTACAAAGCCACACTGCAGGAATCTGTGCAGGTGGGCCAGCTGATCAAGCAGATTAGGGCCACCAGTCTGGACATTGGAGTCAATGCTGACATCACCTACTCTCTGGCTGCTGGCAACGAGCAAGGCAAATTTGCTATTGATGCTCACACAGGTAATTTCCATGCATTATGTATTACTTACCTCAAACAGAGGGAATCTGTGGGAATTCCACAGCTGACGGGACAGTCCACTATTTCAAGGTGTGCAAGTGTGCTGCTGCTGTTGATGTTTGCTCTTCTAGTGTTTTTTGGTGTGGCATATTTCTGTCTGTTGGTGCACAGTCAGCTGCTTGTTGATGTCCAGTTGTCTGGTGTACATACTGGTCATGTTTTTCAGATCATTTTGTCATGTAAATGTGTAGCATAGTTGGTATCACATCTGCCTTATAAGATGTGGTTGCGCGTTTAATCCCTACGGGGAAAAGGGGGGGGGGGGGCCCTAAAAAGGGTCAATCATTCTAGATCAGGGCTATTCAACTGGTGGCCCACAGGCAAG
Source organism: Candidula unifasciata (assembly GCA_905116865.2). NCBI lineage: Eukaryota > Metazoa > Mollusca > Gastropoda > Stylommatophora > Geomitridae > Candidula > Candidula unifasciata. The sequence continues at coordinate 105,447 of CAJHNH020002244.1, read as the reverse complement.
ATCTGGCCCGCCAAGGCCCAGCAAGGTGATCGCCGATCGTTGCCAAAATAGCAAAGTGTAGTTATTAAAAAGTAAACAAACCCCGCTAAATACTTCTGTTGTGGAAACACACGCCCCACATGATTTTTGCATCTTGCAAACAGACTTTCATCAATTTCAACGGTGGTGTTCTCTCCGCCGATCACTGCAGAATTCAATAACAATGAATTGGCACAACCCTCCCGTAAATAGTTGCTTTATTCTACAGTCGCAGTCGGCAACATGCTAGCTCTTCTTGGCAAAACTGAATGCTTGTCATCTCTTGAGACCAGCAGTATATAAACAGAATGATCTGTCTGTACGGGAGCCGCGACCCTTCCAGCCATGTTCCTTGCCGTAGTAGCATGTCAAGACGACAGGTGGACTTTCTACAGCGCCAACAGTCGTGTCTTTTAGACAGCAATAGCAGCATCTGATGGATGTTTCTGCAACTTCTGGTTCTGTGCAGAATGCCATGCTGTTGCAGGAAGGCAATGCGGCTTTCTTTGTCTTGTACAGATGCAACTAGTTGTAGAAAATTCATGGCGACTGCTGTAATGAACGGCAAACAAAGGTGAAGACTGCTGAAACCATATGTGGCAAAGATGCAGACTGCTGAAACCATATGTGGCAAAGATGCAGACTGCTGAAACCATATGTGGCAAAGATGCAGACTGCTGAAACCATATGTGGCAAAGATGCAGACTGTACACGTCATAAGAGGCATCAAGCTCATGCTTTTGCGATGTAGAAATGGGGAAAAAAAAATCCCCAACCTTACCACCCTGGAAATTATTTGAATGTTATCTGGTGATGTCACCGTGACATTATCCAAGCATATTCTACAGATCTGAAGCAATAAGAACATTGTTGTGATACCCACCCTTTCCAGTAGCTCAGTGTTTGTGATCTTGTCTTGCCACTTCATGCCAAGTACTCTTCTTAGTCAGTGCATGTAAACAGATAACTGCTGACTAAAATAACATAAACTAGACTTCACAGGCTCAAAAACTTGTTTTCCATATCCCGTATTTAAACAGCTATTAGTCGTATATCTTAGACGCTGTTATTCCCTACATCTCATATTTCTAAATTGATTGATCTCTTTGTTTTATATTTGATATCAATTCCAACCAGGCGTACTGACTGTGGCAGAGCCTCTGGACCATGAACTGTCCAGGGAATATTTCCTCACAGTGATGGCCACAGATCGAGGTGACCCACCCCTCTCCAACATGGCCATCATCAGCATCAACATCACAGACGTCAACGACAACCCCCCACATTTCAGCCAAGACTCCTACTCTGTGTCTGTCTCTGAGAGTGTGGAGGAAGGCACCGAGATATTTAAGGTGAACTCTCAGACATCTGCATCTTTGGTCCAGCAGTGACATAACCACTACCACCTTGTGACTGTGACACAGCCACTGCTACCTTGTGACTGTGACACAGGCACTACCACCTTGTGACTGTGACACAGCCACTGCTACCTTGTGACTGTGACACAGCCACTACCACCTTGTGACTGTGACACAACCACTGCTACCTTGTGACTGTGACACAGCCACTACCATCTTGTGACTGTGACACAACCACTGCTACCTTGTGACTGTGACACAGCCACTGCTACCTTGTGACTGTGATACAGCCACTCCTACCTTGTGACTGTGACACAGCCACTGCTACCTTGTGACTGTGACACAACCACTGCTACCTTGTGACTGTGACACAACCACTGCTACCTTGTGACTGTGACACAACCACTGCTACCTTGTGACTGTGACACAACCACTGCTACCTTGTGACTGTGACACAGCCACTCCTACCTTGTGACTGTGACACAACCACTGCTACCTTGTGACTGTGACACAGCCACTCCTACCTTGTGACTGTGACACAGCCACTGCTACCTTGTGACTGTGACACAACCACTGCTACCTTGGGGCTTTGACACAGCCACTGCTACCTTGTGACTTTGACACAGCCACTGCTACCTTGTGACTGTGATGCAACCACTGCTACCTTGGGGCTTTGACACAGCCACTGCTACCTTGTGACTGTGATGCAACCACTGCTACCTTGTGACTGTGATGCAACCACTGCTACCTTGGGGCTTTGACACAGCCACTGCTACCTTGTGACTGTGATGCAACCACTGCTACCTTGTGACTTTGACACAGCCACTGCTACCTTGTGACTGTGATGCAACCACTGCTACCTTGTGACTGTGACACAACCACTGCTACCTTGTGACTTTGACACAGCCACTGCTACCTTGTGACTGTGACACAACCACTGCTACCTTGGGGCTTTGACACAACCACTGCTACCTTGTGACTGTGACACAACCACTGCTACCTTGTGACTGTGACACAACCACTGCTACCTTGTGACTGTGACACAACCACTGCTACCTTGTGACTTTGACACAGCCACTGCTACCTTGTGACTGTGACACAACCACTGCTACCTTGGGGCTTTGACACAGCCACTGCTACCTTGGGGCTTTGACACAGCCACTGCTACCTTGGGGCTTTGACACAACCACTGCTACCTTGGGGCTTTGACACAGCCACTGCTACCTTGGGGCTTTGACACAGCCACTGCTACCTTGGGGCTTTGACACAACCACTGCTACCTTGGGGCTTTGACACAACCACTATGACAGTGACATAACCACTCCTACTCTGGCAATGAATGATCTGGAACATCCTGTAAAACAGAACCAAGACTTGTCCCAGTGATCATGACACTCCTGTTCTGATATTCAATGAGATTGATTGATGTTACTTGAACCATTATTGGTTTCCCAACTGTTGAAGCTATCCACATATTTCTCTGTCTACTTCTACCTGTCTTGTCTAGTTGTTTCCTATAAAAGAAATTTCTCATGGATTTGTCCATCCCCCTCTTCTGTTAGGTGTTCTGTCAATTTTTTTTTTCTTATGATAAACATAGATGCATAAGGTGAGAATTTTAGTGCACATTATTACAACCATGATATTTGAAGTGCACCAGCAACATGGACCTAGGTGAACTGACAAGAGAGTCTGACTTTTAGGTGATGGCCACCGACAGTGACAGTCCACCTAATGCCAAGATCACCTATAGCATCTTGGATGGCAATGTCAATGGTCAGTTCATCATTGACCCACGGGACGGCATTCTTCAGGTCAACTCACCTCTGGACAGAGAGAAGGTCAGTGGTGTGGTATGGTCCTTGTGTGGGTCCTATACTGACTTCAGATGTCCCACTTCTTGCTGCCTTCCTGTTTTGTGTGTTGTCTCCTGTGACTGTGAGTCTCTGCTCCTTTCCTAGACTTCTATTGCTGTTGATCAGGTACCCATTTTTCTTATACTCAATGGTCTCAAGTGTTGCCTAGTATGTTGTACGCTGTTGATTATGTTGCCCTTAAGTTGATGGAGGCTCTTGTTTGTATATGTTTATCACCACCAATGCTTGAATGCTCCTTTGATACTTTGTGTGACAGATCAGCAGCTATTCCATAGTTATTTTAGCCAACTTTTACCCTGTATGTTACTCCATAGTGATTGTAACCGGCTTATACCCTGTATGTTACTCCATAGTTATTGTAGCCCACTTATACCCTGTATGTTACTCCATAGTTATTGTAGGTCGCAGGTCGACCCAGCCTAAAATGGGTACCAGGATGGGCTGTCCTGGGAAAGTAAAGACAGCCGGCGTAATGCTGACCACATTACCCACAGAGTGCTGATGGTCTGTAAAAATATGGGACGCTCTGCCCATATGCCCGATGCGCCAAAGGGCGTGAAAAGGGATCTTTACTTTTTTACTTACTTACTTATACCCTGTATGTTACTCCATAGTTATTGTAGCCCACTTATACACTGTATGTTACTCCATAGTTATTGTAGCCCACTTATACACTGTATGTTACTCCATAGTTATTGTAGCCCACTTATACACTGTATGTTACTCCATAGTTATTGTAGCCCACTTATACACTGTATGTTACTCCATAGTTATTGTAGCCCACTTATACACTGTATGTTACTCCATAGTTATTGTAGCCCACTTATACCCTGTATGTTACTCCATAGTTATTGTAGCCCACTTATACACTGTATGTTACTCCATAGTTATTGTAGCCCACTTTTACCCTGTATGTTACTCCATAGTTATTGTAGCCCACTTATACCCTGTATGTTACTCCATAGTTATTGTAGCCCACTTATACCATGTATGTTACTCCATAGTTATTGTAGCCCACTTTTACCATGTATGTTACTCCATAGTTATTGTAGCCCACTTATATCCTGTATGTTACTCCATAGTTATTGTAGCCCACTTATACCCTGTATGTTACAGATCAGCAGCTATTCCATAGTTATTGTAGCCCACTTATACCCTGTATGTTACAGATCAGCAGCTATTCCATAGTTATTGTAGCCCACTTATACCCTGTATGTTACAGATCAGCAGCTATTCCCTAGTGATTCAGGCCCATGACTCAGGACTGCCCATTTTGCTCAGTTCTGCAGTGGTCAGTGTCACAGTGACCGATGCTAACGACAACGCTCCAGTCTTCTCACAGGATGTCTACTGGGGGCTGGTGCAGGTGAGAGTCATCCAGTCTGTCTTTCACAACTACATGCACTCAACATGTGTGCCCGGGCGTGCCTGTGTGTGTGAGCAAGCATGCACTCAACATGTGTGCCCGGTCGTGTGTGTGTGTGTGTGTGATCGTGCAAGCATGCATGCATCTATATGTATGTATGTATGTGCATCTGTGTGTTTGTATGTGTGCATGTGCGTGTTTGTTTCATCTCTTCTGCCAGCCTGTGTTTCTGTCAAATCTGTCTTTCTTGAAGTGAAATGTTTGTTTTCCAAGGATAATTTGTCCTTTCAAGACACCAAGAAACACATATACACATAGAATGTGCATTTTGAAGCAAATATTCTGGCATATTCTGGCATTTTGTGCTTTTTCTGACATTGTTTATTGGACTTGTACTTCAGACTCACATATGACCTAGGATGTTTGCTATGGGAACTTTCAGATCTCACACAGTTTGTCTGTAGCTGAGGACCTGAACTATGCTACCAGACAATCCTATAGAACACACTCTACTAACTGTGCTACCAGAGTTGTGGATAAATGACACTCCTATGGAACACACTCTACTAACTGTGCTACCAGAGTTGTGGATAAATGACACTCCTATGGAACACACTCTACTAACTATGCTACCAGAGTTGTGGATAAATGACACTCCTATGGAACACACTCTGCTAACTGTGCTACCAGAGTTGTGGATAAATGACAATCCTATAGGACACACTCTGCTAACTGTGCTACCAGAGTTGTGGATAAATGACACTCCTATGGAACACACTCTGCTAACTGTGCTACCAGAGTTGTGGATAAATGACACTCCTATGGAACACACTCTGCTAACTATGCTACCAGAGTTGTGGATAAATGACACTCCTATGGAACACACTCTGCTAACTATGCTACCAGAGTTGTGGATAAATGACAATCCTATAGGACACACTCTACTATTAAGCTTGGTGAAGCACGTCTTTGCCTACTTCGAGGTAAAGGCAGGAGAGACTATAACCAACTCATTATGGGAACAAAAAGTAGAGGTACCTTGGAGTGGGTGCTGCATCAGAGGACTAGGCAAGTATTGGGATGCTTAATGTGCAAAGATGTTCATTGTAACAACATCACACACACACCAGGACATGCACACACAGATACACCTGCAGACACACAGACAAACACACAGGCACATACAGACACACACACGCATACATATCCATGCACGCACACACATGCACACACACATACAGATGTACACACAGACAGACCCACAGACACACAAGGCAAACACCCACACACACACACACATACAGACAAGGACACACGGAGCCACATTCGAGACACAGAAAAGAATCCAGACCACCATGTGCTAGCTAGTCACTCATGATTAAAGTAGCTGCCCATCACGACCCCACAGAGGTCAACACACAGTTACCACAGCAACCGATGTAGACACTAAAGACACCATCCCCCATCAACAAGCAGGACATTCTTCCCACAGTAACCTGTTGCCCACTCACTGCAATAGTTACACACAATATTTTCTCAGTTGTCTTGTCTTATGAATGAGGAATGACAATAATACCTTGTGACCAAATGTAAATAATACAGACTGTATAAAGTCAAGAGCTGAACATTTCAGCCCAAAGATAGATCCTGTAAACAATGTAGAATCCCCTGTAAACAATGTAGAATTCCCTGTAAAGAATGTAGAATCCCCTGTAAACAATGTAGAATCCCCTGTAAACAATGTAGAATCCCCTGTAAACAATGTAGAATCCCCTGTAGACATTGTAGAATCCCCTGTAAACAATGTAGAATCCCCTGTAAACAATGTAGAATGTCCCCTGTAAACAATGTAGAACCCCCTGTAAACAATTTAGAATCCTAGGCAACATTAAATAAAGTCCCAGTGCAATCCCAGGCAACATTAAATGAAGTCCCAGTGCACCACAGCACACCACCACAGGGCACCACCACAGCACACCACCACAGGGCAGCACACCACCACAGGGCAGCGCACCACCACAGCACACCACCACAGCGCACCACCACAGCACACCACCACAGGGCACCACCACAGCACACCACCACAGGGCAGCACACCACCACAGGGCAGCGCACCACCACAGGGCAGTGCACCACCACAGGGCAGTGCACCACCACAGCACACCACCACAGGGCACCACCACAGTACACCACCACAGGGCAGCACACCACCACAGGGCAGCGCACCACCACAGCACACCACCACAGGGCACCACCACAGCACACCACCACAGGGCAGCACACCACCACAGGGCAGCGCACCACCACAGGGCAGCGCACCACCACAGCACACCACCACAGGGCACCACCACAGCACACCACCACAGGGCAGCACACCACCACAGGGCAGCACACCACCACAGGGCAGTGCACCACCACAGGGCAGTGCACCACCACAGGGCAGTGCACCACCACAGGGCAGTGCACCACCACAGGGCAGCACACCACCACAGAGCATCACCACAGGGCAGCACACCACCACAGCACACCACCACAGGGCAGCACACCACCACAGGGCAGCACACCACAACAGGGCAGTGCACCACCACAGGGCAGCACACCACCACAGAGCATCACCACAGGGCAGCACACCACCGGGCAGCGCACCACCACAGGGCAGCACCACAGGGCACCACCACAGGGCAGCACACCACCAGGCAGCACACCACCACAGGGCACCACCACAGGGCAGCACCACAGGGCACCACCACAGGGCACCACCACAGAGCATCACCACAGCACACCACCACAGGGCACCACCACAGAGCAGCACACCACCACAGGGCAGCACACCACCACAGGGCAGCACACCACCACAGGGCAGCACACCACCACAGGGCAGCGCACCACCACAGGGCAGCGCACCACCACAGGGCAGCGCACCACCACAGGGCAGCGCACCACCACAGGGCAGCGCACCACCACAGGGCAGCGCACCACCACAGGGCAGCGCACCACCACAGGGCAGCGCACCACCACAGGGCAGTGCACCACCACAGGGCAGCGCACCACCACAGGGCAGCACACCACCACAGGGCAGCGCACCACCACAGCGCAGTGCACCACCACAGGGCAGCGCACCACCACAGGGCAGCGCACCACCACAGGGCAGCGCACCACCACAGGGCAGCGCACCACCACAGGGCAGCGCACCACCACAGGGCAGCGCACCACCACAGGGCAGCACACCACCACAGGGCAGCGCACCACTACAGGGCAGCGCACCACCACAGGGCAGCACACCACCACAGGGCAGCACACCACCACAGAGCATCACCACAGGGCAGCACACAACCGGGCAGTGCACCACCACAGGGCACCACCACAGGGCAGCGCACCACCACAGCGCACCACCACAGCACACTACCACAGGGCGTTGCACACCACATTTGTGTTGCACTTGATTTCAGTTCCTTCTCTCTCTATCTCTTCCAATCAGCACTAACACAGTCTGTCAGTATGTGTGTAAAACATGTGCTTAATTTCTGTTTCTTCTCTTTGTTTTGTTAATATGAAAAACACGCTTAATCTCTCTGTTTTTGTGTATATGTAAAACATGTGCTTGATTTCTCTGTTTTTTTCTTTCTGTTTCTGTTTATATGTGAAACATGTGCTTATTCTCTCTGTTTCTTTTTTCTATTTCTGTTTATATGTAAAACATGTGCTGAATTTCTCAGTTTCTTCTCTTATATATAAAAATCAATGTTTATGTGTTTGTTTATGAGCTATAGACTCGGGAACTACTGAACCGATTTAGCTAAAATTTTTAGGATATGTTTGTTTTGATACCGGATGTTTACCCATCATGGTTTGAAATTCTACCTGTCATTGTTAGAGACAGTTGACCACATTTGTTGGAAAAATCTTCGAAACTAATATTTCCATTTTTTAGTGACATTTAATTATAGCCACGTTAGTAAATGTGCATGTGCGATCGACTTTCACAGTGCATGCGCAGTAGGCACAGAACGCTCTATTTTTAACATCCGCCCGTACAGCAAACCAGACTATCTCTTTATGGCTGATTGCGACGTTAGCCATATTAGACACGATTTTTTTCTTTTCAAACAACCTTAGATGAGTTAGAGAGTAGTCGGTGGATTTGAGAAAGGGGAAGAGAATGGGGGGGGGGGGGGGGGAGGGAATTATGTCTGCGCAGACAATGATTGCAACATTTACCGTGTTAGACACGTACGATTTCTATTATTGTGCCGTTTCAATAATACTTGAAGTTTATATCTGGGATATCTGTTAATGAGAAAACAATTGCCTGCGGTTTTGAGTTGTGTTAGAATCGGGACACAAATCTTGGGTAGTTCTTATATGTTGCGTGTTCTAAAGTGGCAAACCAGACTATCTTTATATCTGTGCAGAGAATGATTGCGACATTAACTATATTAGACACATATGATTTCTATTGTCTGTCTTTTCCAAAAGCCTTTGATGAGGGAGCGAGAGTAGGTGGATTTGGGAAAAGTGGGGGCGGCGGCGGGGGAAGGCATCGAAGACTCCCAGTATGTGCGCAGACAATGATTGCGACTGTAACCATATTAGACACGTGCGATTTCTATTTTCTTTCTTTTCCATTTAGCCACACTATGCCACAGCAACACGCGGCCGGGTACAGCTAGTATATATATATAAAAATATAAATATATATATCCCCATTTTATATCACCCCTGAACAAGAATTCCCAGATGAGGACTGTACGAAATATTTTCTAACATCATTTATCATTGGGGAAAAGTCCATTACCCTTGTAATAGTAGCACACAGTTGTTAGACCCTATTTGTGTGGAAAATCAGAGTGTATTGTACTAAACATGATAGCTTTCCTCCTCAACGATCTGACAGATTTCTCTAACCTTGCTGTCAGTTCTGCAGATGGATTCTCTGCTTGATTAAACAACAAATATGATAGATAGACTGCACAGAAATCTGACAGATTTCTCTAACCTTGCTGTCAGTTCTGCAGATGGATTCTCTGCTTGATTAAACAAAAATATGATAGATAGACTGCACAGAAATCAGTTCCCAAACTAGCCCCTCATAATTTCGTCATAACATCATCACTCAGTTTGTGCCCTAGCCACCCTGTCTGACTGTGTTGGCTCACTTTAATGAGACTGCTAACACTCCGAGGTAGCAGCCAGCTGGTACTGATATTCAGTGGCATACAATGTCAGTAACTGTCTTCCACACAGGAGGGTCGCAGGACTGGTATAGAAGTGGTTACTCTCAGTGTCTCTGATGCTGACCTCCCTGAGAATGGGCCACCGTTCGTGTTCCACATCATTCAAGGCAACGAGAATGGGGAGTTCCATGTGGATAGTGCTGGGGTCATCAGTACGGCTGGCAGGTTGTTCAAAACTGTCCAGGAGAAGTGAGTCTTGTTATATTATGGTACATTATATATGTTACGTTACATCAGTCACATTATGTTATGTTATGTTTTCACTTTGATTGTGACTGCCCATTTAACAGTGCAGCAATGCCTAGCATATCATATTACAACATCTAGTTTGAGAATGGAGGTAGAGGTGGCCACTGCAGCCTTCCGTTGGCTTGAGAATCAGTGGGACAAGCAAACTGGGATTGCAACTAACTCACAGGATATCCTGAGAAAGGTTAGGACAGGTATGCTTCATGCAGAGTGGCACACATGGCGTCAGAAATCCAGGGTAGTTAGCATCACTTTGGTTATTCTCTTCAGAGTATGTGGGTATGTTGGGAAATGAACAGGTGGACAGATTAACTGGCTCTGCAACAGTTGGTAAACTGATGCACAACAAGCTATATTTTACCACGGCTCTTTGGGAGAGAGTGAACAGTGCGGAACCACATTTAGATTATCGCAATATGAATAGAAAAGTACAGCCTATCGGATCTTAGAGGAGAGGTAAGATGGACTTACAAGCAGACTGTTACTGGTACCATTGGGGTTGGAACTCCTTACTGGTGCTGTGGATGGGGACAGAGCACTTATGGGAATGTCCCAAGTGCTGTGATGTCGGTTTAAAACTCAATTCAATGTTGTTGTTGTCACATTGGACTACAGTCATGGAACACTGTCACATAGGGGCCAACATTTCACTGTCATTATTCCTCTAGAACAATGATGTGGAGGATCCTTGCTGCATATTGGTGATCAGAAAAAGTTATAAACATATTGGAAAGACTCTATAAAGGATACAAAGGCAAAGTGAAAGTAGGACTCGTGGAAACGGAATACTTTAGGGTAAAATCAGGAGTCTAACAAGAGTGCATTCTGTCACCTTTCTTGTTTCTCATAGTGATAGATTATGTTAGGAAGAAAGCAACTACAGTCCCATAGTCGGGCCTTCAATGGAAATTTCTTAAACACCCGGAACAGTTGTATTTTTCAGATGATATGTGTGTCATCAGCCAAAGTGAAGAACTTCTGCATCAAAAGACAGATAAGGTCACAGAAATAGCAAAACAGGGTAAATGAGATCACATAAATAGCAAAACAGGGTTAAGAATCAATTTTAATAAAACAAAACTGCTGGAGATAAACCCCAAAAGTGAAAGACCTCTAGTAATAGATAGTGTAGGTTTGATAACAGTAACTGACTTCACTTACCTCGGAAGCAATATCTCCTTGGATGGGAAGGTAAAAGCTGAAATCAAGCAGAGAATTGCAAAGGCAAATGCTGCTTACAACAGACGTCAGAGTGTCTGGATATCAAACATCTACAGAAAGATAGAGAGTGTGTTCGGAGCACGGCTAATCATCTGGAGCTGGACATACCCAGAGGTACTTTGAGGTGAACCTTTGAGGCTGAGCTCAAGGTTATGTGAAAAGATGGAACTGAAGATAGAGAGGATGGCTCAGGATCGAATTGAGTGACTAAATTTGTTCTCTGCTTCAAGTGTCTTTGGGCACAACAAGGATTTTTTGTTGTTGAATCCTTTTGTTATGAGCATTCTTGTTTGATTAGTCCTAATCTTAGTTGAGGTTTCAACTTCACTGCAGTCGGGTTTCCCCTTATTTGCTTCGTTCCTGTGCCAGTGCAAATCCAATGGAATGTCCCTCAGTGTCCCATTTGACAAACTTGGGAACAAAGAGTTAGTCCCAACACAATCCAGTAATATCTGCACACAGTTAATGCATACAGCAGTTTCTAGAGATGCCAAAGCCAACATTCACCATCGGAAACGCAGTTAATCGTTGATGAAGTTGTCAGGCACGATGAGATGACTATACACACATAGAATTATTACATCAATTATTTCACCAGCCCACACATAATATGGCTACTCTCCATATTGAAAACCACGACACAACCGATGCACAGATGAAAGGCATTCCACATGAAAAACACAGCTCACAGGGCTACACCAAGCACTAAACTCAGTAGCTCAAGAAGCGATGTAGTCTTTCCTATTCTACACTGGCAGATATAGAGAGATTTTTAAAATGTAGTGTTTCCTATTATACACTGGCAGATATAGAGATTTTTAACATGTAGCGTTTCCTATTCTACACTAGGAGATATAGAGAGATTTTAACATGTAGTGTTTCCTATTCTACACTGGCAGATATAGAGAGATTTTTAACATGTAGCGTTTCCTATTCTACACTAGGAGATATAGAGAGATTTTAACATGTAGTGTTTCCTATTCTACACTAGTAGATATAGAGAGATTTTAACATGTAGTGTTTCCTATTCTACACTAGGAGATATAGAGAGATTTTAACATGTAGTGTTTCCTATTCTACACTAGTAGATATAGAGAGATTTTAACATGTAGTGTTTCCTATTCTACACTGGGAGATATAGAGAGATTTTAACATTTAGTGTTTCCTATTCTACACTGGGAGATATAGAGAGATTTTAACGTTTAGTGTTTCCTATTCTACACTGGGAGATATAGAGAGATTTTAACATGTAGTGTTTCCTATTCTACACTGGGAGATATAGAGAGATTTTAACGTTTAGTGTTTCCTATTCTACACTAGGAGATATAGAGAGATTTTAACGTTTAGTGTTTCCTATTCTACACTGGGAGATATAGAGAGATTTTAACGTTTAGTGTTTCCTATTCTACACTAGGAGATATAGAGAGATTTTAACGTTTAGTGTTTCCTATTCTACACTGGGAGATATAGAGAGATTTTAACGTTTAGTGTTTCCTATTCTACACTGGGAGATATAGAGAGATTTTAACATGTAGTGTTTCCTATTCTACACTGGAAGATATAGAGAGATTTTAATGTTTAGCGTTTCCTATTCTACACTGTCTACACTGGGAGATAAGGAGAAATTTTAACGTGTAGTCTTTTCTCTTCTACCCTGGGAGATGTAGTGAGATTTTAACATGTATTCCTTCCTCTTTTACCCTATAAGATATAATAGAGAGATTTTAACATGTAGTCTTTCCTCTTCTTCCCCGGGAGATATAGAGAGATTTTAACATGTAGTCCTTCCTCTTCTATCCTGGGAGATATAGAAAGATTTTAACATGTAGTCTTTCCTCTTCTTCCCCGGGAGATATAGAGAGATTTTAACATGTAGTCTTTCCTCTTCTACCCTAGGAGATATAGAGAGATTTTAACATGTAGTCTTTCCTCTTCTACCCTGGGAGATATAGAGAGATTTTAACATGTAGTCTTTCCTCTTCTATCCTGGGAGATATAAAGAGATTTTAACATGTAGTCTTTCCTTTTCTACTCTGGGAGATATAAAGAGATTTTAACATGTAGTCTTTCCTCTTCTATCCTGGGAGATATAAAGAGATTTTAACATGTAGTCTTCCCTCCTACCCTGGGAGATATAGAGAGATTTTAACATGTAATCTTTCCTCTTCTATCTTGGGAGATATAAAGAGATTTTAACATGTAGTCTTTCCTTTTCTACTCTTGGAGATATAGAGAGATTTTAACATGTAGTCTTTCCTCTTCTATCCTGGGAGATATAAAGAGATTTTAACATGTCGTCTTTCCTCTTCTACCCTGGGAGATATAGAGAGATTTTAACATGTAGTCCTTTCTCTTCTACCCTGGGAGATATAGAGAGATTTTAACATGTAGTCTTTCCTCTTCTACCCTGGGAGATATAGAGAGATTTTAACATGTAGTCTTTCCTCTTCTATCCTGTGAGGTATAGAGAGATTTTAACATGTAGTTCTTTCTCTTCTATCCTGGGAGATATAGAGAGATTTTAACATGTAGTTCTTTCTCTTCTACCCTTGAAGATATAGAGAGATTTTAACATGTAGTCTTTCCTCTTTTACCCTGGGAGATATAGAGAGATTTTAACATTTAGTCTTTGCTCTTCTAGCCTGAGAGATATAGAGAGATTTTAACATGTATTCTTTGCTCTTCTAGCCTGAGAGATATAGAGAGATTTTAACATGTATTCTTTGCTCTTCTACCCTGGGAGATATAGTATAATATCACATGGACACTGTTAATAAGGTGGAGAAATGCTAAATATTCAGTAATTGTTCACATCCACATTTATTGGTTGAATGTTGAATTAAGAATTGACATCTCAGCACTCGAGACACTCCCATAAGTGGCTGAGTCTGTTGTCCATGTTGATGTGTCTCTGACAGTGTGTCTTGTGTTGTGTCTGTGACAACTTGTCTATGTTGATGTGTCTCTGACAGTATGTCTTGTGTTGTGTCTGTGACAACTTGTCCATGTTGATGTGTCTCTGACAGTATGTCTTGTGTTGTGTCTGTGACAACTTGTCCATGTTGATGTATTTCTGACAGTATGTCTTGTGTTGTGTCTGTGACAACTTGTCCATGTTGATGTATCTCTGACAGTATGTCTTGTGTTGTGTCTGTGACAACTTGTCCATGTTGATGTGTCTCTGACAGTATGTCTTGTGTTGTGTCTGTGACAACTTGTCCATGTTGATGTATCTCTGACAGTATGTCTTGTGTTGTGTCTGTGACAACTTGTCCATGTTGATGTGTCTCTGACTGTATGTCTTGTGTTGTGTCTGTGACAACTTGTCCATGTTGATGTGTCTCTGACAGTATGTCTTGTGTTGTATCTGTGACAACTTGTCCATGTTGATGTATCTCTGACTGTATGTCTTGTGTTGTGTCTGTGACAACTTGTCCATGTTGATGTGTCTCTGACAGTGTGTCTTGTGTTGTGTCTGTGACAACTTGTCCATGTTGATGTGTCTCTGACTGTATGTCTTGTGTTGTGTCTGTGACAACTTGTCCATGTTGATGTGTCTCTGACTGTATGTCTTGTGTCTGAGACAACTTGTCCATGTTGATGTGTCTCTGACAGTATGTCTTGTGTTGTGTCTGTGACAACTTGTCCATGTTGATGTGTCTGTGACAGTATGTCTTGTGTTGTGTCTGTGACAACTTGTCCATGTTGATGTGTCTCTGACAGTATGTCTTGTGTTGTGTCTGTGACAACTTGTCCATGTTGATGTGTCTCTGACAGTATGTCTTGTGTTGTGTCTGTGACAACTTGTCCATTTGATATGTCTATGAGGACTTGTCTGTGTTTATGTGTCTGTAAAAAAACTTGTCTGTACTGTTGTGTCTGTTAACTACTTATTGACTGCCCCCAGATATCAGTTAACAGTCAGAGCATTCGACAGTGGGAAGCCTCCCTTGTACTCGGATGCAACTGTTCACATTGAGGTTGTGGATGAGAGCTTGTATGCTCCAGAAGTACATGATCTGTCCATCACTATCAGGTCCTGCCTTAACAGTTTTCCAGGAGGAGTCATTGGCCACATCAAGGCCCAGGATCGAGACCCCCACGACAAAACTGTGTTCAGCATAGTGTCAGCAAACAGCCACCTCTTTGACATTGACCGCTATGATGGCAGGCTGGTGGTGGTATCCGGCCTGGACGCTGGGTCCTACATGGTCAACATCAGTGTGTCCGATGGCAAGTTCACCAGCTATAGTCAAGTGGACATTGTGGTCATCTGTGCCAGCAAAGAGATGCTGGACAATTCACTAACTATCCAATTTGAAAACATGGTGGAGGAACAGTTTTACTTCAACTTCAGATCTGATTTCCAGAACTTGTTGAAGCAAGAGCTGGATGTCCGGGTCAGTGATATTGAGATCATTAGTGTCCAGCCCACAGCAGAGAGCATCTCCAACACCCACAACAGACCCTCTCAGCACAGAAGGAGAAGCATCAGCAGCAACCTGGATGTCCTCTTTGCTGTCCGCAAGTCTGCAGACAGATACTACAACAAGAGAGCTCTGAAACGCAAGCTGGACAGAATACAAGGCAGGATAGAGAGTGTCCTGGGAGTCAAGGTGGCCAGGATCTTTACAGACACCTGCAGCCAGTCATCCTGCCAGGTTGGCACTTGTGTGGGCAAGGTACACTTTGATGAAGGATCCTTGGTGCCGGTGTCTGTAGATGGAGCCAGCTTTGTGTCAGCTCGCCACCGATACATGGTGCAGTGTGTCTGTCTGGGGGGTAAGTCAGGATGTGATCTCACAGAGTTTGTGCGTGTGTGCTGGGTGAGAGGTGGTGGGGATGTAAGACTGTGATGTTATTTCATCTTGTTGCAGCGTATGCGCGCACGTGTGTGAGAGGGAGAGAGAGAGAGAGAGAGAGAGAGAGAGAGAGAGAGAGAGAGAGAGAGAGAGAGAGAGAGAGAGCCTGCCTGAAAGATAAATCCTGATATCTTCTTAGAATGAATGGATGTGTGGATGTAGATGTGTATGTACATTGTATTTATGTGTTGATATTCATACATACGTTGGTTTTGATGCATGATCTTTCCTCTGTTACCATTTATGACTTTTAATTTGTCTTCACTTTTCTTTCTCTTCGCTGTTTTTCTAATGTTATCACTTTTG
This sequence comes from Candidula unifasciata, assembly GCA_905116865.2. Taxonomy (NCBI): domain Eukaryota; kingdom Metazoa; phylum Mollusca; class Gastropoda; order Stylommatophora; family Geomitridae; genus Candidula; species Candidula unifasciata. The sequence goes on along the minus strand of CAJHNH020002244.1, from coordinate 88,956 downwards.
TTAGCCCTCGATCTAGTGTTGTTATAATGTGATCTCTCACCCTTGATCTTTTGTTGTCCTAATGTTGCCTGCTGATGTAATGTAGGTTAATGATGTCTCCTGATTCTGGAACCACCAGGTGACTGCACTGAGAAAATCTGTGGTGATACAACATGCACGGCCAACAAAATCTGCCAGAAGAATGCTTATGGAGACTACAGCTGTCAGTGTCCTGAGGGACGCACAGGAGACATGTGCACCACTGTGATCCCATTGTGCAGTGGTAGTGCTTGCCCTATAGGTACAACCCTGGCTGCTTTCATGTTTGTGTGTCTGTCATTGAGTGGACAGGAGAATCCTCCAGCATGCATCCTTGATGGCTGAGATATTGCCATGACTCTCTCACCATTGATTCAGTCTCATGTGTCACAGTCTCATAGTTCTTGTACTGGGCTAACATTTGACATAGCAGCAATCAGTCAGTAGCATCTGACTGTCTCATTGTTGACTTATCATTGTCTTACTGTTGACATGCCACTGTTTCAACTCTTGAGTTCACATGCCACTGTTTCAACTCTTTGACTTGACATGCCACTGTTTTAACTCTTTGACTTGACATGCCACTGTCTTAACTCTTTGACTTGACATGCCACTGTTTCAACTCTTTGACTTGACATGCCACTGTTTCAACTCTTTGACTTGACATGCCACTGTTTCCACTCTTTGACTTGACATGCCACTGTCTTAACTCTTTGACTTGACATGCCACTGTTTCAACTCTTTGACTTGACATGCCACTGTCTTAACTCTTTGACTTGACATGCCACTGTTTCAACTCTTTGACTTGACATGCCACTGTTTCAACTCTTTGACTTGACATGCCACTGTTTTAACTCTTTGACTTGACATGCCACTGTTTCAACTATTTGACTTGACATGCCACTGTCTTAACTCTTTGACTTGACATGCCACTGTTTTAACTCTTTGACTTGACATGCCACTGTCTTAACTCTTTGACTTGACATGCCACTGTTTCAACTCTTTGACTTGACATGCCACTGTCTTAACTCTTTGACTTGACATGCCACTGTTTCAACTCTTTGACTTGACATGCCACTGTCTTAACTCTTTGACTTGACATGCCACTGTCTTAACTCTTTGACTTGACATGCCACTGTTTTAACTCTTTGACTTGACATGCCACTGTTTCAACTCTTTGACTTGACATGCTACTGTTTCAACTCTTTGACTTGACATGCCACTGTCTTAACTCTTTGCCTTGACATGCCACTGTCTTAACTCTTTGACTTGACATGCCACTGTTTTAACTCTTTGACTTGACATGCCACTGTCTTAACTCTTTGACTTGACATGCCACTGTTTCAACTCTTTGACTTGACATGCCACTGTTTTAACTCTTTGACTTGACATGCCACTGTTTTAACTCTTTGACTTGACATGCCACTGTCTTAACTCTTTGACTTGACATGCCACTGTTTTAACTCTTTGACTTGACATGCCACTGTTTTAACTCTTTGACTTGACATGCCACTGTTTCAACAACTCTTTGACTTGACATGCCACTGTCTTAACTCTTTGACTTGACATGCCACTGTTTCAACTCTTTGACTTGACATGCCACTGTTTCAACTCTTTGACTTGACATGCCACTGTTTTAACTCTTTGACTTGACATGCCACTGTTTCAACTCTTTGTCTTGACATACCACTGTCTTAACTCTTTGACTTGACATGCCACTGTTTTAACTCTTTGACTTGACATGCCACTGTTTCAACTCTTTGACTTGACATGCCACTGTTTCAACTCTTTGACTTGACATGCCACTGTTTTAACTCTTTGACTTGACATGCCACTGTCTTAACTCTTTGACTTGACATGCCACTGTCTTAACTCTTTGACTTGACATGCCACTGTTTCAACTCTTTGACTTGACATGCCACTGTTTCAACTCTTTGACTTGACATGCCACTGTTTCAACTCTTTGACTTGACATGCCACTGTTTCAACTCTTTGTCTTGACATGCCACTGTCTTAACTCTTTGACTTGACATGCCACTGTCTTAACTCTTTGACTTGACATGCCACTGTTTCAACTCTTTGACTTGACATGCCACTGTTTCAACTCTTTGACTTGACATGCCACTGTTTTAACTCTTTGACTTGACACGCCACTGTCTTAAATCTTTGAGTCTCAAGGAACACATTGTACACTCACTGGTTACCACCCAGCAGCCCAATCGGCACGTAAGATGTCCAGGTATTTAATTGACAACCGGCCAGTATGAAAACACAAACAGGCAGTGTGAGTGGTATTTCCTGTTGTTTGTGTTCAGTTTGGTTTATTTGGACACAAGGGGAAAATCATGAAATATAGCATGTGTGTGAGCTTAATGAGTTAGTGTCTTTGTGTAAACAATATGGTCTCCGAGCGGACTTCTTCATCCATGCCAACAAGATGTATGCCCCTAGTTTAAATACACATGTTTCTCAGAATTATCCAGAACTAGACAAAGAAAGATACAAAGTAGACTTGAGTCAGTCATTAATGGAATCAAACTTTGATGAGCGAAAGCTCTAATCTGTGCCTCGTGCAAAGCCTACAATGATATCAAAAGTCAGCTAGCATTAAGATTTTAAAAACAAAAATAGTTAAAAATGTGATTTTCTTCAGTGACAGTTGGGTCTAGTGTCATTCCTTTATTGTTATTTATACACTACAAAATAGTTTACATTCATTTGTGATTGTTTTGTGTGCAATATATTTGATCCAGTTTTCCGTGAGGATAAGTAGACAAATTATTAATTTATTTTTCTGATTTCTCTAAACATGTCGTCTGTTTACGTTAAAATATTCAATTATTAACACAATTATCTGTTGTAGCAGTATTCTAATATTATTCTCTTTGATGTACAAATGTGTATGTTGCCTGGCAGCTAAATTAGTTTGTCTGTTTTATTGGGCTTCAATTGTTACATTTCAAAACTGTGTTACCACCCCTTGGGCCTCTGATACTAAACCCTCAAAGAGTTAATAGTGATGTATCTCTATGGCAGCATTGTTGTAGCTAGCACAGAGTGAATAGTGATGTATCTCTGTGGCAGCATTGTTGTAGCTAGCACAGAGTTAATAGTGATGTATCTCTGTGGCAGCATTGTTGTAGCTAGCACAGAGTGAATAGTGATGTATCTCTGTGGCAGCATTGTTGTAGCTAGCACAGAGTTAATAGTGATGTATCTCTGTGGCAGCATTGTTGTAGCTAGCACAGAGTTAATAGTGATGTATCTCTGTGGCAGCATTGTTGTAGCTAGCACAGAGTGAATAGTGATGTATCTCTGTGGCATCATTGTTGTAGCTAGCACAGAGTTAATAGTGATGTATCTCTGTGGCAGCATTGTTGTAGCTAGCACAGAGTTAATAGTGATGTATCTCTGTGGCAGCATTGTTGTAGCTAGCACAGAGTTAATAGTGATGTATCTCTGTGGCATCATTGTTGTAGCTACTACAGAGTTAATAGTGATGTATCTCTGTGGCATCATTGTTGTAGCTACTACAGAGTTAATAGTGATGTATCTCTGTTGTCAGCATTGTTGTAGCTACCACAGAGTTAATAGTGATGTATCTCTGTGGCAGCATTGTTGTAGCTACCACAGAGTGAATAGTGATGTATCTCTGTTGTCAGCATTGTTGTAGCTACCACAGAGTTAATAGTGATGTATCTCTGTTGTCAGCATTGTTGTAGCTACCACAGAGTTAATAGTGATGTATCTCTGTTGTCAGCATTGTTGTAGCTACCACAGAGTTAATAGTGATGTATCTCTGTTGTCAGCATTGTTGTAGCTACCACAGAGTGAATAGTGATGTATCTCTGTTGTCAGCATTGTTGTAGCTACCACAGAGTTAATAGTGATGTATCTCTGTGGCAGCATTGTTGTAGCTACCACAGAGTGAATAGTGATGTATCTCTGTTGTCAGCATTGTTGTAGCTACCACTTAACTGCTATGTTGCTGCCTCATGATTTATGTATCAAAATTATCAATATTATATTATCAACACCATACAACATATCACTGTCTCCCCATGGACATATCACTGTCTCCCCATGGACATATCACTGTCTCCCCATGGACATATCACTGTCTCCCCATGGACATATCACTGTCTCCCCATGGACATATCACTGTCTCCCCATGGACATATCACTGTCTCCCCATGGACTTTTCACTGTCTCCCCATGGACATATCACTGTCTCCCCATGGACATATCACTGTCTCCCCATGGACATTTCACTGTCTCCCCATGGACATATCACTGTCTCCCCATGGACATATCACTGTCTCCCCATGGACATATCACTGTCTCCCCATGGACATATCACTGTCTCCCCATGGACATATCACTGTCTCCCCATGAACATTTCACTGTCTCCCCATGAACATATCACTGTCTGTCCATGGACATATCACTGTCTCCCCATGGACATATCACTGTCTCCCCATGGACATATCACTGTCAAAGTATGTGTGTGAATTTATGTGTGTTTGCAAGTATGTATGTATGCTTGTAAGTATGTGAGTGTATGTATGGATGTGTGTATGTATGCATGTGTGTGTGTGCGCGCGCATGTCTGTCTATGTAAATGTGTGTTTATGTTCATATGTTGATGTATGTTTGTATTATGTATGCATGCAGATTTAGCTTATGTATGTACACATGTGTATGTGTGCGTATATGTATGTAGGTGCATGTATGTATTATGTATGACTGTATGTATGAGAATGTATGAATGTAAATGTGTAAGTATGTGATTGTATCTGTGTGTGTATATTTATGTATAATGTGGGTGTATGTAGGTATATGTAGCTGTGTAGGTATGTGGGTGTTTGTGTATTTATAAAAGCATACAAGTGTGCATGTGTGTGTGATTGTGTGTGTATGCATGTGGATATATGAAAGTATATTTAGGTATGTATGTATGTGTGTAAAGATGTGAGTTTAGGTATAAATGTGTGGATATATGTATGCATGTGTGTGGGTGTATGTATTCATGTAAGTGTAAATGTGTGGTTTTGGGCATATGTTGGTGACTGTACATGTAATGGTATATGTGTGTATGCATGGGTGCATGTATAGATGTGTATATATGGAATGCGTGTGTGCATGTATATCCATAAATGTATGTGTGTGTGTTTTCTGTTTGTGCATTTATTTCTGTGTATGTGTATGCTTGTATATGTATGTAGATGCAGATGTGTATGTATCACGTATGTCTGTATATGAGTTCACCAGTATGAAAATGTAGATGTATGTATACGTGTGTGTGAGTGTGTATGATGGCGTACACACGATGTGTGAATGCATTATATATTTCTTTTTAAATCCATAACATGCATTATTGATAACAGGTATTAGTACTCTGAAAAATGAGTACTTAGAAGGGCCGAATGTCAGACGGGCCTGCGTGCCCAATTTGTAACCCTTTGAAAATAAAGTTTGTTCGTTCGTTCGTTCGTTCGTTCCCCATGGACATTTCACTGTCTCCCCATGGACATATCACTGTCTCCCCATGGAAGTCCTGGAAGTCTTGCTGCAGCTGGAATATATTTTAAAAACAATTCTGCCATTTGTTGACTGCTAGTTATGCATCATTGAACCTCCCCTCTAGAGCGACCTATGACCTTTGCTGGGAGAAGCTATGGCAGGTGGAAGCTGGAACACTCCACCAAGACCAGGTTCTCCCTGAGGTTTCGAATCCGCACCAGACAGTCCTCAGCCATCCTCATGTCTGCCAGAGGCCAGCTGGACTACAGTATTTTACAGGTAGGACATTCTCATGTCTGTTCCTGACAGGTAGGCCATTCTTCTGTCTGCCTGTAACAGGTAGGACATTATTATGTCTGCCTCTGACAGGTAAGACATTCTCATCTTTGATAGATACAAGTTGGACTACAGTATTTGACAAGCAGGACATTCTTATGTTTGACAAGCAGGACATTCTTATGTTTGCCACTGACAGGTCGGACATCTGCCTCTAACAGGTAGGACATTCTTATGTCTGCTTCTAACAGGCAAGACATTCTTATGTCTTTCTCTAACAGGTAGGATATTATTATGTTTACCTCTGACAGGTAGGACATTCTTATGTCGGCCTCTAATAGGTTTCACATTCTTATGTCTGCCTCTAACAGGTAGGACATTCTTATGTCTGCCTCTAACAGGTAGGACATTCTTATGTCTGCCTCTAACAGGTAGGACATTCTTATGTCTGCCTCTGACAGGTAGGACATTCTTATGTTTGCCTCTAACAGGTAGGACATTCTTATGTCTGCCTCTGACAGGTCAAAAGCTTTTGAGAATCACCGAAGCTTTAACAATAAAAATCAACAACCCCTTCCTTTGTATTTATCGTAAATTTGAAGTTACCCTGGTAAGTCACGTGACTATGGTGAGCTTCCAGCGGCCATGAAACACACACAATGTATCGGAAGAAACTATTCACATTTCAGTTGGATTTATTCAGTTTTGTGCTTTATTTTATGTTGATGTAACTCTATAGTAACGCACCTGATGAGATACTGCGAAAAATGCCTGGCAATAAACTGTGCAATGTATTGTTTGTATCCACATTATTTAAATTCTTATCTTTGCTAGAAGCAAGTTAGACTACAGTATTTGACAAGCCGGGCAAGTGTTACAGAAAATTGTTTAGGTGAAGGGTACATGTGTTTGATTTTGTTCCAACAAATTGATCTGGTATATGATAACATTTGATAGGGTGAATGAAGGCTAGATTAGCATATCATGTTAATTGTTCTTATGTCCAGGTCAATTTTTTCTTGTCTTTTTGTCAATGCTCCCGTGTATGTGTCTATGTTCTCATGTCTGTATCATTATTCTTGTGTCTGTGTCAACGATCTCATGTCTCTGTCAATGTTCTCATGTCTGTGTCATTGTTTCTATGTCTGTGTCAACGTTCCATCAACGTTATCATGTCTGTATCATTTTCATATTTCTGTGTTAATGTTCTCATGTCTGTGTATTTGTTCCCATGTCTGTGTCAGTGTTCTTATAAATGTATCACTGTTCCCATATCACTGTCAATATTCCCATGTCTATGTCAGTGTTCTCAAGACTGTGTCAATGTTGTTTTGTCTACGTCAACAGCTGGAGAGAGGGAATCTCCTGTACAAGTTTGACTGCGGCAGTGGTGAGGGACAAGTGAAGATTCCGGTGGACCTCAGCGATGGACAGTGGCACACCATCCAACTGGACAGACATGGACGGCAAGCAGAGCTGGCTCTGGACTCCTCATACACAGCTGTCGGGGTATCTCCAGGCATCCACGCTGTCCTTAATGTGGACTCGGAGGAGATCTTCTTTGGGGCTGAGGTGGATGTTTTCCCCAACGGCTACCCAGACATTCGTCGTGGCTTTGAGGTGAGATCACACCCACACAAGATCCCGTCTGTCTACAGACATCTCACCCACATAAGATCCCGCTCTCCTACAAACATTTCATCATCATCCGCTGCACTGACAGGTGGCATGGGTAATGTCTTTGCAGGTCAAAGTCCTTGATATTCTGAATCCACTCTGTGGATGATATTCATTGATACCACCATATGAAATGATCCAGTAGTGTACCTCTCAGATACCACCATATGAGATGATCCAGTAGTGTACCTCTCAGATACCACCATATGAGATGATCCAGTAGTGTACCTCTCAGATACCACCATATGAGATGATCCAGTAGTGTACCTCTCAGTGCTGTCCTCTCATGATCAGACACACAAATAGTTTTTTATCCTTGCTGAAATTGTCTACAGTGTTCCCTCATCCTCATAGAATATCTTTGTTACGGCTATTGTCTTGTTATTATTGTTATTTGTCTACAGTGTGCTATATCTTTGTTACAGCTATTGTCTTGATATTATTGTTATTTGTCTACAGTGTGCTATATCTTTGTTACAGCTATTGTCTTGATATTATTGTTATTTGTCTACAGTGTGCTATATCTTTGTTACAGCTATTGTCTTGATATTATTGTTATTTGTCTACAGTGTGCTATATCTTTGTTACAGCTAGTGTCTTGATATTATTGTTATTTGTCTACAGTGTGCTATATCTTTGTTACAGCTAGTGACTTGATATTATTGTTATTTGTCTACAGTGTGCTATATCTTTGTTACAGCTAGTCTTCTTCTTTCGTTCGCATGTTACAGCTAGTGTCATGATATTATTGTTATTTGTCTACAGTGTGCTATATCTTTGTTACAGCTATTGTCTTGATATTATTGTTATTTGTCTACAGTGTGCTATATCTTTGTTACAGCTAGTGTCTTGATATTATTGTTATTTGTCTACAGTGTGCTATATCTTTGTTACAGCTAGTGTCTTGATATTATTGTTATTTGTCTACAGTGTGCTATATCTTTGTTACAGCTAGTGTCTTGATATTATTGTTATTTGTCTACAGTGTGCTATATCTTTGTTACAGCTAGTGTCATGATATTATTGTTATTTGTCTACAGTGTGCTATATCTTTGTTACAGCTATTTTCTTGATATTATTGTTATTTGTCTACAGTGTGCTATATCTTTGTTACGGCTATTGTCTTGATATTATTGTTATTTGTCTACAGTGTGCTATAGCTTTGTTACGGCTATTGTCTTGATATTATTGTTATTTGTCTACAGTGTGCTATATCTTTGTTACGGCTATTGTCTTGTTATTATTGTTATTTGTCTACAGTGTGCTATATCTTTGTTACAGCTATTGTCTTGATATTATTGTTATTTGTCTACAGTGTGCTATATCTTTGTTACAGCTATTGTCTTGATATTATTGTTATTTGTCTACAGTGTGCTATATCTTTGTTACAGCTAGTGTCTTGATATTATTGTTATTTGTCTACAGTGTGCTATATCTTTGTTACAGCTAGTGTCTTGATATTATTGTTATTTGTCTACAGTGTGCTATATCTTTGTTACAGCTAGTGTCATGATATTATTGTTTGTCTACAGTGTGCTATATCTTTGTTACAGCTATTGTCTTGATATTATTGTTATTTGTCTACAGTGTGCTATATTTTTGTTACGGCTATTGTCTTGATATTATTGTTATTTGTCTACAGTGTGCTATATCTTTGTTACGGCTATTGTCTTGATATTATTGTTATTTGTCTACAGTGTGCTATATCTTTGTTACAGCTATTGTCTTGATATTATTATTTGTCTACAGTGTGCTATATCTTTGTTACAGCTATTGTCTTGATATTATTGTTATTTGTCTACAGTGTGCTATATCTTTGTTACAGCTAGTGTCATGATATTATTGTTATTTGTCTACAGTGTGCTATATCTTTGTTACAGCTATTGTCTTGATATTATTGTTATTTGTCTACAGTGTGCTATATCTTTGTTACAGCTATTGTCTTGATATTATTGTTATTTGTCTACAGTGTGCTATATTTTTGTTACAGCTATTGTCTTGATATTATTGTTATTTGTCTACAGTGTGCTATATATACTGCTAGTGTTGATATTATTGTTATTTGTCTACAGTGTGCTATATCTTTGTTACAGCTAGTGTCATGATATTATTTTTAATTGTCTACAGTGTGCTATATCTTTGTTACGACTAGTGTCTTGATAATTTGTCTACAGTGTGCAATATATTTGTTACGGCTCATGTCTTGATATCACTGTTATTTGTCTACCGTGTGGAATATCTCTGTTATCTCTAGTGTCTTGATATCACTGTTATTTGTCTACCGTGTGGAATATCTCTGTTATCTCTAGTGTCTTGATATCACAGTTATTTGTCTACCGTGTGGAATATCTCTGTTATCTCTAGTGTCTTGATATCACTGTTATTTGTCTACCGTGTGGAATATCTCTGTTATCTCTAGTGTCTTGATTTCACTGTTATTTGTCTACAGAGTGCTATGTGATTGTAGTTAAAGGCATTGACTTCATCTCTTGAACTTCCATTGTTGTTGTTTATCTCTGTTAAGTTCTGGATCTTTTATTTTATTTTTATTACACATCAGTAAATGTTTAGCTTTAATAACAGCCACAGGACTACAGACTTAGACACAAGGTGAGGGGGCGCAGGGGAAACCACTAAACACATGGATCAACTCAACATGTTTCCTAACACTGACAACAGTGTCGTGGGGAACTAGTCAACTGGTCTGTCCACTATCACACATCCATGCTAGAATGTGGGGAACTAGTCAACTGGCCTGTCCACTATCACACATCCATGCTAGAATGTGGGGAACTAGTCAACTGGCCGGTCCACTATCTCACATCCATGCTAGAATGTGGGGAACTAGTCAACTGGCCTGTCCACTATCTCACATCCATGCTAGAATGTGGGGAACTAGTCAACTGGCCTGTCCACTATCTCACATCCATGCTAGAATGTGGGGAACTAGTCAACTGGCCTGTCCACTATCTCACATCCATGCTAGAATGTGGGGAACTAGTCAACTGGCCTGTCCACTATCTCACATTTATGCTAGAATGTGGGGAACTAGTCAACCGGCCTGTCCACTATCACACATCCATGCTACAATGGTAATCTATCTCTTATTGGATTATTACAAGTTAAAGAGCCTTTTGGGAACCACCCTATCCATGTGTGGTTATCAATCATAACATATCATAACATATCATAACATTACATAACACCATTGGAATGTAGAATTCAGGCATAATAAAAATCTGTTATCATTCTAAACTGTGAATATGTTGATATAATGCCTCAGATCACCTAACTGTGAATATGTTGGTATAATGCCTCAGATCGACCAAACTGTGAATATGTTGGGATAATGCCTCAGATCACCTAACTGTGAATATGTTGGGATAATGCCTCAGATCACCTAACTGTTACACAACCTATTAGCTGGTTTGTTACTGGCTATATTTAGACAACGTATCCACATCTCTTCTCTCATCCACACGTCATCTCTCATCCACACATCTTCTCTCATCCACACATCTTCTCTCATCCACACATCTTCTCTTATCCACACATCTTCTCTCATCCAGACGTCATCTCTCATCCAAACATCTTCTCCCATCCACACGTCCTCTCTCATCCACACGTCCTCTCTCATCCACACATCTTCTCTCATCCACCCGTCTTCTCCCATCCACACGTCTTCTTTCATCCACATGTCTTCTCTCATCTGCACGTCTTCTCTCATCCACACATCTTCTTTCATCCACACATCTTCTCTCATCCACACTTTTTTTCTCATCCACACATCTTCTCTCATCCACACGTCTTCTCTTATCCACGTGTCTTCTCTCATCCACGTGTCTTCTCTCATCCACGCATCTGCTCTCATCCACACGTATTCTCTCATCCACATGTCTTCTCTCATCCACATGTCTTCTCTCATCCACACGTCTTTTCTCATCCACACATCTTCTCTCATCCACACGTCATCTCTCATCCACACATCGTCTCTCATCCACACATCTTCTCTCATCCACACGTCTTCTCTCATCCACACGTCTTCTCTCATCCACACATCTTCTCTCATCCACACATCTTCTCTCATCCTCACGTCTTCTCTCATCCACACGTCTTCTCTCCACACATCTTCTTTCATCCACTTTCAAACCTTAACCTGTCTAGCCACTAGATGATGTGATACTTTCCCTAGTCTTTTCCACATGTGATGTTTGCCACATGAATAGTTTGGTTACTCTTGAACCCTTTTTTCATTTGGCAGCAAAATTGAACACTTTCAATAGAAATAGACTATACCTATTTAATCATGTTTTCTCATCAATCTTGCTCAAGTCACCTCACATTTTCATCAAGTCACCTCACATTTTCATCAAGTCACCCCACATTTTCATCAAGTCACCTCACATTTTCATCAAGTCACCCCACATTTTCATCAAGTCACCCCACATTTTCATCAAGTCACCCCACATGTTCAGTACTTTCTAACTGTGGTAAGTAATCAACCAGCATGTAGTTAGATTTGTTGAATGTTTTGTTTGTTTAAATAAGAGTTTTCCTATGTTTACAGACACCTAGTATACAGCTAAATCAGGGTTTTCCAGTCAACATTTTCATTAATGTGTGCCTATTTTGTCAGTGTCTCTTCTAATTTCTATCTTACTCTCAGACTACAGTCACAAACACACAGTCCATTGTCTCTTTTGTTATTGTCATTATGGAATCTCAATTAGCAGACATGTTAAGAAATGTGAACGTAGTTGGAGACTTGTACATACCTGTGAACACAGGTGGGATTATTGTGTAATGTGACAGCATGAACTACTGGAGCTAACAGTGTCACATGAGTGTTGCTTCCACCTTGTATATGGCTTGAATATCCTTGTCTCTGTACGCCAGGGCTGTATGGAAGATATCCGGGTGTTCAGCATCCCACTGCCGGTGACTGGCAGTAACGAGCTGGCCCAGGTGCTGGAGTTTCAGATGGTGGAGTTTCACTGCCAGGACTATCCTCTCAAGAACTCTGTTGGTGCAAGTAAGTCCTGTCTCTTGTGTCTTTGTCTCTGTCTTCTAGTCTCCCGTCTTGTGTCTTCTAGTTAGCCTCTTGTCTCTTGTGTCTTCTAGTCGCATGTCTCTTGTGTCTTCTTGTCTCTTTTGTCTTCTAGTCTCTTGTCTCTTGTGTCTTCTAGTCTCTTGTCTTTTGTGTTGTCTAGTCTGCTGTCTCTCATGTCTTCTAGTCTGCTGTCTCTTGTGTTGTCTAGTCTGCTGTCTTTTGTGTCTTCTAGTCTCTTGTCTTTTCTGTTGTCTAGTCTGCTGTCTCTTGTGTCTTCTAGTCTCTTGTCTAGTCTTCTGTCTCTTGTGTCTTCTAGTCTCTTGTCTAGTCTGCTGTCTCTTGTGTCTTCTAGTCTACTGCCTCTTGTGTTGTCTAGTCTACTGTCTCTTGCGTTGTCTAGTCTGCTGTCTCTCATGTCTTCTAGTCTCTTGTCTCGTGTGTCTTCTAGTCTCTTTTCTCTTGTGTTGTCTAGTCTGCTGTCTCTCATGTCTTCTAGTCAAGAAAGGAAGTGAAGAAGAAGAAGAAGGGAATAGACACCCACATCTGTGAGATGGTTCAGTGGCTAGCTGCTGCATAGCTGGTCATGTGTTTGTGTTCCCCTCCAGGTCGGTCAGTGCTCAATAGTCTATGAAACAGGTGAGTCTTGGAAATTTCTGGGCAGTAAAGGTGGATGACCACATCACCCAGCTGAGTCATCATCATCATAAACCACTTCTGCTGTTGAAAGCGTCATGAGAAGCAACAATTTGTGATCCAGTTATGGCACTGGTTATTGTCATGCCTTGAGGGCATAAAGTGTCTTTAATGCTGTTGGTCCATATTTTTGAGGCTGTGCGCATGGTGACTCCATATTTTACTAGCTGTCTGAGATGTAGTGCCTGTGATAGTATTTGATATTGCTGCTTTCCAATAAGATGGTCAGAACTACTTGTTCTTCTGTTTCTCAATGAATCTAGTACAAAGTGTTTTCTACAATATGTCTGAAAGCATTATTATTCGCTTGACCTCGGATGGTTAGGTTGCCAGCTTTTTTCAGGCATCTCATCTGACAAGTGCTGATTTTGCATACATGGCTAGTGTCCATGTTTGGCACTGGTAGCTCAGTGTGGGTATGAATGTGCTGTTTATAATCTGTTTCTTGGCACTTATAGTTACGTTTGGATGTCTCAATAATGGTGGCACATTTGGTAGTGTACTTGCTTTCTGACATCTGGTTTCTATTTCTCTGTCAATTCTGCCCTCTTCTATGATCATACTTCCTAGATATTTAAATTCCTCAACTTGTTTCATGCCAGAACTATTCAGCTGTATGTGTAGTGGACCGGGGGTTATCTACTGCTTCGACTTAGTTTTGTATTGATCATTATGTTGTGTTTACTGCATACTGAACTGAACTTATTAATGTGATCTATCTTATTTGAGGGCTGGAAGGCAACTGGACAATCTTTTATCTGACAACAATATTGAAAGACTGACACAAAAATGCCCTAACTTCACAACCATTCAACATACACTTATCATATTTTGTATTTTTGCACCATTAAATGGGGAAAACATTGTAAGAAAGAGAAATGGGTTCATTTTGTTTGACATCATCAACATTGTGTGCATATGATGAAAAAAGGTGCGAAATCTCATATCTGACACTAATACACTAATTTTAAAATGCCCTAACTTCCAAACCATTTAACATACACTTATCACATTTTGTATTTTTGCACCGAATTAAATCAGAACAAGGGGCAAGACAAAAACCGAATTAAATGCAGAACAAGGGGCAAGACAAAAAATGGGTTTATTTTGCTTTACATCGTCATCATCTGGCTGTAGTTATAGTGACAGAAAAAAGCATCAGAAAAATCTTTTATCTGTCAACAATACAGACTAAATTTTTTGACATATAAAACATAAAATTGTATTGTTTTATCAACATATAAAATGCTGTGCAATTCAATATCAGTGCAGTTTAAAGAGAGAGAGAGAGAGAGAGAGAGAGAGAGAGAGAGAGAGAGAGAGAGAGAGAGAGAGAGAGAGAGACACATTTTACAGCCAAGATGTGTCAGTAGTATGGTACAGCTGATAGCATCCTTCAGTACAATATGGCACTTGTCATTTCCTACACCAGTAACTTGTCATGGTCCCTTTGCGATCCTTTTTATTTCTGGATTCTTACTTTTATCTTTATCTACACACACTGAGCGCTTTCTTCTGTAAATGGGAGCACTTCAGGAAAGCCTTGCAAATCACAATGCCAGTCATCAACCAGTGGAGGGTTTAGCAAATCTTCCTCGGACTCCACAGATGAGTCAAAAGTGGCAGTGATATCTTCATCATGTGCAGGCTTTGACACAATATCTTTCAAATCTACAGGCTCTGAATGATTTTCTTTAGAACTATCAGTATCGGAAAATGCTGCACTAGTGTTTGCTATGGAAGGTCTAACTGCCGGTCAAGACTTAGTTAGCTATGGAAGGTCTAACTGCCGGTCAAGACTTAGTTTGCTATGGAAGGACTAACTGCCGGTCAAGACTTAGTTAGCTATGGAAGGTCTAACTGCCGGTCAAGACTTAGTTAGGTATGGAAGGTCTAACTGCCGGTCAAGACTTAGTTAGCTATGGAAGGTCTAACTGCCGGTCAAGACTTAGTTAGCTATGGAAGGTCTAACTGCCGGTCAAGACTTAGTTAGCTATGGAAGGTCTAACTGCCGGTCAAGACTTAGTTAGCTATGGAAGGTCTAACTGCCAGTCAAGACTTAGTTAGCTATGGAAGGTCTAACTGCCGGTCAAGACTTAGTTAGCTATGGAAGGTCTAACTGCCGGTCAAGACTTAGTTAGCTATGGAAGGTCTAACTGCCAGTCAAGACTTAGTTAGCTATGGAAGGTCTAACTGCCGGTCAAGACTTAGTTAGCTATGGAAGGTCTAACTGCCGGTCAAGACTTAGTTAGCTATGGAAGGTCTAACTGCCGGTCAAGACTTAGTTAGCTATGGAAGGTCTAACTGCCAGTCAAGACTTAGTTAGCTATGGAAGGTCTAACTGCCGGTCAAGACTTAGTTAGCTATGGAAGGTCTAACTGCCGGTCAAGACTTAGTTAGCTATGTTTTTGAAGCGACATGTTTGTGTTTCACTGTTGATGTTTTTCGTGGCACTTTGTTAGATTTATCAAAGCCATAGTCATCAGACTGTTCAATAATATCTTCACCTTTACTTTCCAAAGAAAATCAAATCAAAAAAATTACCGCAGCAACAGAAAAATGACCACCCCAATCGGTTCGAGAATTTGACACTATGACAAAAAATACGTCAATTTTCACAGACATGGGAGCTAACAATGAGAATTCATCAAATATTTAGTAGAAACACTACAAAGTTGTTTCCCCTAATTAATATAGAGAAATGAATGAACTAAATATTCCAACCAACATTTTTAAAAAAAATCAGGATTTTAACATGATGGTGAGCATCCAAAGCTACCATGGCAAAGGGTGCAAGGTTAGCAGCAACAAAGCTACCATGGCAAAGGGTGAAAGGTTAGCAGCAACAAAGCTACCATCGCAAAGGGTGCAAGGTTAGCAGCAACAAAGCTACCATGGCAAAGGGTGCAAGGTTAGCAGCAACAAAGCTACCATCGCAAAGGGTGCAAGGTTAGCAGCAACAAAGCTACCATGGCAAAGGGTGCAAGGTTAGCAGCAACAATGCTACCATCGCAAAGGGTGCAAGGTTAGCAGCAACAAAGCTACCATCGCAAAGGGTGCAAGGTTAGCAGCAACAAAGCTACCATGGCAAAGGGTGCAAGGTTAACAGCAACAATGCTACCATCGCAAAGGGTGCAAGGTTAACAGCAACAATGCTACCATCGCAAAGGGTGCAAGGTTAGCAGCAACAAAGCTACCATGGCAAAGGGTGCAAGGTTAGCAGCAACAAAGCTACCATGGCAAAGGGTGCAAGGTTAACAGCAACAAAGCTACCATCGCAAAGGGTGCAAGGTTAGCAGCAACAAAGCTACCATCGCAAAGGGTGCAAGGTTAGCAGCAACAAAGCTACCATGGCAAAGGGTGCAAGGTTAGCAGCAACAAAGCTACCATCACAAAGGGTGCAAGGTTAGCAGCAACAAAGCTACCATGGCAAAGGGTGCAAGGTTAGCAGCAACAAAGCTACCATCGCAAAGGGTGCAAGGTTAACAGCAACAAAGCTACCATCGCAAAGGGTGCAAGGTTAACAGCAACAAAGCTACCATCGCAAAGGGTGCAAGGTTAGCAGCAACAAAGCTACCATGGCAAAGGGTGCAAGGTTAACAGCAACAATGCTACCATCGCAAAGGGTGCAAGGTTAACAGCAACAAAGCTACCATGGCAAAGGGTGCAAGGTTAGCAGCAACAAAGCTACCATGGCAAAGGGTGCAAGGTTAGCAACAACAAAGCTACATTGGCAAAGGGTGCAAGGTTAGCAGCAACAAAGCTACCATGGCAAAGGGTGCAAGGTTAGCAGCAACAAAGCTACCATGGCAAAGGGTGCAAGGTTAACAGCAACAAAGCTACCATGGCAAAGGGTGCAAGGTTAGCAGCAACAAAGCTACCATCGCAAAGAGTGCAAGGTTAGCAGCAACAAAGCAATGTTTGCCTCGTCACATAATGTGTGATGTGGGCAGTAGGTCTGTCGGTAATACTGTTATAATTTGTAGGAAAAGAGAATTCAGCAAGTGTTGTGTTTACAAAGACAAAATTGTACCCAAAGAATCTGCACTTACCATGGGTCTGCAGCCACAAGTGCAGTAAATAATCCTTCAAATTCAAAAGTTAAGAGATGTTTCTGGGTTAGTTTCTCACTCAGAGAGAGGCTCTAGGTTCTCACAAATGCTAAACAAAATTGTAAAGAAAAACAAAATGGCAGAAAATTACACCTATAGTCCTATACACACAAAATATTCACTGTGTGGTTACATACAGATTGTAGCTGCAATAGTTTCAGTGCAGCTTAGCCATACATAGGATGAGGAGGCTACAGTCTGAAATAGTTTTTAGGATGCTCATGTGGGTGAATATCATATCCTTTGCAAGGGAAATGGATTCTCCTGGATTTACCTCGTCAGATTGAACAGCTGACCGCTCAGCTGCCATTGATGTTAATTCACCGCGCGAATCACTTTCCCAAAAATTAAAATTTGTCATTTCACAATTAGAAAACATTTGAATGAAAGAATTTAAGAGCTTCAGCCACAGAATAGCTCATTTTTAGCCTGTGCCTGTGTTTGGAACATGGCCAGTTGAAGAGAAAAAAAATGCACTGTCTGCAAAATGAAAGTAACAATGAATCAGATCAATCTGCGCCCACGTATGTGCAAAGGAAGACCTGCATACAAAGAAAAACGTTAGAGTAACTTTCCTTGAATACCTTAATGGTTGATCTGAATATTAGAAACAAATGCGGAGCCATTTGTGAGTCAATATGTACAAGACACATGATTGACGCTGACAGTGTTGTTTGGGCAAATCAGAACTTCTCAATCAACACTCACAGCGTTGTTTGGGCCTTAAAAAATTAACAAGAGAGACCTGTCCTGTAAAACATGTTTTCATCTGTTAAAATGCTTGTTTTGCCTGGCATATCTTGTTGTTAATCTCTGTTGCACATCTTTCATCGATGTCATATTTGTTCCCAAATATTTCAGCTTGTTGACCTGCTTAACTCTTTCAGGTACATCAGTTTTGACAGGCTCGGCTCTTATTAATTTCCCTTTATAAAAATGGAAGAGAGGATGGTGTAAAATCAAGGCAACAGAAAATGTCATATATTTCTAATCCCTTCACAAGTATACATTTCTTTACAAAAGGAATCAATGTCATATATTTCTAATCTCTACACAAGTATACATTTCTTTACAAGGGGAATGAATGTCATATATTTCTAAACGCAAGTATACATTTCTTTACAAGTGGAATGAATGTCATATATTTTGAATCTCTACACAAGTATACATTTCTTTACAAGAGGAATGAATGTCATATATTTCTAACCTCTACACAAGTATACATTTCTTTACAAGAGTAATGAATGTCATATATTTATAATCTCTACACAAGTATACATTTCTTTTCAAGGGGAATGAATGTCATTTATTTCTAATCTCTACACAGGTATAGATTTCTTAACAAGAAGAATCAATGTCATATATTTCTAATCTCTACACAAGTAAACATTTCTTTACAAGGGGAATGAATGTCATTAATTTTCTAAATTAATTGTTTGAAAATGTCCTTCGCAAAGATTTCAAAAATTTTGTGACCAGAAATACAAAGACTCGTAAACAAAGTAAACAAGTTAGAGTAACCTGAATATTTTTAAAGATTGTTTCGACCATTAAAAACAAGTATGGAATAGTATGGGAATCAATATGTGTGGAATACTTGATGGAGGCAAACCAAGGCATCTCACTTAAGACACACACAGTGTTGCTTGGGCCTGAAAAAGTTCAGCCTTTTACCTTCTATTGTAGTTTCACATTTTGGTGTTTGTTTTTTCCTTTGTTATAAGCATTGCTTCTTGACACTGTCTTGTAACATATGCTGTCATAATGTCATGATCCTATTGAGTGCTTGCGAGTGATTTTGTCCTGAACTGTCCTGTAGCCTCTTCCTCATGTGTTCACTCTCTGTGAAATTCTTTGTCTTATTTTCAGAATCAAATGTAATTCATGAATTTTCTGTTTTACTGCTCACATAAACAGGGGCCTGCCCTATATATCCAGCGAAAAAACGTATTAATGTCACACACCAATGGATGCAAAAAACAGGCTTTACAGAATGAATAAAAGACACATGTCATGCCTGTCTGGATGACATGTCTTTGTGCCATGTCTGTGTGACATGTCTGCATGACATGTCTGGGTAATATGTCTGGGTGTCATGTCTGGGTGTAATATGTCTGGATGTCATGTCTGGGTGTCATGTTTAGGTAATATGTTTGGGCCTCACTGATTCAGGAATGGGCCTGTCTCTCACAGATGCCTGCAGCAACAACCCTTGTCTTAACGGAGGTCAGTGCAAACTGGCAGGTGTCAACACTTACACCTGTGTCTGTCTGTCCGGCTACAGGGGCTCCAAGTGTGAGCTAGATCCCGACCCTTGTCACAACCAGCCTTGTGGTAGTGGAGGTGAGTGATGTGGGGTGTGTGTGTGGTAGTGGAGGTGAGTGATGTGGGGTGTGTGTGGTAGTGGAGGTGAGTGATGTGGGGTGTGTGTGTGGTAGTGGAGGTGAGTGATGTGGTGTGTGTGTGTGGTAGTGGAGGTGAGTGATGTGGGGTGTGTGTGTGGTAGTGGAGGTGAGTGATGTGGGGTGTGTGTGTGGTAGTGGAGGTGAGTGATGTGGGGTGTGTGTGTGGTAGTGGAGGTGAGTGATGTGGGGTGTGTGTGTGGTAGTGGAGGTGAGTGATGTGGTGTGTGTGTGTGGTAGTGGAGGTGAGTGATGTGGGGTGTGTGTGGTAGTGGAGGTGAGTGATGTGGGGTGTGTGTGTGGTAGTGGAGGTGAGTGATGTGGGGTGTGTGTGGTAGTGGAGGTGAGTGATGTGGTGTGTGTGTGTGTGGTAGTGGAGGTGAGTGATGTGGGGTGTGTGTGGTAGTGGAGGTGAGTGATGTGGGGGGTGTGTGTGTGGTAGTGGAGGTGAGTGATGTGGTGTGTGTGTGTGGTAGTGGAGGTGAGTGATGTGGGGTGTGTGTGGTAGTGGAGGTGAGTGATGTGGGGTGTGTGTGGTAGTGGAGGTGAGTGATGTGGGGTGTGTGTGTGGTAGTGGAGGTGAGTGATGTGGGGTGTGTGTGGTAGTGGAGGTGAGTGATGTGGTGTGTGTGTGGTAGTGGAGGTGAGTGATGTGGTGTGTGTGTGTGGTAGTGGAGATGAGTGATGTGGTGTGTGTGTGTGGTAGTGGAGGTGAGTGATGTGGTGTGTGTGTGTGGTAGTGGAGGTGAGTGATGTGGTGTGTGTGTGTGGTAGTGGAGGTGAGTGATGTGGTGTGTGTGTGGTAGTGGAGGTGAGTGATGTGGGGTGTGTGTGTGTGGTAGTGGAGGTGAGTGATGTGGTGTGTGTGTGTGGTAGTGGAGGTGAGTGATGTGGGGTGTGTGTGGTAGTGGAGGTGAGTGATGTGGGGTGTGTGTGGTATGTGTGTAGTGGAGGTGAGTGTGTGGGGGTGTGTGTGTGGTAGTGGAGGTGAGTGATGTGGGGTGTGTGTGGTAGTGGAGGTGAGTAATGTGGTGTGTGTGTGGTAGTGGAGGTGAGTGATGTGGGGTGTATGTGTGATAGTGGAGGTGAGTGATGTGGGGTGTGTGTGTGGTAGTGGAGGTGAGTGATGTGGGGTGTGTGTGTGGTAGTGGAGGTGAGTGATGTAGTGTGTGTGTGGTCGTGGAGGTGAGTGATGTGGTGTGTGTGTGGTAGTGGAGATGAGTGATGTGGGGTGTATGTGTGGTAGTGGAGGTGAGTGATGTGTGGTGTGTGTGTGGTAGTGGAGGTGAGTGATGTGGTGTGTATGTGTGGTAGTGGAGGTGAGTGATGTGTGGTGTGTGTGTGGTAGTGGAGGTGAGTGATGTGGTGTGTGTGTGGTAGTGGAGGTGAGTCATGTGGGGTGTGTGTGTGTGGTAGTGGAGGTGAGTGATGTGGGGTGTATGTGTGGTAGTGGAGGTGAGTGATGTGGGGTGTGTGTGTGGTAGTGGAGGTGAGTGATGTGGGGTGTCTGTGTGGTAGTGGAGGTGAGTGATGTGGTGTGTATGTGTGGTAGTGGAGGTGAGTGATGTGGGGTGTGTGTGTGGTAGTGGAGGTGAGTGATGTGGTGTGTGTGTGGTAGTGGAGGTGAGTGATGTGGGGTGTATGTGTGGTAGTGGAGGTGAGTGATGTGGGGTGTATGTGTGGTAGTGGAGGTGAGTGATGTGGGGTGTGTGTGTGGTAGTGGAGGTGAGTGATATGGGGTGTTGTGTGTGGTAGTGGAGGTGAGTGATGTGGGGTGTGTGTGTGTGGTGTTGGTGGAGGTGAGTGATGTGGTTTGTGGTGTTGTGGTGTGTGTGGTGTTGTGGAGGTGAGTGATGTGGGGTGTGTGTGTGGTAGTGGAGGTGAGTGATGTGGGGTGTGTGTGTGGTAGTGGAGGTGGGTGATATGAGCTGTGTGTGTGTGTGTGGTAGTGGAGGTGGGTAATGTGAGCTGTGTGTGGTAGTGGAGGTGAGTGATGTGGGGTGTGTGTGTGTGTGGTAGTGGAGGTGAGTGATATGGGGTGTGTGTGGTAGGGGAGGTAAGTGATGTGGGGTGTATGTGTGGTAGTGGAGGTGAGTGATGTGGGGTGTATGTGTGGTAATGGAGGTGAGTGATGTATGTGTGGTAGTGGAGGTGAGATGTGGTGTATGTGTGGTAGTGGAGGTGAGTGATGTGGGGTGTATGTGTGGTAGTGGAGGTGAGAGATGTGGGGTGTATATTATGTGATGGAGACAGATAGTTGTGTGTCAGCTGTTGCATATTATGTGACGGAGACAGATAGTTGTGTGTCAGCTGTTACATATTATGTGACGGAGACAGATAGTTGTGTGTCAGCTGTTGCATATTATGTGACGGAGACAGATAGTTCTGTGTCAGCTGTTATATATTATTTTATGGTGACAAATTGTTGTGTCAGCTGTTGCATATTATGTGACGGAGACAGATAGTTCTGTGTCAGCTGTTGTATATTATTTTATGGTGACAAATTGTTGTGTGTCAGCTGTTGTATGTTATGTGATGGAGACAGATAGTTCTGTGTCAGCTGTTGTATATTATTTTATGGTGTGTGTTTTTGTTGTTGTGTGTTGTTTGTGTTGTATGTTATGTGATGGAGACAGATAGTTCTGTGTCAGCTGTTGTATATTATTTTATGGTGACAAATTGTTGTGTGTCAGCTGTTGTATATTATGTGATGGAGACAGATAGTTGTGTGTCAGGTAGCTTATATTAGAACTTGATATTTTGTCAAGAGAATGCCATTAGCTTGTTGTACAGCATGCCCCAATTGACCTGACTAAAACAAACAAGGTTGTGTCCTGGTGTTCAGTCTTATTGTGACACAGCTGTGTCTTTCACATCTCCCAAGCATAGATGTGCCTCATTATTGTGACACAGCTGTGTCTTTCACATCTCCCAAGCATAGATGTGCCTCATTATTGTGACACAGCTGTGTCTTTCACATCTCCCAAGCATAGATGTGCCTCATTATTGTGACACAGTTGTGTCTTTCACATCTCCCAAGCATAGATGTGCCTCATTATTGTGACACAGCTGTGTCTTTCACATCTCCCAAGCATAGATGTGCCTCATTCGGAACATAGTATATGATAGATACAGTTCGTAGCTCTCTTGATTGTGTTTAACAACACGGCCAGTGATGAAACAATCGAGTGGCACTAAGTTTGTTTATTCAACAATATAATTTCAATTTATGCAGAACTAATATATTCCATTTAAGCCACAGTATAACATTCTAGTATCTTATTACTGGCTATTCATATGTTAGACGATAAGTTCTTTAATCTCTTCTAGCGAAGCAAAACCAAAGTTTACTATATTTCTTCTAGCGAAGCAAAACCAAAGTTTACTTTATTTCTTCTAGCGAAGCAAAACCAAAGTTTACTATATTTCTTCTAGGGAAGCAAAACCAAAGTTTACTATATTTCTTCTAGCGAAGCAAAACCAAAGTTTACTTTATTTCTTCTAGCGAAGCAAAACCAAAGTTTACTATATTTCTTCTAGGGTTTTTTTGTTGTGTTTACTATATTTCTTCTAGCGAAGCAAAACCAAAGTTTACTATATTTCTTCTAGGGAAGCAAAACCAAAGTTTACTATATTTCTTCTAGGGAAGCAAAACCAAAGTTTACTATATTTCTTCTAGCGAAGCAAAACCAAAGTTTACTTTATTTCTTCTAGGGAAGCAAAACCATAGTTTACTTTATTTCTTCTAGGGAAGCAAAACCAAAGTTTACTTTATTTCTTCTAGCGAAGCAAAAGCAAAGTTTACTTTATTTCTTCTAGCGAAGCAAAATCAAAGTTTACTATATTTCTTCTAGGGAAGCAAAACCAAAGTTTACTATATTTCTTCTAGCGAAGCAAAACCAAAGTTTACTATATTTCTTCTAGGGAAGCAAAACCAAAGTTTACTTTATTTCTTCTAGGGAAGCAAAACCAAAGTTTACTTTATTTCTTCTAGGGTTGTTGTGTTGGGGTTTACTCTATTTCTTCTAGGGAAGCAAAACCAAAGTTTACTTTATTTCTTCTAGGGAAGCAAAACCAAAGTTTACTTTATTTCTTCTAGGGAAGCAAAACCAAAGTTTACTTTATTTCTTCTAGCGAAGCAAAACCAAAGTTTACTTTATTTCTTCTAGGGAAGCAAAACCAAAGTTTACTTTATTTCTTCTAGGGAAGCAAAACCAAAGTTTACTATATTTCTTCTAGGGAAGCCGAGTTCTTGTCAACCGCCCTCTCAAGTGTCTAGGCACTGACTGTCTTGATCTCTCCCCTCGCTCGCCTTTTTTTCTCACCCGCCTTTTTTCTCTTCCCGGCGTGGGTTATCAATCATCGTCTGTCACCCTTCATCCTGTTCTATGTTATCGTCTTCAGGTGGTCGTTTGCATTCCTGGATGCTCTCGTGGTTTATCTTATCTATCTGACACCTGCGTCTTTCCTTATTGAGTCCTTGTCAACCTCAGTCTCTCTAGTGCATCTTCGTGTGGTCTTTCCTGACCAGCATTCTTATCTAGTTTCTTGGCTTGCCCGCTTATCATGCGTAAACATCCGTCAATGTCAGATGTCACGGCTTTGTTTGGATAAAGGTACTCTATTCAACTCCCTAACCCTATTTCACCCTATTTCAAGGCCAAATTTATTCACAAAATCCTATCTAAAGATACTCCAAATTACATAGACCGATTTATTCAATCTAATCCTAAGAATAGCAAGCGACTAGGTTTATTAAATTTGCCTAAACCCAGAATTGATTTTTTTTTTTTTTTTTTTCTAGCATATTCTGCTGCTCATTTATGGAACCATCTTCCACTCGATCTGAAAACTACAAAAAGTCCTTACTCATTTAACCGCAAACTCTTTCATTTTTTTGATTATTTTGATTACATGCCACCTTAAATGTAGTTAATAATCCACAATGCATTACTAGTTATAATTAATTGCAGTACGTATGATATGTTTGTATGCGTATATGTGTGACATGCTGGCGTGTGTAGGCGTATGTGTGTATGTATGATTCTGTGTATGCATGGGTAACTGTATACGTTTGTGTGTATGTATCTGTGTGTAGGCGTGTGTCTGTGAGTGTGTCTGTTTGTCTGTATGGTGTCTGCGTGCATGTCCGTGTGTGTCTGTCTGCGTGTCAGTGTGCGTGTCAGTCTGTGTTGTGTGTCTGTGTGTGTGTGTTTTTATGTCTAACTGTATGTGTCGCTGCGTGTGTGTCTGTGTGATTGTATGTGGATATGTGTGGGTGTGGCTTGGCTGCATGTTTGTCTGTGTGTATGTCTGTCTGTTTGTGTGTATCTATGCTGTGTCTGTAGGTGTTTCTGCGTGTGTCTGTGTGGCTATGCCTGCGTGTGCCTGTGGCTGTGTGTTTCTCTGTGTGTTGTTTCGTGTGCATTTGTATGTTCAAATTTTTGATAATGTGTGTGTGTGTGCGTCTGCATGTGTGTGTCTGTGCTAGTATTTTGCGTCTGTGGGTGTGTTAGTATGTGTTTGTGTCTGTCTCTGTGTGTCAGTGTGTGTGTGTGCCATTATGTGTCTGTAGGTGTGTACGGCTGCCTGTGTATATGTGTCTATCTGTAGCTGTGCGTGGCTTTGTGTGTATCTGTGTGAGTCTCTATCGGTGTGTCTATTATATTATGTCTGCGTGTGTCTGCTTGTGTCGCGTTATGCCTCTGTGTGCGTATGTCTGACTGTGCGTGTCTGTGTGTGTATATCTGTGTATGATTGGGTGTTGCATATGTCAATGTGTGTGTCTGTTTCCCTGCCTGCGTGTGTGTATGTGTCCCCGTGTGTGTGCCCGTGACTGCATGTGTGTGTGTGTGTGTGCGTGCGTGCGTTCATGTGTGTTCGTGTGTGTTCGTGTGTGTTCGTGTGTGTGTGTTCGTATGTATGTGTGTACTTAGTGCCTATATGTTTGTGTGTAAGTGAGTCATTGGGCTTGTGTGTGTATGTGGGTGTGTGTGTTCGCGCGTGAGCGTGCGTACATATTTTACCAGCCATGCTTTTGTTTTTGACTTCATATATATAATATGCATATTATTACATGAATATAACATGCTTCATTGATGAAATACAACTGCTGTGTGAAAGATGGAAGTTTGGAAGGGCCGAATGTAAGACAGGCCTGCGTGCCTAATTTGTAACCCTTTGAAAGTAAAGTTCGTTCGTTCGTTTACCACATCATGTGGTTTGTGTCATGGTGTTCTGTGAAAGTCTCATGTGGTTTGTATGATGGTGTTCTGAGAAATTGTCATGTTGCTTGTGTCATGGTGTGTAGGAAAGTCTCAAACTGTGTCACGGTGTTCTGCAAAGTCTCAGGTTGTGTCACGGTGTTCTGCAAAGTCTCAGGTTGTGTCACGGTGTTCTGCAAAGTCTCAGGTTGTGTCACGGTGTTCTGCAAAGTCTCAGGTTGTGTCACGGTGTTCTGCAAAGTCTCAGGTTGTGTCACGGTGTTCTGCAAAGTCTCAGGTTGTGTCACGGTGTTCTGCAAAGTCTCAGGTTGTGTCAAGGTGTGTGGAAAGGTCTCAAGTTTTAATGGTGTTCTGTGTTTCCAAACAACCAGGTCGCTGTGAGGTTGACCTGGAAGCCCCCAACAGTTTCCTGTGTCAGTGTCAGGATCAGATGATGGGAGTCCGATGTACTTATGGCAACTTCTGTCGACCCAACCCTTGCCAGCAAGGGGGCACTTGTGTGGAGGGGCCCACTGCTGCACTCTGTGACTGTGCTGCTGGCTACCAAGGTAATGTCTGTGTCTGCTGGCTACCAAGGCAATGTCTGTTGACTGTGTCTGCTGGCTACCAAAGTTAATGTCTGCATCTCCTGGCTACCACGGTAATGTCTATTGTCGGTGTCACCTGGCTACCAAGGTAACATATGTTGTCAACTGGCTCTCAAGGTAATGTCTGTGTCTACTGGCTACCAAGGTAATGTTTGCTGGCTACCAGTGTAATTTGTCTGCTGGCTACCAAGGTGATTTCTGTGTTCGCTGGCGATCAAGGTAATGTCTGTATCTGTTGGCTATCAAGGTTATACCTGTTGTCTATGTCTACTGGCTCTCAAGGTTGTGTCTGTGTCTGCTGGCTACCAAGGTCATGCCTGCTAGCAACTAATGTAATGTCTGTTGTCTGCTGGCTACCATTGTAATCTATGTTGTGTGCTGGCTACACAGGTAATGTCTGTTGACTGTGTCTGATGACTATCAGTGTAATGTCTGGTGTCTGCTGGCTACCAAGGTAATGTCTGCTGTCTGCTGGCTACCAAGGTAATGTCTGTGTCTGCTGGCTACCAAGGTAATGCCTGTGTCTGCTGGCTACCAAGGTAATGTCTGCTGTCTGCTGGCTACCAAGGTAATGTCTGTTTTCTGTGTCTGCTGTCTACCAAGGTAATGCCTGTTGTCTGTGTCTGCTGTCTACCAAGGTCATGCCTGTTGTCTGTGTCTCCTGGCTACCAAGTTCATGTCTGTTTTCTGTGTCTGCTGGCTACCAAGTTCATGTCTGTTGTCTGTGTCTCCTGGTTACCAAGTTCATGTCTGTTTTCTGTGTCTGCTGGCTACCAAGTTCATGTCTGTTGTCTGTGTCTCCTGGCTACCAAGTTCATGTCTGTTTTCTGTGTCTGCTGGCTACCAAGTTCATGTCTGTTTTCTGTGTCTGCTGGCTACCAGTATAATGTTGTGTTTTCTAGCCACCAGGGCAATGTCTGCTGGATATCTCTGCTGGAGCAGAGTGATCTATTGTGCCTTTGTTTTTATTGTGACAAGACTGTTGTGTATTGCTTAGGTCTGTATTGTGACGAGACTGTTGTTTATTGATTAGGTCTGTATTGTGACAAGACTGTTGTGTATTGCTTAGGTCTGTATTGTGACAAGAATGTTGTGTATTGTTTAGGCTTGTATTGTGACAAGAATGTTATGTAGTGTTTAGGTCTGTATTGTGACAAGGCTGTTGTGTATTGTTTAGGTCTGTATTGTGACAAGATTGTTGTGTATTGTTCAGGTCTGTATTGTGACAAGACTGTTGTGTATTGTTCAGGTCTGTATTGTGACAAGACTGTTGTGTATTGTTTAGGTCTGTATTGTGACAAGATTGTTGTGTATTGTTCAGGTCTGTATTGTGACAAGACTGTCGTGTATTGTTCAGGTCTGTATTGTGACAAGACTGTTGTGTATTGTTCAGGTCTGTATTGTGACAAGATTGTTGTGTATTGTTCAGGTCTGTATTGTGACAAGACTGTTGTGTATTGTTCAGGTCTGTATTGTGACAAGACTGTTGTGTATTGTTCAGGTCTGTATTGTGACAAGATTGTTGTGTATTGTTCAGGTCTGTATTGTGACAAGACTGTTGTGTATTGTTCAGGTCTGTATTGTGACAAGCCATCAGATGAGTGTAGCTCTGACCCATGCTTGCACGGATCCACCTGTCACAGCACGGGCCCTGGTGGATATTTCTGCAACTGTTCAGCCGAGTACTCGGGGAAGAACTGTGAGCTGTACCTGCTGGTCCCAGACAGGATCACCTCATCCCTGTCTGACATGCACTACGGAGTTATTGGTGAGTACAATTGTAGGATTCAGGGTTCATTGTCTTAGTACAGTACTTCTGTATATGGTGGTATAGGCTAAGTCTGTATAGCTTCATGACTCACTGTCTTAGTATAGCACCTATTCATATGTCGGTATAGGCTAAGTCTGTATAGCTTCATGAATCACTGTTTTAGTATAGCATCTATTTATGTGTGGGTAAAGGCTAAGTCTGTATAGCTTCATGACTTACTGTCTTAGTATAGCACCTATTCATATATGGGTATAGGCTAAGTCTGTATAACTTCATGACTCATTGTCTTAGTATAGCACCTCTTAATTTTAATTTATAAAATAATTATTGTTTAGTATATGATATGGATAGTGGTATTTGGCTAATATAGAACAATTGATTATTGGTTCATATAGCACAATAGATTATTAGTTCATGTAGCAGATGAAATTATTGGTTAGTGTAGCAATTTGGCTTTTGGTTAGTATAGCACAGGAGAGTATTTGGTTCATACACCACATAAGGTTTATGGGTTAGTATAGCACAGGAGAGTATTTGGTTCATACACCACATAAGGTTCATGAGTTAATATAGCACAGGAGAGTATTTGGTTCATACACCACATAAGGTTCATGGGTTAATATAGCACAGGAGAGTATTTGGTTCATACACCACATAAGGTTCATGAGTTAATATAGCACAGGAGAGTATTTGGTTCATACACCACATAAGGTTTATGGGTTAGTATAGCACAGGAGAGTATTTGGTTCATACACCACATAAGGTTCATGAGTTAATATAGCACAGGAGAGTATTTGGTTCATACACCACATAAGGTTCATGGGTTAATATAGCACAGGAGAGTATTTGGTTCATACACAACATAAGGTTTATGGGTTAATATAGCACAGGAGAGTATTTGGTTCATACACCACATAAGGTTCATGAGTTAATATAGCACAGGAGAGTATTTGGTTCATACACCACATAAGGTTCATGGGTTAATATAGCACAGGAGAGTATTTGGTTTATACACAACATAAGGTTCATGGGTTAATATAGCACAGGAGAGTATTTGGTTCATACACAACATAAGGTTTATGGGTTAATATAGCACGGGAGAGTATTTGGTTCATACACCACATAAGGTTCATGGGTTAATATAGCACAGGAGAGTATTTGGTTCATACACAACATAAGGTTCATGGATTAATATAGCACAGGAGAGTATTTGGTTCATACACAACATAAGGTTTATGGGTTAATATAGCACAGGAGAGTATTTGGTTCATACACCACATAAGGTTTATGGGTTAATATAGCACAGGAGAGTATTTGGTTCATACACCACATAAGGTTTATGGGTTAATATAGCACAGGAGAGTATTTGGTTCATACACCACATAAGGTTTATGGGTTAATATAGCACAGGAGAGTATTTGGTTCATACACCACATAAGGTTCATGGGTTAATATAGCACAGGAGAGTATTTGGTTCATACACCACATAAGGTTCATTAACTGGTGCCTGCGCAGAATAGAGAGAATTAAATTGTATGATAAAATAACTAATGTAGAACTTTGGGAGAGAACTAAGGCTCCAGTAGACCAAGAGGTCAGGAAAAGACGCTGGCGTTGGATAGGACACACACTGAGAAAACAGGAGAACAGCATAACTAGAATGTCTTGGCATTGGAACCCACAGGGGCATAGGAATAGAGGAAGGTCAAACAAAAACACATGGAGAAGAGAGCTGGAGAATGCAGTTAGAAAAATGGGGATGACATGGGGAGAGCTCAATGCAATGGCGAAGGATAGAACGACTTGGCGTGAGTTGGTTGAGGGCCTATGCTCCATTGGGGGATAGAAAAGCAGAAGAAGAAAATAGCATAGGGGATTTATTGGTTAGTATAGCACACATGATTTATTGGTTAGTATAGCACACATGATTCATTGGTTAGTATAGCACACATGATTCATTGGTGAGTATAGCAAACATGATTTATAAGCTAGTTTAGCACACATTTGACTTTTGTATCAGGTGTGTAAATAAATGAGTTTGCCAATCACATTTTTTATGTTTTTTGATTTGTTGGCTAACATAGGAGCTATTGCTGGCATAGTTCTCATTGTGACAATTGCTGTTGCCTGCCTTGTGTGGAAGCGACGCAAGAGGGAATGGAGGAGACGCACTAGACCTGGCGGTTTGCCAGACAGTGGCAGTGAAGGCCTGTTAGGCAGCATGAAAGACAAACGCTGCAAACTGAGTAATCCTGACCTGAGTGTGCCTGTAGAAGCTCTACCCTCTCAGCCACCCGGCTGCCAGCCTCCCCCTGTGCCCACCCGCCCGGTGTCCTACACTCCCAGCACACAGGACTCCATCATCATGCTCAACAACCTGGACAGTGTCGGCAACTATGGCAGTGCTGCAGACGATCTGCAGCACACAGGTGAGTGGTCATGGCACTGACACATACACTGTCACTGTCCTGGCACTGACACATAAACTGTCATTGTCCTGGCACTGACACATATACTGTCATTTCCCTGGCACTGACACATACACTGTCATTGTCCTGGGACTGACACATATGCTGTCACTGTCCTAGCACTGACACATACACTGTCATTTTCCTGGCACTGACCCATACACTGTCCTGTCACTGACACATACACTGTCACTGTCCTGTCACTGACACATACCCTGTCCTGGCACTGACACATAAACTGTCACTGTCCTGGCACTGACACATACACTGTCACTGGCCTGTCACTGACACATACACTGTCCTGTCACTGACACATACACTGTCACTGGCCTGTCACTGACACATACACTGTCCTGTCACTGACAAATACACTGTCCTTGCACTGACACATACACTGTCACTGTCCTGGCACTGACACATACACTGTCCTGGCACTGATGCATACACTGTTATTGTCCTGGCATTGACACGTACACTGTTATTGTCCTGGCACTGACACATACACTGTCACTGTCCTGGCACTGACACATACACATCACTGTCCTGTCACTGAAACATACACTGTCACTGTCCTTTTCTTTACTTACTAACACATACACTGTCACTGCCCTGGCACTGACACATACACTGTCATTGTCCTGGCACTGAAACATACACTGTCACTGTCCTGGCACTGACACATACACTGTCATTGTCCTGGCACTAACACATACACTGTTACTGTCCTGTCACTGACTCATACACTGTCACTGTCCTGGCACTAACACATACACATAACTGTCCTGTCACTGACATATACACTGTCAGTGTCCTGGCACTGTCGCATACACATCACTGTCATGGCACTGACACATACACTGTCATTGTCCTGGCACTGACACATACACTGTCATTGTCCTGGCACTGACACATACACTGTCATTGTCCTGGCACTGACACATACACTGTCATTGTCCTGGCACTGACACATACACTGTCATTGTCCTGGCACTGACACATACACTGTCATTGTCCTGGCACTGACACATACACTGTCATTGTCCTGGCACTGACACATACACTGTCATTGTCCTGGCACTGACACATACACTGTCATTGTCCTGGCACTGACACATACACTGTCATTTTCCTGGCACTGACACATACACTGTCACTGTCCTGGCACTGACACATACACTGTCACTGACCTTTTCTTTACTTACTGACACATACACTGTCCTGGCACTGACACATACACTTTTATTGTCCTGGCACTGACACATTCACATCACTGTCCTGTTACTGACACATACACTGTCACTGTCCTGGCACTGACACATACACTGTCATTGTCATGGCATTTACACATACACTGTCATTGTCCTGGCACTGACACATATGCTGTCACTGTCCTGGCACTGACACATACACTGTCATTGTCCTGACACTGACACTGTCACTGTCCTGTCACTGACACATACACTGTCACTGTCCTGTCACTGACACATACACTGTCATTGTCCTGTCACTGACACATACACTGTCACTGTCCTTTTTTTTTTACTTACTGACACATACAATGTTACTGTCCTTTTTTTTAAAACTTACTGACACATACATTGTCAGTTTTATCTTGCCTTATTACAGCGGTTTCACATTACAGTATCATTAATATAATAATAGTATCATTTCATTATCAATAGTTTTTTTTCACAGTATATTTTGTCTTGCCTTGTGCCTGCCATCTGTCCTAATGTCTGTATATCCCCTAACTGTCTTGTCTTGTGCTTGCCATCTGTCTTAATGTCTGTATGTCCTCCAACAGTCTTGTCTTGTGCCTGCCATTTGTCCTAATGTCTATATGTCCTCCAACTGTCTTGTCTTGTGCCTGCCATCTGTCCTAATGTCTGTATGTCCCCCAACTGTCTGTCTTGTACTGTGCCTGCCATCTGTCCTAATGTCTGTATATCCCCTAACTGTCTTGTCTTGTGCTTGCCATCTGTCCTAATGTCTGTATGTCCTCCAACAGTCTTGTCTTGTGCCTGCCATCTGTCCTAATGTCTATATGTCCTCCAACTGTCTTGTCTTGTGCCTGCCATCTGTCCTAATGTCTGTATGTCCCCCAACTGTCTGTCTTGTACTGTGCCTGCCATCTGTCCTAATGTCTGTATATCCCCTAACTGTCTTGTCTTGTGCTTGCCATCTGTCCTAATGTCTGTATGCCCTCCAACAGTCTTGTCTTGTGCCTGCCATCTGTCCTAATGTCTGTGTGTCCTCCAACTGTCGTGTCTTGTGCCTGCCATCTGTCCTAATGTCTGTATGTCCCATAACTGTCTTGTGCCTGCCATCTGTCCTAATGTCTGTGTGTCCCCTAACTGTCTTGTGCCTGCCATCTGTCCTAATGTCTGTATGTCCCCTAACTGTCTTGTGCCTGCCATATGTCCTTATGTCTGTATGTCCCCTAACTGTCTTGTGCCTGCCATCTGTCCTAATGTCTGTGTGTCCTCCAACTGTCTTTTCTTGTGCCTGCCATCTGTCCTAATGTCTGTATGTCCCCTAACTGTCTTGTGCCTGCCATCTGTCCTAATGTCTGTATGTCCCCCAACTGTCTTGTACTGTGCCTACCATTTGCCATAACTGTATGTCCGCCAACTTTCATGTCCCTGATTTGATTGTGAGTGCTTATATGTGATTCTAGGAAATGAGAAAGTGAATGAGTGTGATCATGATGCGTGTATATCTATGTGTTGCATATGTTCACTGGAGTGTTACAGAGAGTAGTACACTGACCCACCATTTCTGTCAGCAGGTATGCATGGCCAGCTGCCAGACTACTTCCAGTACCAGGAGTCCTACAGAAACCCAGCACACACCAGCGCTAGTGGCCACTGTCGGGGCACTCCGCCTCCTTCAGGCTCCCGGGCTGTTTCAGAATCTGACTCCATCCAGAAAGCTCCATGGGAGTTTGATTACCCAAACATCTTGGAGAACTACATGGAAGGTTTGTGACTTCATGTTGTTGTTGTACGTACAGACAGACGGGTGATTTCATGTTGTTGGTTTATGTACAGACAGACTGGTGATTTCATGTTGTTGTTGTATGTACAGACAGACTGGTGATTTCATGTAGTTGTTGTATGTACAGACAGACTGGTGATTTCATGTAGTTGTTGTATGTACTGAGAGACTGGTGATTTCATGTAGTTGTTGTATGTACAGACAGACTATGATTTCATGTTGTTGTTGTACGGACAGATAGACTTGATGATTTCATGTTGTTGTTGTATGTGGAGACAGACGTGATTTCCTTCTAGTTGTGAGTGGAGACAGACTGGTGATTTCCTTCTAGTTGTGAGTGGAGACAGACTGGTGATTTCCTTCTAGTTGTGTGTGGAGACAGACTGGTAATTTCCTTCCAGTTGTGTGTGGAGACAGACTGGTGATTTCCTTCTAGTTGTGTGTGGAGACAGACTGGTGATTTCCTTCTAGTTGTGTGTGGAGACAGATGTGATTTCCTTCTAGTTGTGTGTGGAGACAGACTGGTGATTTACTTCTAGTTGTGTGTGGAGACAGACTGGTGATTTCCTTCTAGTTGTGAGTGGAGACAGACTGGTGATTTCCTTCTAGTTGTGAGTGGAGACAGACTGGTGATTTCCTTCTAGTCATGTGTGGAGACAGACTGGTGATTTCCTTCTAGTTGTGTGGGAAGACAGACTGGTAATTTCCTTCCAGTTGTGTGTGGAGACAAACTGGTGATTTCCTTCAAGTTGTGTGTGGAGACAGACTGATGATTTCCTTCAAGTTGTGTGTGGAGACAGACTGGTGATTTCCTTCAAGTTGTGTCTGGAGACTGGTGATTTGCTTCAAGTTGTGTCTGGAGACTGGTGATTTGCTTCAAGTTGTGTCTGGAGACAGACTGGTGATTTCCTTCAAATTGTGTCTGGAGACTGGTGATTTGCTTCTAGTTGTGTGTGAGATTTACTTCTTGTTGTGTGTTGAGACAAGACTTGTGATTTGTTTCAAGTTGTATGTACAGACAGACTGGTGATTTCATGTTGTTGTTGTATGTACAAACAGACTGGTTTTTTCATGTTGTTGTTGTATGTGGAGACAAACTTGTGATTTCTTCTAGTTGTGTGTGGAGACAGACTGGTGATTTCCTTCTAGTTGTGTGTGGAGACAGATGTGATTTCCTTCTAGTTGTATGTGTAGACAGACTCGTGATATCCTTCTAGTTGTGTGTGGGGACAGACTGGTGATTTTCTTCTAGTTGTGTGTGGGGACAGACTTGTGATTTCCTTCCGGTTGTGTGTGGAGGCAGACTTGTGATTTGCTTCAAGTTGTGTGTACAGACAGACTGGTGATTTCATGTTGTTGTCTGTGTACAGACAGACTTGCTTCCAGTTGTGTGTGGGGACAGACTTGTGATTTCCTTCCAGTTGTGTGTGGAGGCAGACTTGTGATTTTCTTCTAGTTGTGTGAGGAGACAGACTGCTGATTTCCTTCTAGTTGTGTGTGGAGACAGACTGGTGATTTGCTTCTAGTTGCGTGTGGAGACAGACTTGTGATTTCCTTCTAGTTGTGTGCACAGACTGGTGATTTCCTTCTAGTTGTGTGCAGAGACTTGTGATTTGCTTCTAGTTGTGTGTGGAGACAGACGGGTGATTTCCTTTTAGTTGTGTGTGGAGACAGACTTGTGATTTGCTTCTAGTTGTGTGTGGAGACAGACTGGTGATTTCCTTCTAGTTGTGTGTGAAGACAGACTGGGGATTTGCTTCCAGTTGTGTGTGGAGACAGACTGGTGAATATCTTCTAGTTCTGTGCAGAAACAGACGAATGAGTTCTCTACTAGACACTTTAGATGTTCTTGTCCTGTCAAGACTAGGCTGGAAGTTATAGTTGAGGCGGCAATCAGGGGTTACTTCTGTTGTGCTCATGTGTGAACAGTCAGTGAACAATACAAGTGATTTATGTCTCTGTCTCTCTCTCTGTCTCTTTCTCTCTTTCTCTCTCTCTCTCACACACACACATATGCATGCATGCGCACACACACATACACGCGCACACACACATGCACGCACGTATGCACACACACACATGCACTCACACACACACAGACACCCTCCACAAATTAAACACCACAAAGCACAACACACAGCTAGTATTGCTTGGAACCAAACATTACAAGAGACTTCAACCTGAGATCACCAGACTGAACTATGTGACCACTGTTTGATTGAATCTGTCACTGATGGCTTCAATAGACATTTGATCTGATGCATGCTTTCTTCTGAAACACAACATACATTTAGAGTTTAAGTTTGTATATGATGTCTGTTACAAGAACATAATGTAGAGTTTCAGTTTGTATATGATGTGTCTGTCACAAGAACATAATGTAGAGTTTCAGTTTGTAATGTAGCTGTTACAAGAACATAATGTAGAGTTTCAGTTTGTAATGTAGCTGTCACAAGAACATAATGTAGAGTTTCAGTTTGTAATGTAGCTGTCACAAGAACATAATGTATAGTTAGAGTTGTAATGTAGCTGTCACAAGAGCATAATGTAGAGTTAGAGTTTGTTATGTAGCTGTCACAAGAACATACATGTAGTGTTAGAGTTGTAATGTAGCTGTCACAAGAACATACATGTAGAGTGAGTTTGTAATGAGCTGTCACAAGAGCATAATGTAGAGTTAGAGTTTGTAATGTAGCTGTCACAAGAGCATAATGTAGAGTTAGAGTTTGTAATGTAGCTGTCACAAAAACATACATGTAGAGTTAGAGTGTGTAATGTAGCTGTCACAAGAACATACATTTAGCATCAGTTTGCAATGTAACTGTCACAAGAACATAATGTAGAGTTAGAGTTTGTAATGTAGCTGTCACAAGAACATACATGTAGAGTTAGAGTTTGTAATGTAGCTGTCCCAAGAACATAATGTAGAGTTAGAGTTTGTAATGTAGCTGTCACAAGAACATAATGTAGAGTTAGAGTTTGTAATGTAGCTGTCACAAGAGCATAATGTAGAGTTAGAGTTTGTAATGTAGCTGTCACAAGAACATACATGTAGAGTTAGAGTTTGTAATGTAGCTGTCACAAGAACATAATGTAGAGTTAGAGTTTGTAATGTAGCTGTCACAAGAACATAATGTAAAGTTAGAGTTTGTAATGTAGCTGTCACAAAAACATAATGTACAGTTAGAGTTTGTAATGTAACTGTCACAAAAACATAATGTACAGTTAGAGTTTGTAATGTAGCTGTCACAAAAACATAATGTAGAGTTTAAGTTTGTAATGTAGCTGTCACAAGAACATACATGTAGAGTTGGAGTTTGTAATGTAGCTGTCACAAGAACATACATGTAGAGTGGTAGTTTTTGTTTTGTTTATCTTGCTGTTATAAGAACATACATGTAGAGTGTCAGTGTCTGATGTAGCTATCAAAAGAACATACCTGTAGAGTACCAATTTGTGATTTAGCTATCACAAGAACATACGTTTAGCATCAGTTTGTAATGTAGCTGTCACAAGAACATACATGTAGAGTGGTAGTTTTTGTTTTGTTTATCTTGCTGTTATAAGAACATACATGCACAGTTTTAGTGTCTGATGTAGCTATCACAAGAACATACATGTAGAGTACCAATTTGTGATGTAGCTGTCACAAGAACACACATATAGCATCAGTTTGTGCTGTAGTTGTCACAAGAACAAGCATGTATTTCTCTAACACACTGGGTCTGCAGGTGACAAGAAGCAACATGACAAGATGGCCAAACAAATGCCCGGAGCCTACTCCCCACAGCCATCTCCTGCCCTCAGCCATGGCCGCTCCCAGGGTCCCAGCCCACCGGCTGAGTTCACCTCCTTGAGCTCCTTCCACGGCTCAGAGGATGATCTCATTGGTAAGTTGTTGCGTTCTGTGATTTCTCATGGAGAACTGGTACTAGAGAGCAGTCTGTCTACTGGATGATCACAGTGTGGTAGACATTGAGTGAAAGATTCCTCATTAAAAACTTGGTGCTGTATTTTGAGTCTGCAGTTATTTTAAATTCTCCAGTTTGATATAATATAAACATTGGATCTCTGAAAAGAACAGGAAACAGAAGTTATGAAACAGGCACACTACAGCCCACAGACATGTTTTATGTCCCCCATTGTCTTGGGGCCAACATGTCATTGCTTGGGCACTTATGTGGAATATTATGTCTCAGAGGTTCACATCCAGGGCAACATGATCAGCCCATGATTGGGTGGGCAGGGTGAGGGAGAAGTTAAGAGAAGTTCAGTGGTTGGTGTGAGGGAGATGTTACAGGAGTGTAGAGAAGTTCAGTGGTTGGTGTGAGGGAGTTGTTACAGGAGTGTAGAGAAGGTCAGTGGTTGGTGTGAGGAAGATGTTACAGGAGTGTAGAGAAGTTCAGTGCTTGGTGTGAGGGAGATGTTACAGGAGTGTTGAGAAGGTCAGTGGTTGGTGTGAGGGAGATGTTACAGGAGTGTAGAGAAGGTTGGTGTGAGGGAGATGTTACAGGAGTGTAGAGAAGTTCAGTGGTTGGTGTGAGGGAGATGTTACAGGAGTGTAGAAAAGTTCAGTGGTTGGTGTGAGGGAGATGTTACAGGAGTGTAGAGAAGGTCAGTGGTTGGTGTGAGGGAGATGTTACAGGAGTGTAGAGAAAGTCAGTGGTTGGTGTTATGGGGATGTTACAGGAGTGTAGAGAAGGTCAGTGGTTGGTGTGAGGGAGATGTTACAGGAGTTTAGAGAAGGTCAGTGGTTGGTGTGAGGGAGATGTTACAGGAGTGTGTAGAAGGTCAGTGGTTGGTGTGAGGGAGATGTTACAGGAGTGTAGAGAAGTTCAGTGGTTGGTGTGAGGGAGATGTTACAGGAGTGTAGAGAAGGTCAGTGGTTGGTGTGAGGGAGATGTTACAGGAGTGTAGAGAAGGTCAGTGGTTGGTGTGAGGGAGATGATGATACAGGAGGGTAGAGAAGGTCAGTGGTTGGTGAGAGGGAGATGTTACAGGAGTGTAGAGAAGGTCAGTGGTTGGTGTGAGGAAGATGTTACCGGAGTTTAGAGAAGGTCAGTGGTTGGTGTGAGGGAGATGTTACAGGAGTGTAGAGAAGGTCAGTGGTTGGTGTGAGGGAGATGTTACAGGAGTGTAGAGAAGGTTAGTAGTTTTTTTGTGAGGGAGATGTTACAGGAGTTTAGAGAGGGTCGTGGTTGGTGTTATGGAGATGTTACAGGAGTGTAGAAAAGGTCAGTGGTTGGTGTGAGGGAGATGTTACAGGAGTGTAGAGAAGGTCAGTGGTTGGTGTGAGGGAGATGTTACAGGAGTTTAGAGAAGGTCAGTGGTTGGTGTGAGGGAGATGTTACAGGAGTGTAGAGAAGGTTGGTGTCAGGGATATGTTACAGGAGTGTAGAGAAGGTCAGTGGTTGGTGTGAGGGAGATGTTACAGGAGTGTAGAGAAGGTCAGTGGTTGGTGTGAGGAAGATGTTACCGGCGTGTAGAGAAGGTCAGCGGTTGGTGTGAGAGAGATGTTACAGGAGTGTAGAGAAGGTCAGTGGTTGGTGTGAGAGAGATGTTACAGGAGTGTAGAGAAGGTCAGTGGTTGGTGTGAGGGAGATGTTGCAGGAGTGTAGAGAAGGTCAGTGGTTGGTGTGAGGGAGATGTTACAGGAGTGTAGAGAAGGTCAGTGGTTGGTGTGAGGCAGATGTTACAGGAGCGCAGACCTAAGTAGGAGGATAATCAATTGTAGTTTCTCTGCTCGGGGACAGAGATAGATTAACTGAAGAAGTCAGAAATGGTGCACTGCTGCAGAGACAGACATTGTTATGAGTGAATCAACACTTGTACATGACAATACATTCAGGACACAGAGAATTCTGCTTTGATGGGGTCAACATGGAGGGCACACAGAGAATTCTGCCTTGATGGGGTCAACATGGAGGGCACACACAGAATTCTGTCTGCCAGAGTCAACATGAAGACACAGACAATTCTGTCTTGACAGGGTTAACATGGATTAGGTTACAATTCAAACAGTGCTTATTTTGTTTTGCTTTTAATGACCTTGGCTTCCAGGTCTTGAGTAGGTATCAGGCGAAGTCCTAGGAAGTAAAGGTGACTGGTGTCATTTTGAGCACATTACAAAGTGAGTGCCAGCTGGTCTACACAATATAGGGCTAGCTCATTACACCTGAAGGTGGGGAAAAGGTCCGATACTTTGTGTGCAATGGCTTATTGATTGACTGACCAACCAGTAAATGACTGCCCAACCAGGGACCATCAGAGTAGTGAGTGACTGCCCAACTGGTGAGTGACTGACCAACTGGTGAGTGACTTACCAACCAGGGACCAGCCAACCAGTGAGTGACTGACCAACCAGAAAGTGACTGACTAGCCAGTGAGGGACTGACAGCTGGTGAGTGACTGACTAACCAGTGAGTGACTGACAAACCAGTGAGTGACTGACTAATCAGGAGTGACTGACAACTGGTGAGTGACTGACTAACCAGTGACTGACTGACTAACCAGTAAGTGACTGACTAACCACTGAGTGACTGACTAACCAAGAGTGACTGAAAGCTGGTGGGTGACTGACTAGCCAGTGAGTGACTGACTAACCGGTGAGTGCCTAACTAACCAGGAGTGACTAACAGCTGATGAATGACTAACCAACCAGAAAGTGACTGACTAGCCAGAGTGTGACTGACTAACTAGTGAGTGATTGACTAACCAGTAGTGACTGACAGCTGGTGAGTGACTTACCAACCAGTGAGTGACTGACCAACCAGTTAGTGATACCAACCGGTGAGTGACTGACCCACCAGTGAGTGAGTGACTAACCAGTGAGTGACTGACCAACCGGTGAGTGACTGACCAACTGGTGAGTGACTGACTAACCAGTGAGTGACTGACCAACCAGCCAATGACTGACAACCAAGCACCAGCAGAGTAGTGAGTGACTGACCAACCAGAGACCAGTCAACCAGTGAGTGACTGACCAACCAGAAAGGGACTGACTAGCCAGTGATTGACTGACAGCTGGTGAGTGACTGACCAACTGGGACCAGTTAACCAGTGAGTGACCGACCAACCAGGGACCAGCCAACCAGTGAGTGACTTACCAACCAGAAAGTGACTGACTAGCCAGTGAGTGACTGACAGCTGGTGAGTGACTGACTAACCAGTGAGTGACTGACTAACCAGTGAGTGACTTACTAACCAGTGAGTGACTGACTAACCAGGAATGACTGACAGCTGGTGAGTGACTGACTAACCAGTGACTGACTGACTAACCAGTGTGTGACTGACTAACCAGTGAGTGACTGACCAACCTGTGAGTGACTGACCAACTGGTGAGTGACTGACCAACTGGTGAGTGACTGACCAACTGGTGAGTGACTGACCAACCAATGAGTGACTGACCAACCAATGAGTGACTGACCAACCAGTGAGGGACTGACCAACTGGTGAGTGACTGACCAACTGGTGAGTGACTGACCAACTGGTGAGTGACTGACCAACTGGTGAGTGACTGACCAACTGGTGAGTGACTGACCAACTGGTGAGTGACTGACTAACCGGTGAGTGACTGACTAACTGGTGAGTGACTGACCAACTGGTGAGTAACTGACCAACTGGTGAGTGACTGACCATCTGGTGAGTGACTGACCAACTGGTGATTGACTAACCAACTGGTGAGTGACTGACCAACCGGTGAGTAACTGACCAACCGGTGAGTGACTGACCAACTGGTGAGTGACTGACCAACTGGTGAGTGACTGACCAACTGGTGAGTGACTGACCAACTGGTGAGTGACTGACCAACTGGTGAGTGACTGACTAACCGGTGAGTGACTGACTAACCAGTGAGTGACTGATTAACCAGAGAGTGACTGACCAA
The DNA here is from genome assembly GCA_905116865.2 of Candidula unifasciata. Taxonomy (NCBI): domain Eukaryota; kingdom Metazoa; phylum Mollusca; class Gastropoda; order Stylommatophora; family Geomitridae; genus Candidula; species Candidula unifasciata. Next base: position 47,273 of record CAJHNH020002244.1, on the reverse strand, counting down.
CCAGTTATTGACTGATAGCTGGTGAGTGACTGACAGCTGGTGAGTGACTGACAACTGGTGAGTGACTGTCCTAAATTGACTGCTAGCATATGCTGATATAAATGTGATGACATATTTTGATGTCATGTTTCTCATTGAATCCCTGCCCACACTTGCAGCCAGGCAAGGCAAGAGGAAAGGTACACACACCTGGCATGTTTGACCCAGACTCTTCTGTTGCTCCTGCATATCTGTAGTTTCTGTTCCTCCTGCATATCTGTAGTTTTTGTTCCTCCTGCATATCTGTAGTTTTTGTTTCTCCTTTCCTTTTTGGTTTCTTTTAGCTAGATGTATTTTTGTTTTGCTCTGTGAGTGCGTATTGTGCAGTGCATACTTTTATGTGAGGTCATTCATGGATTTGTGCATGTGTGTGTGTGTGTGCATGCTAGTATATATAAGAGCATCCATGTGTTTGTGTGCGTGAGACATCATTCATGTCAGAATGCCTAAAACAAAGCTGTGACCAGCTGTGATCTGTCTAGCACCCATCATTGTTATCCTCTTGTCTGCTAATTGACTCCGTGGTTGTTTCTGGTGAGCCTTGTTAATCTCAGGTTGTGTACCCTCAAGTTTGGTTTACAGATGTCTATTGTATCGCTTACCTAGGACTCTGTTGTTGTACTGGAGACCCTAGCCTGCACAAATATGGGCTTCAGTTTGATCCTCAGCAGAGAAAGTACAATGTATTGCAATGAGTACAGTTGTGGGATCCAGCTGGCCTCACCGAACATGGGTCAGAGAGTTGTCCCTGGCCACCCACTGTATATCATGGAAGTCCTGTCACTGGGCTCCATGGCAGTCACTGCTGTATGACTTGCAGCTGTCCAGCAGCAGAATTGTCTATGAAAGCATGATTGAGTATGCCTAGAAGACCTTCATCAGCAACCAAAAGTGTATACAGAAAGCACGTATATGTACAGACATTTACAAATATAGTGTGAAGATCAACACACACAAACAATCATACGCATGGATAGACAGAAATGAACATGAGAGAAACATGTCACAACAGATAAACTAATGCTTGAGATGTACATGGATGATTGGGAGAGCTGACTCGTGAGTCAGACATGCAGTAATGGCCACATCTTGTCTTGCAGAATTCTCCCTGGTAAAGCTCAAATTCTCATTACTCACACACATCCAGCAGAGAGGAGATAGGACAGCAGTACTTACTCACACACAGCCAGCAGAGAGGAGATAGGACAGCAGTACTTACTCACACACAGCCAGCAGAGAGGAGATAGGACAGCAGTACTTACTCACACACAGCCAGCAGAGAAGAGATAGGACAGCAGTACTTACTCACACACAGCCAGCAGAGAGGAGATAGGACAGCAGTACTTACTCACACACAGCCAGCAGAGAGGAGATAGGACAGCAGTACTTACTCACACACAGCCAGCAGAGAGGAGATAGGACAGCAGTACTTACTCACACACAGTCAGCAGAGAGGAGATAGGACAGCACTACTTACTCACACACAGCCAGCAGAGAGGAGATATGACAGCAATACTTACTTACATCAGAAATTATGAAATCTGATCCCAGAGTGGATTCCAAAGCGCCCCCCCACAACAAACTTGACATAATACTCCAATATTTAAAAAGAAATGTTTATACTACAAGCTTTTATTACTTCTCTTGCATACAATCACCAGTGCACTAAACAGATATAAAATCATTTTTACTACAAGCTTTTATTACTTCTCTTGACACAATCACCAGTGCACTAAACAGATATAAAATCATTTTTACTACAAGCTTTTATTACTTCTCTTGACACAATCACCAGTGCACTAAACAGATATAAAATCATTTATACTACAAGCTTTTATTACTTCTCTTGCATACAATCACCAGTGCACTAAACAGATATAAAATCATTTTTACTACAAGCTTTTATTACTTCTCTTGACACAATCACCAGTGCACTAAACAGATATAAAATCATTTTTACTACAAGCTTTTATTACTTTGCTTGCATACAATCGCCAGGGCACAAAACAGATATACAGTCATTTATACTATGGTATTTTGAACAAACTATATGCACAGTGATGTGTTTTATCACATTTCTGTTGTATGTTTACTTCATCATATAATTTAATGGAAACATGAGTTTATCTTATTATCTTTACAAATAATCATCTACAAAAAACCAGGACTAATAAAAGTGAGGGGCGGCCACATATCTGTATACATAACAACTAAATCATATTTATAAAGGCAGTGTCCTGTGACAGGTTGAGCCCAGTATATCAATTGTTATTTAGGTGTCCCTGGAGTCAAAGCACCTGGGCTAGTTTTGTTGTTGTTTCCCAGCCGCCGACTACCAGGAGAATATTGCATCAGTCATCCAAACTGAATGGTCAAACGGCCTGGCAAAGGTTTTTTTGCTTGCCTGCTTGTTCTACCCCACCAGGACATAACACAAGTGATAAATACCTGATGACACAAAGTGCTACCATGCGGATGAGGATCACCCGTGGAGAGGTACCAGAAACCCTTTTCAGCAGTTGTGGCAAAAAATGTGGCCCAACTATATTCAGGGCCCCCTGCAATATCCAGGGTGGCGCTTCAAATAAGGAACATTTGCATCCCACAAGGAAAGACCTGTTGGATATATGAGAATTGTCTTTTAAGTGTTTGCCTTTGCCATTTGGGTCATACCCGTCACTTGGCTTTGTGACCAATGTTTTTACATATGACATAAGTAGTTAACAGAAAATTATGAAAAACCCCACATATTTTTCAAAGCTTGCCAAATATAAAGCGATGTCACTATTAAGAAATATATGTTAAAAATAATTATATTTGATTTTTTGGGGGTCAAAAAATAGGTATAACTCAACACATTTCGTTTACAAAATTTTAAAAAAATTATTTCCCTTGTAGAATTATTGTTTTGCTAAATATATTTCATTTACTAGCCTTATAAAGTAGTAGACATTAAAAATGACCTCAAAGAAACAAAAATTGTCATAATATGTTTTCACTACATTACAGTTTCATCACAAAGCATGTGTTTGCAAAATGTAAGCATTATAGCTTATCTGGAAATAGTATAAAAATGGAACGCAAACAGCCAACCAGATAACCAAACAATTTCAAACATAATGAAAGCTTATAACAAGCGACTAATCAGAGGTTTGCCAAAAATCAGGTGTGTTTGGTCGAAAGCTGCAGGAGTGGCAGCCAAGCTGTGCACCACCACACGGCCGAGCTGTGCACCACCACACGGCCGAGCTGTGCACCACCACACAGCCTGCCAACCACCCTGTTAAGAACCGATGCAGAAGAAAAAACTAACCTCTGAATCCACACATGAATGCATCCATTCTTGTATGAATGACCTCTGAACCCACACGTGTATGCATCCATTCTTGTATGAATGACCTCTGAACCCACACATGTATGCATCCATTCTTGTATGAATGATCTCTGAACCCACACATGAATGCATCCATTCTTGTATGAATGACCTCTGAACCCACACATGAATGCATCCATTCTTGTCTGAATGACCTCTGAACCCACACATGTATGCATCCATTCTTGTATGAATGACCTCTGAACCCACACATGTATGCATCCATTCTTGTATGAATGACCTCTGATCCCACACATGAGTGCATCCATTCTTGTATGAATGACCTCTGAACCCACACATGAATGCATCCATTCTTGTATGAATGACCTCTGAACCCACACATGAATGCATCCATTCTTGTATGAATGACCTCTGAACCCACACATGTATGCATCCATTCTTGTATGAATGACCTCTGAACCCACACATGAATGCATCCATTCTTGTATGAATGACCTCTGAACCCACACATGAATGCATCCATTCTTGTATGAATGACCTCTGAACCCACACATGTATGCATCCATTCTTGTATGCACTTATACTTTTTGGACAAGCATATGGTGTGCACAGCTTTTTTTGTGTGCTTGATTTTTTCTTAATATTCATCTCAAGTAAGTGAGGCTGTTATTAGATTCTGTTGCCAGCTTTGATGTTTGCTTTATTGTTCTGTGGACTTTGTGTCTACCCTAGTTATTGATTGTTGTTACTGCTGGCAATGCATCCTGGTGTTCATAGATGGGAGATAAACATTTGTAGATGGCAGAATAACATTCCTAGATGGGGAGGGGGGGGGGGGGGGGATTAACATTTGTAGATTAGAGATTAACATTTGTAGACGGGAGATTAACATTTGTAGATAGGAGATGAACATGCATAATGTAGGAGATTAACATTCGTAGATGGTAGATTAACATTCATAGATGGGAGATTAACATTTGTAGATGGGAGATTAACATTTGTAGATGGGAGATTGACATTTGTAGATGGGAGATTAACATTTGTAGATGGTAGATTAACATTTGTAGATGGGAGATTAACATTTGTAGATGGGAGATTAACATTCATAGATGGCAGATGAACATGCATAATGTAGGAGATTAACATTCATAGATAGTAGATTAACATTCATAGATGGGAGATTAACATTTGTAGATGGGAGATTAACATTTGTAGATGGGAGATTAACATTTGTAGATGGGAGATTAACATTTGTAGATGGCAGATCAACATGCATAATGTAGGAGATTAACATTCGTAGATGGTAGATTAGCATTCATAGATGGGAGATTAACATTCATAGATGGGAGATTAACATTTGTAGATGGGAGATTAACATTCATAGATGGGAGATTAACATTCGTAGATGGGAGATTAACATTCGTAGATGGGAGATTAACATTTGTAGATGGGAGATTAACATTTGTAGATGGGAGATTAACATTTGTAGATGGGAGATTAACATTTGTAGATGGGAGATTAACATTTGTAGATAGGAGATTAACATTCGTAGATGGGAGATTAACATTTGTAGATGGGAGATTAACATTCGTAGATGGGAGATTAACACTTGCAGATAGGAGATTATTATTCGCAGATGGGAGATTATTATTCCCAGATGGGAGATAAACATTCATAGATGGCAAATAAACATTTGTAGGTAAAAGATTAAGATTCAGAAATGGGAGATTAAGTGTACATAGATCTAAGATTAGCGTTCATGGATGGGAAATTGATTCATTTTATTAATTGTGTGATATTACTGTGACATTCAGCTAGTGTAGCCTGTCAGCTCTGTGAATGTGGAATGTAACTGTAACATTCAGCTAGTGTAGCCTATCAGCTCTGTGAATCATGTATGAATACTGCAACAGATCTAAGAACATAGAGAAATGTTTAGTTTCATATCCTTTACAAGAGCAGTGGCAGAATTGTCTGGTTGTTTGTAGTTTTACCAATCAGTCTTAGCTTGAGTAGTTCTCCAGACCTGTGTCAAGAGACTAGTTTTACCAAGCAGTCTTAGCTTGAGTAGTTCTCCAGACCTGTGTCCAGAGTGTAGTTTTACCAATCAGTCTTAGCTTGAGTAGTTCTCCAGCCCTGTGTCCAGAGTGTAGTTTTACCAATCAGTCTTAGCTTGAGTAGTTCTCCAGCCCTGTGTCCAGAGTGTAGTTTTACCAATCAGTCTTAGCTTGAGTAGTTCTCCAGACCTGTGTCAAGAGCCTAGTTTTACCAATCAGTCTTAGCTTGAGTAGTTCTCCAGACCTGTGTCCAGAGTGTAGTTTTACCAATCAGTCTTAGCTTGAGTAGTTCTCCAGGCCTGTGTCCAGAGTGTAGTTTTACCAATCAGTCTTAGCTTGAGTAGTTCTCCAGGCCTGTGTCCAGAGTGTAGTTTTACCAATCAGTCTTAGCTTGAGTAGTTCTCCAGGCCTGTGTCCAGAGTTTGATGCTCAGATTGTTGTCCGAAACAAAAATACTGCAGAGCAATCTGCTGCCAGCCAGCCTCACTAACTTGGAACTCTGGTTTGTTGGAATTATGAAACCCTGTTCAGTACCTCTGAGCCAAGATGTTGACAAACATTTAAAACACTGTAACAACTAACCCTAGTGTTGGAATATCTGTGGAGGTTACATTCACATCATTGATCAGAAAACACTTTTGGAATGTCATGTAAGCTTAATGTTTAGGCTATGATATGGGAAGGTTTAGTTTAGGCAGACAGGTGGCATAAACTGTTTAGACTGGGTGTAGAGAAAGGTTCAGTTTAGACAGACAGATAGCATAAACTGTATAGACTGGGTGTAGAGAAAGGTTTAGTTTAGGCAGACAGGTGGCATAAACTGTTTCTACTGGGGATATAGAAAGGTTTGGGTAGAGCAGACATATGAAATGCTTGTGATTACAAAGATAACTTTTTTATCTGTCTTCCTGTCTGCTGTAGGCTATCACTGGGACACGTCTGACTGGGCCCCGGGTCCTTCTCTACCCAACATCTCCGAGATCCCCATCAACGAGATCCTCGACTCTCCATCATCTTCTCAACCTAGTGACGACTGCAATGTCAGTGCCGTCAATTTTGCAGATGATGACGATGAAGATGACAACATCACCACTAGAGCCATCTACAATGGGGACGACGACAGCCCCTTGCTGAGTTCTGATGAACAGCGACAGAACAACATCAGCAACAGCATCGTCAACGATGATGAGGATGATGATGAGGAAAACATCATTTCTCATCTTATAATGGCCGACCAGGACCAGGATTACTTTGAGGACTCCGAGTACGTGGGGGACTCGGAGTATGCAGAGAACGAGCCGTACGAGCGCGATGACATGCCGCCCAGTTACGCCGACCACCCCAAGTACGAACAGCTGCTGCAGGCCATCAACGACAGCTACGAGCTGCCAGGTAATCTCAGCGTCCACCCCAACAAATACCTGCCCAAGTACAACCTGTCCCACCAGGATCTGGACATAGACCCACTGACAGAGGACGAGAACATTGACAGTAGGCCATCCGGGGCCGCCTATCTTCCCCAGGATTCTCCACCAGAACAAAGCTTCCCAGCTCTGAGACCCCCAAAGGAGTTTATGACCCCAGGATACATAACTGACGACTACACCACGGACCAGGAGCCTCCGTCTCGAACATCTTTCATCGATGACATGAGCATGTCGTGCGGGGGGTTCACCTCCAACGCCTCGTGTTCTGACATCTCAGGTCTGTGTGAAATAGAGGACAGTGAAATCAATGTTAGTGACAGTGATGATGAAAACACACCATGCTTGACCCCTGGTCAGTTCCAGACCAGAGTGTGACCACCACCAGCTTGGCCACTCAACTGCTAGCAGAACCAAAAATGTAAATTATTATTTTCTTCAGTCCATGTGCAGATATATTTTTATTATTTTGCTAGATTTATATTTTTTCAGGTCTGTCTGTATACTTGTCTGTAAGATGTGGACAAGTTGGTCTGTTTGTGTCTGTGAGACAGAGACATGTTCAGTTTGTGTCATTATGTCTCTGGGACAAGGACATGTCTGTCTATGTTGATGTGTGTAAGACAAGGACATGTCTGTCTGTGTGTTGATGTGTGTAAGACAAGGACATGTCTGTCTGTGTGTTGATGTGTGTAAGACAAGGACATGTCTGTCTGTATGTTTATGTGTGTGAGACAAGGACATGTCTGTCTGTGTGTTTATGTGTGTAAGACAAGGACATGTCTGTCTGTGTGTTTATGTGTGTAAGACAAGGACATGTCTGTCTGTGTGTTTATGTGTGTAAGACAAGGACATGTCTGTCTGTGTGTTTATGTGTGTAAGACAAGGACATGTCTGTATGTTTATGTGTGTAAGACAAGGACATGTCTGTCTATGTTTATGTGTGTAAGACAAGGACATGTCTGTCTGTATGTTTATGTGTGTAAGACAAGGACATGTCTGTCTATGTTTATGTGTGTAAGACAAGGACATGTCTGTCTGTATGTTTATGTGTGTAAGACAAGGACATGTCTGTCTGTGTGTTTATGTGCGTAAGACAAGGACATGTCTGTCTATGTTTATGTGTGTAAGACAAGGACATGTCTGTCTGTGTGTTTATGTGTGTAAGACAAGGACATGTCTGTCTGTGTGTTTATGTGTGTAAGACAAGAACATGTCTGTCTGTGTGTTTATGTTTGTAAGACAAGGACATGTCTGTCTGTGTGTTTATGTGTGTAAGACAAGGACATGTCTGTCTATGTTTATGTGTAAGACAAGGAGATGTTTGTCTGTATGTTTATGTGTGTAAGACAAGGACATGTCTGTCTGTGTGTTTATTTGTGTAAGACAAGGACATGTCTGTCTATGTGTTTATGTGTGTAAGACAAAGACATGTCTGTCTATGTTTATGTGTGTAAGACAAGGACATGTCTGTCTATGTTTATGTGTGTAAGACAAGGACATGTCTGTCTGTATGTTTATGTGTGTAAGACAAGGACATGTCTGTCTGTATGTTTATGTGTGTAAGACAAGGACATGTCTGTCTATGTTTATGTGTGTAAGACAAGGACATGTCTGTCTATGTTTATGTGTGTAAGACAAGGACATGTCTGTCTGTATGTTTATGTGTGTAAGACAAGGACATGTCTGTCTATGTTTATGTGTGTAAGACAAGGACATGTCTGTCTATGTTTATGTGTATAAGACAAGGACATGTCTATTCTGTGTGTTTATATCTATAAGACGGGGAAATACCAATGTTTATATCAGTGAAACAGGGTCATGTCTAAGGCAGGAATATAATTGTTTGTTTCTTTATGTCTATGTATGTGGTTATGTCTGTGTATGTGATTATGTCTATGTATGTGAATATGTCTGTAATAAACAGGACCTGCGGCAGGACTTGGCTGGGCTCTAGACAGGAGCTGACCAGTGGTCACTTGTTCTGAGACAGGGCTCTCACTCAAGGATGTTTATCTGTGACATAATTATTGACTTGTCCATGAAATAAGCAGATGTCCTTGTTCTCTCAGACATGATGGTTCAGTAATCGTGCCACAGCAGACTTCTCTACCTGTGTGGTTGTCCTGGTTTGGGACTTTGGTCCAGGTAATAGCAACAGAAGCACCTCTAGACTGCAGGTGCTTCCAATTCTAGTCAAGACTGCACAGTGTCTCCACAGAGCCCAGTGTGCTACTGCCTGGGCTGCAGAAGGACAGCTCAAACAAGATCTCAAGGTGCTTTTATCGCAGTCCAACAGAGTGAGACAACAGAAAGATAAATGACATGATATGTTCTTTAGACAAACTTTGATATTGTACTGTTGTGTTAGTTTGTTCTTTGATGTTGATGTTATGAGTCCAACTGAAACTGCATTTGTGGTCACCAGTAGTCACTCGAGCCCAACTGTGTGTAGTTAGACTGAGACTGTGTGTTTGGTTGCTCAGTGTAGATCTCAGATGCTGAAACTAGAATCTGGAAACAGTCACCAGGTTTGCTGTCAGCTATGGTAGACAACTCAGTCCAGTGAGTTGAAACAGTTGTTTTTATCAGCTGACATGCTAGTGTATATTTCTCTAGTTACTGTTGTGTGTATCAGCACAGAAGGGCTCGGACATGGCAGTGTGGCACTTGTCAGTCGTACTGCCCTACACAGGATGGAAAACAGTTGTCTTTGTTGCGTGCGATTTGTCTGAGAGCATTGCACACTTGCCATGTGTCTGGGAGATTTTTTAATGTCTCGCCCATACATACAAAAATTATCCAGTGGAAAACGTACCACAAACACTAGAACTACAGTGTCAACAACGTACCACAAACTCTAGAACTACAGTGTCAATAATGTACCACAAACACTAGAACTACAGTGTCAACAACATACCACAAACACTAGAACTACGGTGTCAGCAACATACCACAAACACTAGAACTACAGTGTCAATAATGTACCACAAACACTAGAACTACAGTGTCAACAACGTACCACAAACACTAGAACTACAGTGTCAACAACGTACCACAAACACTAGAACTACAGTGTCAACAACGTACCACAAACACTAGAACTACAGTGTCAACACTGTACCACAAACTCTAGAACTACAGTGTCAACAAGGTACCACAAGCACTGGAACAACAGTGTCAACAACGTACCACAAACACTAGAACTACAGTGTCAGCAATGTACCACAATGTCAACAACATACCACAAACACTAGAACTACAGTGTCAGCAACGTACCACAAACACTAGAACTACAGTGTCAATAATGTACCACAAACACTAGAACTACAGTTTCAGCAACGTACCACAAACTCTAGAACTACAGTGTCAGCAATGTACCACAAACACTAGAACTACAGTGTCAATAATGTACCACAAACACTAGAACTACAGTGTCAACAACGTACCACAAACACTAGAACTACAGTGTCAACAACGTACCACAAACACTAGAACTACAGTGTCAACAACGTACCACAAACACTAGAACTACAGTGTCAACACTGTACCACAAACACTAGAACTACAGTGTCAGCAACGTACCACAAACACTAGAACTACAGTGTCAGCAATGTACCACAAACACTAGAACTACAGTGTCAACAACGTACCACAAACACTAGAACTACAGTGTCCACACCAATACAGTAGAATTCATCTCTGTAATAGTGCATCAGTCTCTTTATTAAGTACAAAAATGAGTAATGACCGATGACACACTGTCAAGTTTCTATTGCCTTCCCAAATATTCACCTCAGCAGTCTTTCCAGACATGGATGAAACACCCCAGCGAACTGTGTCCCAGGTGCCTGCTACAGGCAACTCACCCAGCAGATACACCTCTGAAGTACAGTGACCACACATGACGGCTGTCCCTCCAGTGGACCTATCAGTCTGAGGTTTTAAAGTACATGCACCCTACAGTGGGGAAAAAAAAAGCCAAAAAGAAACCGCAGTCTGGCCTAGTCACTGAAGCCTGCTACCTTGTCACCGAAGCCTGCTACCTTGTCACTGAAGCCTGCTACCTTGTCACTGAAGCATCGCTGACTACCATTCTGTCAGTCAGCCTACTTTTCCCACATCACACTCAATGTTAGTTAACACACACAGGGTATCCGGCACCTTCTGTGCCCTTACAGATACCCTTGGCAGTTCATTGTCCATAGCCACAAAACTGTCAACCCCACAACCACAGTAATCCCACAAATTCCTTAGTCTATCTCACGATCCACCAAACCAATTAGACAATTCACTGGAACTCCAACAGAATTTAAAAAAAACTTTGTTAAAACACACTGGATTGGAACAACTCTTGCTCAACATGCCCACACAATAAGACTGTCCGAGAGGCACTGATGTGGACAAACACGGGTTCAACTTCAGCAGCTCTTGTCACGCTTGGGTCTCAGGATACCCGTGAAGACCGCTGTTACCAGTTAATTTCCAGAAACACTTGTCTCATACATCAAGTAGCGTGGACTTTTTGCACTCATCTCTGTCATCATCATCATCATCCAGGACCTTGATGACTGGCATAGGCGATCCCATCTCTGACCGCTGGTACAGTTGGACAACAAAGTGAGTTTAGCACAACAGCCAAAATACCTGCAGGAAAGCACTGTCACAATCATGATGCAGAAGTTCAAGCCGTCAAAATAGCAGCAGAGAAACTGTTAAATATACGTCATTTATCACAACCCGTGGTACCTTTGACAGATGCAAGAACGGTGCTACAGGCGCTCCAATCTGGAAAACTACCTGGTATACGAACACTACTCTCCAAACTAGGCAGTCGGTGTAAGGTAACTATGCAATGGATACCATCCCACTGTGGAGTTTTAGGAAATGAAAGAGCTGATAAACTAGCTAAGGAAGGTGCAAATGAAGAACAACCTGACATACCGGTCTCTAATCAGTAAAAGAAGAAAATAATCGAATCAATCAGAAAGCCACCAAAACTGGCACAAGACGATGACCATTTGGTGGACAGACCAGAGCAAGGCATTATTTTACGCCTTAGAACAGGACACAGTCGACTTCGCAGCCACATGTACAAAAAAAATTGTTATTGGCGATTCAGCCATGTGCACATGTGAATTGGCCCTGAGACAACAGATCATGTCCTCTAAGACTGTCCCAAATACAACATATCAAGGCAAAACTTTTGGCCAAGAGAAACATCGGTGCAAGTTACGGGTCGCTGAGTGAATTACAAAAGACAGCAAAGTTCATACTAGAGACAACCTTGCACATATAGATAATTGATTTCCAGCCAATGAAAGAAGAAGAAGTTGATGTTTACCACACAACAGTCTTTACTGTCTGTGTATATTAGGACAAGGGGTGGCTTGAGGCAAATAACGTAGGGCCACATGATTAATGCAGTCACCACAGACTTGACGGGTTAAGATTGTAGCCATTACAACTTCCCAACCTTAGACAAATAGCACAAGTGCTGGATCATCTGTTGGCCTCAGATAGACTGTATAACTTAGCCATGAGCCAGTAGAGACTGTATAACTTAGCCATGAGCCAGTAGAGACTGTATAACTTAGCCATGAGCCAGTAGAGACTGTATAACTTAGCTGTGAACAGTTAAACTCCAGGTTGAACCATGTTGTTAAAACTCAGCCCTTGTGATATCGGACTACATGATATATTGTTATTTATACAGAAGTATCAGATTTATAGTTGATAGAGTTTCTTATTCCTGTACATTGACTACAGTCTAATGTTGCCAGACATTCTGTCAGCTGCCATTTTGTCCCTGACACATTCTGTCTCTGTGGGCCCTGTGTTCATAGAGTATTTGTCTCTGTCGTGTGGGCCCTGTGTTCATAGAGTATTTGTCTCTGTCGTGTGGGCCCTGTGTTCATAGAGTATTTGTATTTGTCACATGGATTATTTATAGTTACATTTGTGTCTGTAAACCATACAGATTATAAATTATCTATGTTTGTATATGACAGATTTATGAGTTGGGTAGGGGTGATTGAAACATTTGCATAAAAAATCCATGACCTGTTTGTTGTATGTTGATTAGAATGGCATTTGTTGTACATGTGCCATCTGCTGTACACAGAATGGTGGTGTTGTTCTGACCCCAAAGTTGGACATGTTTTCTGTGAGGCAGCCAGCCTCACTGCTCATGGTTTTGCTAACATTTTTTTATTACCATTGGTATTATTTGAAAGATGTACACTTTTGTTCCCACTCCAACATTGAGTGGATATTTATTGAAGATGTTGGTGGAGTATATAGATGGTGTTTGTATTTTCATGTTGTACCTGCGCTAGCAGCCAGTTGTTGCCCCTGGTGGCGGCCTCTACTTAAAGAATGTGGCAGGACGGGCAATCTGACAGTGTTTGAGAGTATGTGTCCTGTAGTTTTGTGACTGGAGATTTAAGCTGGATATATGTTTATGATTATGTCTCTCTCTACTGACAGTCACCGCATGGAGCATACAGGTGCAGCTGAGGTTGGTGGGTGTGTTTCTGGTTGGCTAAGGGAGAGAGAGAGATAGACAGTCACATGGTGGGTGTGTCACACACAGTGTTTCTGGTTGGCTAAGGGAGAGAGAGAGATAGACAGTCACATGGTGGGTGTGTCACAGACAGTGTTTCTAGTTGGCTAAGGGAGAGAGAGAGATAGACAGTCACATGGTGGGTGTGTCACAGACAGTGTTTCTAGTTGGCTAAGGGAGAGAGAGAGATAGACAGTCACATGGTGGGTGTGTCACAGACAGTGTTTCTAGTTGGCTAAGGGAGAGAGAGAGATAGACAGTCACATGGTGGGTGTGTCACAGACAGTGTTTCTGGTTGGCTAAGGGAGAGAGAGAGATAGACAGTCACATGGTGGGTGTGTCACACACAGTGTTTCTGGTTGGCTAAGGGAGAGAGAGAGATAGACAGTCACATGGTGGGTGTGTCACAGACAGTGTTTCTGGTTGGCTAAGGGAGAGAGAGAGATAGACAGTCACATGGTGGGTGTGTCACAGACAGTGTTTCTAGTTGGCTAAGGGAGAGAGAGAGATAGACAGTCACATGGTGGGTGTGTCACAGACAGTGTTTCTAGTTGGCTAAGGGAGAGAGAGATAGACAGTCACATGGTGGGTGTGTCACACACAGTGTTTCTGGTTGGCTAAGGGAGAGAGAGATAGACAGTCACATGGTGGGTGTGTCACACACAGTGTTTCTGGTTGGCTAAGGGAGAGAGAGATAGACAGTCACATGGTGGGTGTGTCACACACAGTGTTTCTGGTTGGCTAAGGGAGAGAGAGAGATAGACAGTCACATGGTGGGTGTGTCACAGACAGTGTTTCTGGTTGGCTAAGGGAGAGAGAGATAGACAGTCACATGGTGGGTGTGTCACAGACAGTGTTTCTAGTTGGCTAAGGGAGAGAGAGAGATAGACAGTCACATGGTGGGTGTGTCACAGACAGTGTTTCTGGTTGGCTAAGGGAGAGAGAGAGATAGACAGTCACATGGTGGGTGTGTCACAGACAGTGTTTCTAGTTGGCTAAGGGAGAGAGAGAGATAGACAGTCACATGGTGGGTGTGTCACACACAGTGTTTCTGGTTGGCTAAGGGAGAGAGAGATAGACAGTCACATGGTGGGTGTGTCACAGACAGTGTTTCTGGTTGGCTAAGAGAGAGAGAGATAGACAGTCACATGGTGGGTGTGTCACAGACAGTGTTTCTGGTTGGCTAAGGGAGAGAGAGATAGACAGTCACATGGTGGGTGTGTCACAGACAGTGTTTCTGGTTGGCTAAGGGAGAGAGAGATAGACAGTCACATGGTGGGTGTGTCACAGACAGTGTTTCTGGTTGGCTAAGAGAGAGAGAGATAGACAGTCACATGGTGGGTGTGTCACACAC